>JBBMOL010000384.1:0-391685 GCA_037954665.1 Laguncularia racemosa
AAAATATGTGAAATTACAGATACCTTCATTTGCTGGAAGGAGATTTGCAGAGTATTATCTTGATAAAGAGGATAAAGTGGAAGGACTTTTTGAATGCTATGAGATTAATGACAATACTCGAGTACGTCTGGCAGTAGTAAAATTTATAGGGTATGCCACCTTATGGTGGAAAAACGTTGTGGCTAGTAGGAGGAGAGATGAAGATGCCGAGATCCGTACTTAGTAGGAGATGAAACAGGTTATGAGGAAGAGATTTATACAGAGAATTACAGATAGGAACTATTCATGCATCTCCAAACATTAAGATAGGGAGGCAAACCGTGGATGAGTATGTCCAAGAATTTGAGACACTGATGATTCGATGTGGAGCAGTTGAACCTCCTAAATAGATAATGGCATGATTTATGTCGGGTCTAAAATATGAGATTGCTTTTATAGTAGAACTACAGCGATATGACACCCTTGGTGAAGTCATCCAACTAGCCTTGAAAGTTGAGAGGCAGAGGCATTCTAATCCTTATAGAGTAGCGAGTAACAAGTATGGATCTTCTAATAAACTGTATGGGTCTAACAGTAAGAATGTTGATAAGGGGGGATATGGTAAGAATGTGGAAAAGAGTGCAATTATTCTAGACATTAGAGGGGAGAAAGAATTTTCTAGAAAGGGGAAAGCAGTTGTTGGGACTGAAAATAAATAGATGACAGCCATTTCATCAGGAGAAAAAACTCGTCAAATCAAATGCTTCAAATGTTTAGGTTTTAGACATATGGTTGCTAATGTCTAAACTGAATGGTAATGACTGCTATGGAGGTGGAGAGTGAAGATGACGAGGAAGAGATGCATAAGCCAACAAATTTGTTAGCAGTATTAGATGAGTATTATGGGAATGCAATGCTGAGGTGCATGAAGATAGAAGGAATGATCAGTATTTGGCTATCAATGTGTTGTGTAGGGTGATGACTACTTTTCCTACTAATGAGGAAGAATAGAGGGAGAACCTATTCCATATTTCTTGTAGGGTTTAAGGTAACCTTTGTGCTTTTATTATTGATGGCGATAGTTGCACTAATGTAGTGGTTGTTTCATTGTTAATAATTTGAAATTGGCCACTACTTCATACCTTAAGCCATATAAATTGAACTAGTTAAGTGAACAAGGCAATCTACATGTTACTCAAAGGGCTAAAGTTTCATTCAGCATAGGAGAGAGGTACCATAATGAGATTGTTTGTGATATTCTTCTCATATGTGCATCACACATACTGCTTGGTAGACCATTATTATATGATAGGAGGGTGTTGCATGATGGGTTTAGGAACAACTATGTGTTCCAAAAGGATGGCAAATGCATTATGTTAAATCCCGTGTCACCAACTAGAGATAAATCAATAAAACCATAAAAAAGAAGATCTTATTTGTGGGATAGCAAAAGTTGGAAGAGGCAATTCAGGAAGAGAGACTAGTGTATCTTTTGTAGATGAAGTATGTGTTGGAGGTTGATGAGTGAGAACAGTTACCTCCTATTATGAACTAGGTGCTAGATGAGTACATGAATATATTCCTTGACGAGTTGCTTGAGGGATTACTACTAGTGAAAGTCATTGAGCATGTAATTGATTTACAACCTAAATCAGTCTTACCAAACCGGCTTACATATCGTATGAATCTTGAAGAAGCTAAAGAATTGAAGCAATAGGTGGATGAGCTGGTAAAAAGGGGTTTTTTCAAAGAGAGTGCTAGTCCTTGTGCTGCTCCTGCACTTCTTGTTCCAAAGAAGGATAGTACATGGCGTATATGCATTGACAGTAGAGCCATCAATAAAATTACCATCAAATACAGGTATCTCATTCATAGACTTGATGATATGCTGGATGAATTGAATGGTGCATAAGTATTCTCTAAAGTTGACCTTAAAAGCGGATATCACCAAATTTGTATAAAGGCCAAAGATGAGTAGAAAACCGCTTTTAAGATATGACATGGTTTGTATAAATAGATGGTCATGCCATTTGGATTAACCAATGCCCCTAGTACTTTCATGCGACATATGAATCATGTCATAAAGGAATTTTTGGGAAAATTTCTTTTAGTATATTTTGATGACATTCCAATTTTCAATAGAGACGTGGAAAGTCATGTTGAGCATTTGCAGGCAGTCTTCTCAGTTTTACAGAATCAGAGGTTGTATGGGAATCTAAAGAAGTGTTCATTGTCAGTCAGAGGTAACATTTCTTAGCTTTGTTGTGACTAGTTTTGGTGTAAAGGTTGATGAAGAGAAAGTTAGGGCTATCATGGAGTGGCCAACGCCACAATCAGCAACTAAGGTGAGGAGTTTTCATGGTTTGGCTTCTTTTTTTAGGAGATTTGTCAGGAACTTCAGTAGCATTGTGAGTCCACTAATTGAATTGACTAAGAAGAATGTTCCTTTTATTTAGGGAGATCGGGCTGAGGAGGTTAAGGCGAGGCTGACTAGTGCACTCATTTTAAAATTACCAGATTTTGACAAAACTTTTGAACTAGAGTGTGATGCATCTAGGGAAGGAATTGGTGCTGTGTTGATGCAAAAGAGGAAGCCCATTGCATATTTCAGTAAGAAACTGAGTGGTGCACCTTTGAACTACTCAGTGTATGATAAAGAGTTTTATGCCTTAGTGCGTGCATTGATGTCGTGGCAGCACTATCTCCTCCTTAAGGAGTTTGTTATCTATACAAACCACGAATCACTAAAGCACTTCAAAGGCTAACAACGTTTGTCTAAACGACAAGCAAAAATAGGTGGAATTTCCAGAGAGCTTTGCTTATGTGATTAAGTACAAGAAGGGGAGTACAAATATCGTAGCTGATGCATTATCATACAGATATTTACTTATCACTTCTTTACAGTCAAAGTTTCTTGGGTTTGAATTAATGAAGTAACAATATGTTCATGATGATCGCCTAAAATTGATTGTTAAGTGATGTTCTAAAGGAAATGTAATAGATAGGTATTATTAATAGATGGTTTTTTGTATATAGTAAGAAAGTTGTGTATACCTTATGGTTTTGTGAGGGAATTGTTGGTATAGGAAACTCATGCTAGAGGATTATCAGAACATTTTGGTGAGAAGAGGACATTAGAGTTGTTAAAAGAACATTTTTACTGAAGAGGTATGTTGAAAGATGTACACAAGGTTTTGGAGAGATGTTGGGTTTGTAAGAGGGTGAAGGGAAAGAAGAAAGGTTGGGGTGAATATATGCTTTTACCTCTACCTACATTGCCATGGATTGATATCAGTATGAATTTTGTCTTGAGTCTTCCCAGGACATGAAAAGGCAAAGGCTTCATCATGGTGGTCAACGACCGCTTCAGTAAAATGTCTCACTTCATACCTTGCTCACAAAAAGATGACACACTTTTTATTGCTAATCCTTTTATGCAGGAAATTGTAAGATTACATAGTGTTCCCTATAGCATAGTGTCTGGCAAAGACACTAAATTTCTCAGCTTTTTCTGGAAGGTACTTTGGAAATGACTTGGTATTAAACTCATGTATAATACATCTTGTCACCTTCAGACAGATGCTCAGACAAGGTTGTCAATCATACTCTTGGTACCTTATTGAAAGCACGGTTGGCAAGAATCTTACTAATTGGGACTTGTGTTTCCCTATTGTTAAGTTTGCTTATAATAGGTCGACTCATAGTTCAACTAGTAAGTCCCTTTTTGAAGTCGTGTATGGCCATAATCCTACCCTTCCATTGGATTTAATAGCTAATCCAGCGACAAAGGAAGAAAGTTTGAGTGGAGTGGAGTGTTTCAAGGAGATTCAAAAGCTTCATCAAAAGGCTTCTGAACATCTTAAGAAAACTCAGGAGCAGCAGCGACTTTAGGGCAACAAACATAGGAAAGCCAAGATTTACAATCCAAGTAACTTAGTTTGGATTCATCTTAGCAAGGATAGGTTTCCTCGCAAGAAATCACGGAAACTTTCACCTAGAGCAGATAGGACCATTCAAGATTCTGAAGTGCATCAACAACAATGCTTACAAGGTAGAGTTACCAGGAGAATATGGCGTTCTTGCTACATTCAATGTTGCAAATCTATCACCTTACCTATTAAAGATTTTCATGAAGACCCATTAGATTTGAGAGCAAATCTTCCATAAGCCCAAGGAGATGATGGGAATCAAACCATTTCAGTAACAGAACCCATTACCCGAGCTAGAGCAAAGGACTACAGAGTCCTACTGAGAGTCCTATTTGACTAGATGGAATCCGAAGACACTCACATAATATCTTCATTCCTTTTACATGATTGCTTTACATTTAATTAAGTGCAATTATCGATGCTTTGGGACGACGACCAAGTCAATTAAAGGATGGCTCATCGGCTTACCTTTGAGCCAAAATAGTCTATTTGGAGCTAGCCACTTTCTTTATGTTTTTCCTTTATTTTCTTCACATTTGTTTTCTATAGGAAGCTATTATAAATACTTGTTAAAGGAGCACAAAAAGACACTTATTTTTTGGTCAAAAAAAAAAAGAGAGAGAGAGAATATACACAAAAGTGAGGCTTCTCATTTTCATTCAACTCTTATCAATCTTTGCATGATTGTGGCGAGTTAAAGGGCTAGGGATTGCTGTGTGTTATATCAACAACACCAAGCTTGATCCTTCTTCTACTGGTGTGTAATATTTGGTAAGGAAATAGGATCTCCTTTTGTTCTTAGCGTGCAATTAGGTTTTAGGGTGAAATTAGGTCTTTTCAATTTAGGGATTGTTCAATTGTCTTGGAATTCTATATGTGTTTGATTTTTAATTGAAATTGGCATATCATTTAGGTTTAACCGTATCTAATCACACACATGAAAAATCCTTTTTTTTTTTCAAAGCCAAGTCCCTAAATCCCTGCATCACTCTCAAATAAAAACATTAGTACAACTAAATATTAAAAAAAATTAAGGATATCTAAAATAAATCATAATTTCAAAAGGTTTAGCTAGCTAGCCCACTTGAGGGTCTCTAGTGGAGTTGCTAAGTTGTTGAGTCTAATTTTTTATTTTATTTTTCTTGATTTGATTCATATTAAATCATATACCCATTTAATGTGAATCCTTGACTTAAATTAGGAAAAACCTAGCTTTTTTTATTTACGAAATTGAAGAAAAAATGTTAATTTAGGATTAATTGAGCAGATTAATCTTAACTTAGCCATTGGTCAATAATTTTTTTTTAAATAAGAAAATTAGAAATTTCATATTCGGGACTAACTTATTAAAATTCCATTGTTACCATCTTAACCTTTCGAATTTCAATTATATTTTATTATATCATTTCTAGCATAAATATATATATATATAATAAGAAAAATAATAACAATAATACTAATAATAAAAAAATATTTTTTAGAGTTGTCTCATAAGAATACCTATATACCTCCTATTTATGATCAAATAAGTCGTACTTCGCTTTTTAGAAAAAACTTTAGTTTGTGAGTTTATTTATATATATATATATAATTCACTTTACGTTCGTGGCCATTTTTATTTTTATTTTTTTTTTTTAGAAAAATCTCTAAAACCCTCTTTTTTAGCCTTTTTATTTTTTTTTAAATCCTAAATTTTCGGAAAAGACCATTTTTTTTAACTTAAAAAAAAGTGTTCTAGATGATGAAAAAAAAAATTTAAAACTTATAAAAGCATAGACATCGACATGCAATATTTTTTTATTTCAGCAAATAACATGAGATAAAAAATATTAAATTATTTAATTATTTCTTTAAAAAAATATCATTATTATTTAAGGTATTATTGTATATTAATTAAAAAAAAAAACTAAATTAAGATCAGAAGACTTACCTTACAAGCTGTTAGGTGAAGGTAGTTCGAACAATGGTTCGAGCGACTCCAATCAGTGATGGCACAAAGTGGATGATTGAAACACCTTTTAGCAATGTGAACAGCAAAACCCCTTAACCAATATTTGGGTCTAAGCCCTCTAACTAGTCTAATTTGAATCAAACTAAGACCAAAATAATATGAATCGTAAGCTTGATCTTCAATCAAATTAAAGCAAATCATGGATGATTACACCCAATCAGTTGTTAGGTTTTACTCCTCTGATGATAAGGAAGTGTTTGGTGGCTCTAGGCTGTTTTGAGTTTCCCTTGTTTGAGAGAAATCGAAGAGAGATTGTGGGAGTGTGTGGGTCATGGGTTAGAGAGAGGGAAGAGAGAAAGCAAGAAATCTAGTTGAATTGGATGTTTGTTTAAAGGAAAGCCTCCCTAAATGATTCCCCTAAGGTCCTATTTATAGTTCTATCGCATTAATTGTAAGTAAGGAAACTTAGATTTATGAAAATTGGATCAATGGGTATTTAAGGTTCTTAAATCTTTGAATCCAAAATTGAACATGAATTTGTGATAATTGAAAGTATTAAAGGATATGTTTGTGTTCTAGAAGCTTTACTTGTCCTAAATATGTGATTAGATCAAATATTATATGCAAAATTTGGCTTAAATTCAATTTAAAATTTTGGACTCATATATGTAGTTTATTATTTTGGCCAAACTTTAAGTGTATTTTTGAAGTAGTTTCCTAATCAATTAGAAATAAATTTGGACTTGTTTAGTTAGTATTTCACGCCTATAATTGATTTCTATCTTTTACTTGGCTTAATTTGGTGAAAAATGAATTAAATCAGGCCAAACATAGGCATAGTCGTGTTATTATTATTTCCTTTCCTATTCTAGCTAATTTGCCACTTCGAAGGAGAAGAAAATGAATAGTGTTCATTTGACATGTCTACATGCACATGCACATGTGTAATGCATGTGCCTGATAAAAAAAAAATTGGTACGCAATTCTACGTCCCTTCAGTTTTGAACCTATGACCTCCATCTGCATTTTGCAAGTGTGGCTTTAGGCTTAGCCAAGTGGACCAAGCCTTTTTCTCTTTATATTATATACACAAAATATAGATGAGTTTTAACTCCTTTTTCTTTTTTTTCTCTTTATTTTTTTTATGTTAATGGACTCCAATTCTATCAAATAATGATATGAACATTTTTTCTTTTTAATTAATTTTTTTTGGATATTTTCTAACTTTTTTCTCTAAAATTAAGGCTTAAAAAAAACAAAAACCAAGGAGATGAAAATGGGGTGTCTACAATACTATATCAAAAGTAAAATCCAATTACACACATTTTCTTTATCCAATACAATTTTTCTTATTTTCATTAACTAGATTTTCAAACTTTAATTTGATATTAAAACAAACCACAATTTTATCCTCTAATTTTTGAAAAGAATATAACCATGTGACAATAACATACAGTAAAATTTGAAATGGTCTTATTTTTTTCAACTATCTATAGGAAGTTTTCAAAATCACCATTGGAATAAAGTGTACTCAAGTTACCTAACAAGTAAGTGGCCTACCTTACAGTAGTCTTTATTTTGTTAATAAGGGATTGTAAGTTATTATGCCTATTTGAACTTATAATGTAAATTCCATGTGCACATGCAAGCAAGTGTGAATGCAATACTTGTGGTAGCTGAGCCTACCTATTTTCATGTGTCTAAATGTTGTTTATGGATATTAATTGTATTGTGGCCCGAGAATAATATTGTTGGATCACCCTCTAAATTGGATTAATGTTATACTTAACTTAATAACCAAACAAGCATTGCATCATTTTTGCACTATTTCTGCTCACCAAATACCGTCCATTAGGTAAGGATTATAATTGTTATCCTTTTTTAAATCTCTATGGAACTAAGTGATAGGAAAGGAAGTTGCCATACAAGAAAAAAGCTATCACATGAACAGTCCTAATGGGCTCTAGAAGGACCCATATGAGAGTCCATTGCACAAACTTGGGCTTAGTGGAGCAAGGTTTTGCATAGTGGTCAACTCCTTGAAACCTAGGCTAGAGTAGGGTCAATTTCTCCAATCTCATTACACACCGATCAATGTCATGTGGATGATACTATTGGTTGCTGCATACACTTTAAAGGATTTGTTTTCTTACTTAATACGAATAATGTCTATCTCTTGTCACTTACTAAGCACATGGTTTTCACTCACACCCTTATGGATTTTGTGCCACAAGTAAAATCAAAGGGTCAACAAAAAATGCACCAACTAATGCAGTACTTAAAAAAGGGGTAAGTAAAGTCATATACAAATAAGTTAATTTCTTTTTAAAAGGTTCAATTCATCATTCCTTAAATAACTATTATTTTACAAAGGTAGGCCTTACACCCACTAACTAATCGTGAAGATTTGTCATCTAATACCTTCATAATTAGTTAGTGAGTGTAGCAAGATTGTCTAACAGATTTTTCAAGATGTAACAAATTTTCATTGAAAACCAATGCAAAAGTAATTTTGTCTTTTGTATAAATTGTACACGAAAATAAATCGAAGAAAGTGAAAATATATCATTTCTTATACGATTTTGTCCGATTTGACCAATCTAAAGTACATACTATAATATCTTGTAAGCAGATGATGATCCCTCCTTCTCTTGCTTGCTATCTATGTTTTTTCATTTGAAGATTATACACCATGCCAATTATTATATACAAAATATCTACTCCACATATTATTCATGCGATATTCACCATTTATTCTTCTTGTTCAATTTTTTCTAAAATAACCCACTCAAAGCCTAACTTCTCTCCTATATTTCTTCACTCTTACTCACTTAAACTCGAAACAAAAGTTACATCTGGAAACTACTTTAAGCCCACTATCACTCCATACTACCACACCACCACCACAACTGAGCCACCACTCATTTTTCAAAAATTACTACCATAATTCGTCTACTAACTTGATTTTATTATTATTGTTTTAAAGAATACAAAGAAAGAGGCATCTTAGTGTTTTAATACTTATACCATACAAGTTAGTCGTAAAATACTATAGAATGAGTTGCACTTTATTTGAAAGGACCAAGTCATCAAATTAAATATTCTTACTTACATTTCCATTATGGTCTTGAAATAATAATTACAACATGTATTTAATACATAAGGTCTATTTGCCGAATTTAAGTTTCAATGCTTACATTACCTATTAAAACTTATAGCAAGCTCTCTATTAATTAAATAGTATATATACCACATGTTGAGCTAAGTATTACTTCTTTAATTAGTTAAGTGAATGTAGTAATTCTTGAACTTGACTTGTTTAAGGATTTAACTCTTGGTTCATGATAAATAAATATATATATAATATAAATAAAAATAATAAAATATATCATCTAACAGGGTGCCAAAAAATCCGCTGCATTAAATAATCTGTTCGGCTTTCCAATTGTTGTAATTTCACTTAAAAATTAAATAATGAATAAACTTTCACTTACTTTGCTTATTTTAAATTTTAAATAATGAATAGAATGTTACATCATCATATGACATAAAGTTTTATTTTAATTCATTTACACAGGCTCCTATTGTTATCGATTCATTTAAAGATACTAGTTGCACTAGCTCTATCTTTTTCGAAATAGATAATAAGCCATAGGTGCGAGTAACATCGATAGGGTCGAATTGAATCGGTTCATGATGATCAATTCAACTCAATAAAGGATTCGTCAATGGGTTCCCACGGTGAATTGACTAATTAAAGGTAAAAAACAAAAAAATAAGGTTCCAATTTATATATTCATAACTTAGAAACTAGCAAGTTTAAGCCAGTTTAGGGTCGATTCAGGCCAAACCAATGTCGAGGCACGGGTCTCGTCAAGTAATGATACTTTCTCATTATTAATATTATTATTATTATCATCATAACGGTTAAATATTTAGTCCAATAGATGTTTTATTCTGTTATATTTTATTCTTTAATCTTGGCAGTTAAGCATTAATATAATGTTCCCAAAAGAGAGACTGTTTAGACATATTGTTCAACTATGAATATGTTACAGCTTATAGAGTTGACCCACCTAGAAGAATATGCTAGTGATCAAGAATTTAAATTGCTTTTTTCAGATATATGTATTTTTCTTTTTCTTTCTTTCTTTTACAAAACCTAACATGTTCATGCTTGGCCTTCTTCAGGACCTACATTGAAAATGATTGATTTACTAGGGCAGGACCACGGTTTCTTGACCGATTCGGTGGTGGGTAACTATGACCTTCTATGGATGTTGTTATAGTCACCAGCATGATTTAGGCGATGGGTTGTCTTTTGTCTTGTAAACAGTAAATTACACATACTCTAAGAATGTCCATGTTTGTTTGTCATTTATTCATCTGTTCAATTATTTGCATTCCCAAATTGGTGAATATGCTAGTTCTCGTGCCACTTTCTTGGTAATCATACCCGCAAGCCAAGTAAAACAAGTATTAAACTCACGAGCCCTAAGGATTGCAAGAAGATATGATGCTCAGAGTATGTTGCCATCATCTTTTATTTTCCCTCTTGAAGAACATTGCAACCCTTTGAATTGCTAGATTAAATTCCGTTCTTCAATTTGTTTCTCTCTACAGGCAGCCGAACTATGGGTATCATTACTAAGTTGATGAGCTAGCTTCAAACCACACAGCAGCGGGAGCTGTTGTGGAATTCTTGAGGGGTTGCGGACAAGATCAGGCAAGGGAGATTCCGTGGTTCGGTTTACTTTGTAAGCCTGCTTCTACAGCATCTGGACCTGAAGGTTCTGGTGAGATTCAGATTCTAAAGTCGCTGCCACCTGGAGTCCCACGAGGCAAGTTAGGAAGAGAGGCAATATTTGAGGAACTAGCTAAACGGATTAACGATCGCATGATTGGTGGTATCTGAAAGTTTCCCCGAAGTGTGCAGGGTAAAAATTTTGTCTTCTTACTTGACTCTTTCACTGTGAGCCAAATCAAAACTCATGTTCTAGTAAATAGGAGAATTTTACACAACTCCTTAGGAGTAACGGCTTCAAATTTGTGTTTTGCTCTAGCAAATCCTGAAAGGCAAGTCTCTGGCCATTGGTTATATTTGGTGTACTTGTTCTCAATAAATGATAAAGATGCTTGATTACTAGGTAACGGAATAGCTAAAAGGTTCTACAGCAACATATTCCTTTTTAATGTGAGATAATGATCCCACAGACATTTCACGTGCATTAAGAATCTGATGCAATTTTCCCCCAGTTGAAAGAATTGGTTGTATATATATCTACAAAAGAGCCCTTCTACATCCTGTCTTCCAATGCTCTGCACACCAAGGGAAACCAAAGACTCGAAAGGCAAGATGGAAATTATGGGCAGATAGTCGTCAAATACAAGCGAGTCTACAAAAGACCATGAAGGACTCTCATATATTCCAAAAGCCTCAAGGACCGACACTTGGATCATTAATTGGTCAACCTACTTACATGCTTAATAGTTGAAATGATAGACCGATACAATTATGTGATATTTGCGCGTTCAAAATAATTGATCGATCGTATGTGCATGCATAGTTTGATTAAATTGATATATTAACATGTCAATTTTTTATTTTTTTTTTTCACAATTAGTGACCATTTCGAGCATACGAATTCAATGTTTAGTACTAATTTATCATGTGGTTGCATGATCAAGGTCTTTATTGCATATTCGTATGAAAAGAGAGTTTTTACCTAAGGTGGAAACCTTACAAGTATTATGGTGTTACCGAATTAGATTTTTAATTAATTTTTTGTTTGAAAAATGGAAAAAAAAAAAGTTTTGTCACTAGAAAAAATGGTTTCCAGGATTTTTTTTTTTTAAAAAAAAAATCCTTAACCAGTGTCTCCAAAAATTAGGCCTTTTAGGGTTTTCGAAAATTAGAATTTTTCTGAATAACATTCAGAAGATAAAAAAAAAAAAAAAAAAAAAAAAAAAAAAACCGTAAAACTCACACTTTTTCATAAATAAAATAAGCCAATACATTGACGTTTTATAAAAACAAGCAAAGGTACATTGGTTTGATTCGATTAGAGGGTACACAGTTATCTATAGCCAACCTTAAAAATTACAAAAATTTTATGTTTCGAATTTCATTCCTTTTTAAATTTTAGTAAAGAAAAAAAATAAAATATATAATAAAAATCATAAAATAAAAAATCCCAATGTTACTTTGCTTTATTTAGTGCCTTATTCACATGAAAAATGCCATGCCTTTCATTTGTGATTAAGAGGAAAATTTTTGTAATGCCTTTTAGTTTGGTTACTTGAAAAACAACAAGTGGTTTAATCTTTAATAGGTTAACCCATGAGGTGCAAAAATTTTTAGTTTACAATTTCTTAAAAGTCATTTTTTAGATAACTCACAAACTAGTAGCTAGATTGTAAAGCCCCGTAATTTCGTTAAAGTCTAATACCGAATTAACCTAATAATTAATTTAAAAATCTTATTCTTAACTTTTATAATTTTAAAATTAAGAAAAATAGTAATTTAAAAACCTAAATGCATAAACTATGCAATAAACAATAAAATAAATTAAAATATTAGGTTTATTGTAGTTAAATAAAAATTTTAAATAAATATTTATGGGTCTACCTACTCCACTTGCTATTCATCTACTATGATACATCGAATTGGAAAGAATATACAAGTGGGTCCATTAAGTGGACACATAATAAGGCTTGAAAAGATGGGCACTTTGATTGGGCCTTGATGGACCCAATGGGACGAAAAGTGGAGGTTGTGAAAATACATTTGTGACACAGGCAGCCAGCAGGACTACGGCTTCAGGTTTTGCTTCATATACTGGTCACTGGCGACTCATAGTTTTCTTTGCTAAAGCAGGTATTTACGCTGCAAACTCACATAGGTTTTAGCGTTTCAATATCCTCACAGATGGTCTGTAGAAGCTAAAACAGCCTCCACAACAAGACACGTAATTTTGCCCCCCTTCTCTAGAAACACTTCCATCCCAATTAGTCCACGCACCAGTTAACTTTTACAAAATATAGATTCCCCAACAAGGTCTTGCGGAAGATGTCCTAGATCGTGGAGAAGTCACGTTTGTACCTTTTATGGTGCTGTGCTGATCCACTAGACGAAACAAATTTCCCTATCCCAATATGTCCCATTAATCACATATTGTTATGTTAACGACGGAAAAATTTATGCATTCCACTCCTGCTTTTTCTCTCATACATGCCAGCATATAATTAATGAAGATACGGACGTAAACACTCTAGGATTGAGAAACCTTATTCTCAGTAGACCTACCGATGTGCTCCACGACACTGCCAAACAGATTTTATGTTTCTTGAAAAGAGGTCAATAAGTTAATCCAAGGCCTTCGCTAAGGAGTGCTCCCAAGCACTTGTTGAGAAGTCGAAAGAAAAAAACATTAAATCCTTCTAGGGTCAATTGTATATCCTACGGAAAAGAAAGTGCATGAAAAACAAAAAGGTTTCTTTTTCATAATCCTCTCTAAACAGAAAATTGCATCGAGCAAAATATCTTCCACAAATGGATCAATGTCTGTCCTAATGGAACACATGCTCATGAGGTAATAAATAATACAAATCTTGTACAAAGCAGTGGAATTTATTCATATAGCCACCACTTGATAGACTAAAATTGAGGTATGAATAAACTGAGCTTTTCAGTAGCAGACAACTGAGTTTCGGTACCCAACATTCGGATTCCAGGATAAGTGAACGGAGAAAACTCAATCTTACGAAGTATTGTTTGCCATACTTAAAAGAATCACATAAGAAATCCAAGCACAAATAGTTCTAATCGGGGTAGAATCCAGAGTGACCGGAGGCAGAAGGATTTGGGGAAAAATATTTTAGTCTAATACCACTCTACAACAGCATCTCATTAGGATTAAGTTGATGGACAGCTCATTACCATTTTCCTGGAAATTTTTGGATGGGAGCCCTACCTTCATGTTCTTTTGCGCTTAAGCGATCTGATGGCCTTCACAACATAGGCAATGACCTCCTTCAATGTTGCTTTCCTTCCTTCTTTAGAGTTCCAAAGCTCCTGAACTATGTACCTTCCACTTGGATTATACTCATTTAATTCTTTCAGGGCTGTAACTACTGCATTGTAAACATCCTCACCCCACTCCTCCCTAAGTTTTTTTAGACTTTCATCTTCATCATTAATTACTTCCTGAATCATGAAACATAAGAAAAAACGTTAACCTTCCTGGCCTTTACCGGACATAGTGCAATTAAATTAGAATTACTGTGTAGAGAAAGGCAACTAATCAAGTAGTAAAATTCTGACATGCTTATTAGGAATATATTTCCATAACATTCAAATTCTATTGACATATGGTGGTCCCATAAAGCCTTTTCTAAATTTTTATCTGACAAATATTTGAAGTTAGGAAAGAGCATTTTATCCAAAAAAATAGTTAGGAAAGAGCAGCCCCTTACACTAACAAGATGTTTAAGCTTGTGGTGGAGGAACCAAATATGACATAAATCTGATTAAGGTCTTCCCAACAAGGAAAATCTCAAAATGAACCAGCTCATGACTCCTTTATTAGAGTAAGATATATAAGACTGAGGAATAGTAAAATCCATATCATTTTCTTTGAGTGTCAATATCTAGATCCATACCTGTGCATTGCCTTCAGGATTAATGATTTTAAAAGGATGCCAGTTGATATTTGTCACACGTTCCTGCCAGGTGGAGCATAATGTAGTGGCTTGAAGTGGTGCTTCTTGGATTGAATACCTTTGCTTGCATGCATTCAGAAATGGCTTGTTATCAAGCTCACCCATTCTCTTGATTCCAATATGTGTTTTTGCACCAAGGAGGTCATCCAGGCCCTGGACAGAAAAAGACACGGGTGATTGAGTAGAGTCAAAAAGATCACCCTATTGAATTGAAATAATATCATAGATCCCTACAATTTCTGCACCCATCAGAAAAGGAAATATCTTACTACATTCTTAATGAACTCCTTACAGTGAAGACGACATTTTATCTTAAGAACGAACTTGGGTAGATAATTTTACTGGAAACTTGTAGATTATACCTGGATCAGTAGTTTGCGAGCTTGTTGTAACTCATCATTGCTTTGACGCTCTTTGCAGATTAGTGCTTGATTCATACTCTCCAAGTCTTGCAAATCATCTACCTTCTCATTTAATTCATCAGTCATTTCTTTCATCTTTGCTTTAATAGCTGCATCATCCTGATTTCCAAGATGCTTCATCACTTGCAGTTTTCCTTTTAGCTCTTCGATTTCCATTTCCAACTTCTGTTTTGCATTCAGCTGCCTTTCTAATGTAAGTATTTTGCGTTGTGCTTCATCTTTTTCCCTCTAAACCATGTTAAAAAATTAACATCATCATCATCAGACACGATGACTGTTTGTTTAAGTCACATCTAATTCATCATATGCGTACCTTCTGATCCTCGAGCAGTTTTAGAACATTCTCATCAGCTTTTTTCTGCTCCACTGAAGCCAATTGGAGGGAACTATTTACCACATCATTCTAGAAGGAAATGGAAACGTCAGTTACACCAAAAACACAATAGATGGCTCAGAATGAGCAGACCAAAGATGGATTTTGAGTACTTTTTTGGATGTAACGTCGGATAGGATTTTGCGCACTAAGAAAGCTAGCAGCATAAAGGTTGGAAATGAAATTTCATGTCATACCTTTTTCTTTTCTTCATCCAGCTTCTGTCTCTCACGTTCAGTTAGGGCTTCACGTTTATTTAATTCTTTAGTCCAGGCATCAATTTTCTTCTTCTTTGCCTCCAACTCATAATTCAACTTCTCTTGTTCTTCTAAAATCTTTCGAATGTTATCACGGGCAAACTGCTGTGTCTTTTTTCTTTCTGGCAATATCAGCAGAGTTGGAATAGTCAAATGATTTAACAAGTAAATAGACTGTACCAAGAAGGTGAGCAACTATGATGATGGGTGCACATGCAAGCTGCACACAAAAATCTATACACAGACATGCACACAGGCACATATATCTAGACACCTACCATCAGTTATAGCCACTTCAAGTGACAGCAATTTCTACATAACCGAACTTACACCAAGTAGAGTCAACATGCAAACTTCACTGAAGATTTAATGTATGGATTAAACTCTTTTGCTAAACAACACATCAAGGGAAACTAATCACAAACACAGTGCAATAGAACACATCTTGATGAGATAAGCTTTGTAACAAATACCAACTTATAATGCCTATTCCATTCTGTAAATAATGAAGCACAGAAAAAGAATAAATAAATAAAAGAAAAGAAAAGAAAAGAAAAAAGAGTATCGAGTGTATGAGATCATGTCATGTCACACCACACACGTTATCAGTCTTATACATGCAGACACATCATGAATGCAAGCATGTGAAGTGCACAACACACACATCACACGCACACTCAAAAGAACCTTCTTCAAAAGCACGCTGCAGGTGGTCCTTTTCTTCAAGCATCCGGCTCAAAGAAAGGGTCTTCTCATTATATTTATATTGAAGTTCACTCAAAGTTTCATTTGTCAGGTCGATTTTGTTAGCCAGTTGTGCAACAATGTTGTTCTTATTTTGAGTTGCTTCCTTGACAACATCATGAATCGTTCTCAACTCTCCATGCCTCCGAAGGAAATATCCTATTGGCCCCTCAACACCATAATCATCCGTTCGTGCACACCAACCAAAGATATTGGGTCCAGGCTGTGCTTTGCGAGAGTACCAGTCTTTCTTACCTTGGTGCTCACTCATAAATTTGTTCTCAAACTCCATTGCATTCAAATATCCGTTCCAGTCCTGATTGAACTTCACAATCGCTGTACCAGATATGTCAGTGGCATTCCAAAACAACTCAACTTTTAATGGTTTGTACTTGGCAAACTCCTTAAGCCAGTATGCACCATCTTTCATATTTTCATCACCGTTTTGTTTTGCCAATATGTTTACAACAACTCCAGTCCATGGCCATACAAACCTATCATCTATTTGTGGAGTCTCCTCAACAGGTTGTGCCTGTGAATTCTCCGCAACAGGCTGTGGTACAACTGATTGGGGAACCTGTTCTGCTTCATTTGCCAGGTCATTTTCCAAGTACTTTGCCAAAGCAAGGTGATTTGCCTTTTGTAAAGCACTCCTATTAGCAGAGCCTTTGCCCACTCCTGAAGCATGTTGAAGCAAATCTTTGTACTTATAATCTTGTTTTTTCTTCCCAGCACAGAAAGGGCACCTGAGAACTCCATTTGGACCCTTCACTTTATATTTTCCAGATTTCAGCTGCTCATATGGTTTATCCACATAGTCATCAATTTCTGATTCACTAAAATCTGATTCTTCTTCAGAGCTATAATCCATCTGGAATGTGCTGATAACAGGAAATAAAAAAGGCTATAAGGAGCAGAAAATTCAATAGATACTATTGATCACAAAGTTTAATAAAATTTATACAATCTTTATTGGAATCACCAGCAACTTTCAAGCTTTCAATACATAAATACATGAGGAAAGAGATAAAGGAAGAAAGCCAGTGATGAAGAATAAAGATAATGATGCTTGCAAATCGCAATTCCAAATTTTAACCAACACTTCCAAAGCTATAATTATTTGATAAACTAGATAAGAAATTAAAGGACCAGATGACTGAAAATTTTCAACTACAGAATTGAGCAATATAGGATTAAGAATATGATCCCTGTCCGTCACCTGAAAAGATACAGCAATTTGTGCATATCCCCGAGACAATTACATGGAACAAAAGTTTTACAATCTCCTTCCTAGTAACCCATAAGCCAGGCAGACATTTGCAAAGATCTAGCAAAAGATAAGGAAATTGACTATGTAGAGGTGCAAATAACACAGCTTATGTCAAACTCATGCCACATCTAAGGGGTTCTATATGCGGAATGCCCATCAGCATAAGCAGGGAGGTGATCACCAACAACAACACTGTGGATTTCCAAAAGCTCTAAAAAGAACTAATTTTATACTCTGCTTAAATTATGATCTTTTACTGTTAGAAAAACTAGGATCCCTTAAACCATCGTCGTATAGTTTGAAACTACTAATATCACTTTCTTGCCCCAAATAGTAAAATTGTCAAAATATACCTTGTTTTCGAATATATGACAAAGACTCCCCTATATTTGCATAAGCCACAACTTCAAACAAAGCTTAAGCTCCATAAAAGTAAAGCTTTTCAAAGATTAAAGCAAGTAGCAATTAAAGATTTGTAAGATTTGAATTACTTACTCCACTGAGCTTTTGCATTTAGTAATGAAAATAGTTACCAAAATTGAATTTTAAGAACTTTTCAAATAAAGGTATTATAAGAATGAAAACGATAATGGTAAAAAGAGGCTTATTTAAACTATCCAGAGGTTTTCTTTTTATTTATATATAATTACCATTACACAGTATCAGGGTTTATTTCTATAACTCAAAGTTTAAGTTATTAATTGCATTTTCTCAAACTTCCGGCAGCTTATTTTTGTATTTGTTCTCAAATAAAGCTATGCTCCAGAAAAGTGAAGCTTTTGGACGATTATATCAAACATAACCAAAAAAAAAATTAATAATAATTAAATTAATTAATTAATTAAATTAAATTAAAAACAAACGTAGAGTTACAATCTCCACCAAGCTTCTGGTATATTAACATAAAGGGTTCATTTGAAGGGTTTTGTACTCTTTTTTTTTTTTTGAGGTGCTGTGAGGTGTGGGTGATAACTCCCGCTCTGCAATGTTAACAGGTTTACTTGCAGAATCCAAACTTTAAGGGCTATATTGCATTTTCTTTGAAGCTTGAAGCTGCATCTCCTTGAAAGCGAAGCTTCTCGAGGACTATAGCAACGGAAACCAGAAACAACTTTTCAACATATTAAAAAAGAACAAAAATAAAAATAAAAAACGGATTTTTTCTTACAAAATTGACCTAACACCAACTCAAGTTTACTCCTATGCAGCTTTAAAGAAAGATTTACGCAAGGAATTAGGAAATGTACAAGCAGAAACCCTAATTTCCTAGGGCTTTTAAAGCTGTAATTGAAGACTCAAAGCATAAAGTGCAGCAACTCAAGCAGCGATCATTTTACAAAGCCAACATCCAAGGAAAAAAACAACAACTGAGAGAGAGAGGGGTACCGGGAATCGTCGCTCGACTCAGCAGTCGGGAGGTGAGTCAGAAACGTAATTTGACTGGCTAATGGTTAACAATTCTCGTGAGTTGGAGCACCTGTAACTCCACAAGAGTTGCATGGTGTGGGGTACGGCTTCCAATTCCTGGACAGTTAATATGATACAATATAATTAAAAATACGTTTTTAATAAAAAAAATAATTTTAATTACATTTTAGATTAATCTTTTTAAAGTCATACTGACCTAAATTTATAATGAAATATAATGTATTAATATGAATTGAATTGTCAAGTATAATCTAAATAGATTGCTTTATTGATTATTTTAATAAAGGTAATGATGAGACCAGTAAAATAAATATCATCGATTCATTATGAGTCTTTCAAAATGGTCGGTAGAATTAGTATGTCTTTTTAGTTTTGATGGTAAGCCAGGAATTGACTTCCATAGGGAACTATAGAAAGGTAAAAGAGGGATTAAATCTTTTTTTTTTCTTTCTTTTTTGAGTTATTTATGAAGTCAACAATTTGTCTAAACATAATCCATAAAAGGCACGTTAAAAGGATTATAAAAGAAATAAACAACATTGAGTTAAATCTATTTATAATTACTTGATTTTGATTTAATATCAATTCAATCAAATTTAAATTACTTGATTAATTTATTAAATTAAATTTGAATTTTACAATGCTAGATAAGACATTATGATTAGAAATAGATATATCACTGGTTTTATTTTTCCATTAATTATGAATACTAGTTGGTATATTTTATGAGATTAAATGATTCTCTTTAATGAAACACAGAGGGTAATTTTATAAATCATATGTTTGGTGTATTTCCTATACGGATTCGACGAAGTTAATGGATCTAAAATACATAGCCCATATAGATTACATCTAAATTCCAAGAGTAATTACTGTTAATTTAACAATGTGTTTCTTGGGTCTTGGGTCTAGGTTACAGCATTATTATTATTTCAAAATTTCACCGATTGTTCTTCCTCCACGTGACCAAAAAAAAAAAAAAGGCACACAATTATATTTGAGATTTTTCATTTCGAAAGAACAATGCAAGTTTTTATCGTTTTTAAGGAAAATGAAAAAAAAAAAAATTGCAATGTTAGTTAATTTGAAGATAAAGCTTAAATCACGGGGTGAAAAGTGACAGGTTGCCAACATGCGAGAGGTGACAGGTGCTAATCTCCCCACTCAATTGGCTAATATTAATGTTCGAATATTGAGGCCCCCCCTAGCCCTACTTCGAGGCTCTCTAGCTCACTATATAAATTGGGGGAGCGGTTGATTGTATCCAGCTGTACCAACATATTTCAACTTAATTTTGTATACATTTAAATTCGATTTAATAATAATAATCGGGTGAAATTTAAATTATTTAAATAAATTATCAAAAAAATTTCGAATTTTATAATATTTAGTTTAATTTACAAACAAATTTAAATAAATTAGAGTTAAATTTTAATAATATTTAAGTTTGAATCATATTTAAAAATTGATATTATTTTCATTAACAATACATATATTTTTTAATATATTAAACATAAACGACCATAAACAAACCAAGCTCAAACTTAGAGTAGAATTTATGCTTAGGTTTTAAAATTTCAGTAATTTATTGTCCAAACCTAATTCATAGAGCAATAGGGGTGTTCGTTCGAATTCTTGGATGATGGAGTTGACAAGATCATCAATGTAGCTTAGGTTAGAGGCAAGGCCTAGGTTTAGGGCTATAGTGAGTTAGGCTACGGCTCCATTTAAATGACTATCTCATAAAAGAGATGCAAATAGCTCTTTGCGGAAAGTATATAAAATCATTGATTCAACTATCTAGCCAACTAAACTAAACGTAATATGAACACTTCTAATAAGTCGTATTTATTAATCTTTAAGAACAACTTAAAATACAAAAATAAATGAAAGAATGAATAGTACACTAAAAGCAGACAATAACAAATATGATATTTTTTAACATGCGTGAAGATATTAATTAAAAGAAAAAGAATACATAAAATCTTTCGATTAAAAAAAGAAATGGACTACAATAAACATTAACAAGTTTATGTTGGAGTATTTGGATTTTGTTTATTGCACTTGGGCTAGTGTTTTTAATTGTTGGATTTTGTTAGTAAGTGTTTTAATTTATTTATTTATTTTTCAATGGAGGATCAACACCATGATTAATAAAGAGATGGAACAAGTTTGTTGGCAATGTAACTTTATACATAATCATCTATTGAGCATTAAGTAGGTTTCTACCTATGGAGCATTACTATTACTTTATGTATAACCTAATTGAGAGGAGCTTTCCTACAGTTAAAAACATATAAAAATATTTATAATCACCCATAGTAGCTATTTTATCATAAAATATTGATCTTTTATTTAATCTTACTTATCATTAAGCATTACACATATCACTCTCAATCATTTTTCTTTCAGCAGAGAGGCCCTTGCAAATAGAAGACCTTCCATTAAGGAATGCATAAACAACCAGGCAACTACTACTCACTAAAAGCTATGATCCCAACAGAAAGATGAAAAGAAAACTCTCTTAGTGCAAGCAAATGTAAGGAAGAAACAAATCTTCTGAAGACTACTCACTTCTAGCATTACGCAGCATTCCCTGTGGAAAACGGTGTCATTTGAAGATCAACCCGCTTCTGCAACTATATCAGTTGTTTTATTTCCTTCTCTATGTATGTAGCTCAGAGATACATCCAAATACTTCATTCAAGGACCTACTTTTCATCAATGCATATAGATACCTCTAAATTGATGCATCCTGCGCTCAACCATTGCCAAACAATTTTATCATGATGTCTTAACGACCCGAGGACTGTAAAACGAAGTAAAATCGACTGCTTCCACCCTTTTGCTTTTTTCATCTGTAAACCCACTAGCGCTGCTGCTAGTTCAGCTCCTTTGACTTTGTGTGCTTTCAGGATTATGTTGAAAGCACCTAAAATCTATTTCATTTTCCATCTCTTAGTATGCCTCCGCCCCCACCCCCACCATCCCTCTGCTAATATTTTGATCAGTATTCATTTCTAACATATGCAAGCATCTTCTTAACGGATGAGAAGAACTGAAAAAGGAAAAAAAATCCAAGCAAGCAATATTACTAAGTCCTAGGATTCCAAAAACTTTGTATTAAGTTTCAGTTTCAGACCATTCAAGCTTGTAAGACAGGCTGTACAATGTCAAGCTTAGAGTTTTCCTCCCCTCAAAATGGACTAGGTGTTGATGGGATTCTCATTCACATATAAGTAGTGATGAATGGTGATTTCCTTGCTAGATGCAAGGATATAAAATCTCTATCCAAAAGATCAGTAATACCCTCAAGGGTAACTATGTAGAGGATCATGTCTTCAACTTGGTTCCTTCAAATTTTAGCCAAAAAAAATACTAGCACAAGAGTTTGCTTTCCTATATGCCCATTGATCGCCTCCAAGTTACCAAACAATACCCCTGCAAGTATTGAAAAATTGAAAATATCATTTATTAATCAAGTCATTTTCACCAGTGTAATAAGGGAAAGATTCATGTGTGGACTGGTTCATAAAAATCCTGCCACGAACTACTTGATATTTGGCAAGTATACCAATACTTATGGCTAGCATTTTTCCATGTGATTTCATACCATATGTTACTCAGCTTATAGTTGGACTCATAAAGACCTGATCTACATAAGTATTTTCCCTCGTGGGGAGACAAAAGTCTATCTCTAAATAATTTATACAATGCAATCAATTGAAATAGGATTCAATCCCAATAGAATATATTTGGAGATTTTTCATAAATATTTAAGATCTGTTTAAAAAGGTTTAGAATACAATAAACAGAAAAAAAAAAAAAAGGGTGTTTATCCTAACATAAAATACTCTGAGATTGCATATCTCATTGCATATATAGTACACCCTATATAATTATACTGTTTGGTTTTATACTGGAGTTACTCAAACCACTCACATCATCTAGCTGAGTTCATAAAATCAAACCAATGACCAACCGAGACTATGAGATTGCTCCTTTCATTGTGGGGTGACGTAGGATCGTAACAATTGAGAAATGGTACTTCTGGAAAAAAGAAAAAGAAATGACTTCAAAGTTTTTACTATGACGATAAGGATGAGATAGGCAAGCACACGTGGCTATCTCTGGAGGCATTACCATAAGACAATCTCATCCCCACTAAAGGATATTTGCTCTTAACCATAGTAACTGGATAGGAAATCCCCTCATTGCATCCTCTTGACATGCATCTTAAATGGTTTTCAAAGTCAAGACCAGAACTTTTCTTCTGTTGTCACCTACCAAACAAACTGTTTTACTGCATTTCACATCCCACGGCAGTGGTTTGCCATACTCTGAAAGAAAAAGAGAGGATAAACTTCCCATATAATAATTGATATATTTAGTAGTCCACAAACTCTATAAAGAAACTTGAATCAAGCCTGCTTTTGCTCCTCCTATCATACTGCCTGATCATACAACTCATAATTCAAATGTTAACCTTGCTCCACATCATTGTCCATTGCTTCCAAAGTCCATCTCTTGTTTTTAAGGAGACTGTGATTATGTAAATTTTGAGATACTGTATAACCTATGACATTTCTCTTTTAAAATCCAAGTAATTTCTCCTTACTCGATCTGCTGAAAAATTCAACTGTAACTCAATGTAGTATTTCTTAATAATATCTTAGAACTATATTACCCAAATTCTGACGTAGGAGTAGATTTTGTTGCAATGCTAATATTCGGTCAGGTAACTCTGAATCGGACAATAAAATTTAGTTAGTATACTTGGAGTAGAATTACCAGTTATAATCATGCAAATGGCGGACCTATTATATGAGGTCATTAGCATCTTACCCAAAATGTGAATCCAGGCCTCAGCTTCATGTTCTTTTGCGCTTAAGTGATTTGATGGCCTTCACAACATAAGCAATAACCTCCTTCAGTGCGTCTTTCCTTTTTTTCTTTGTAGTTCCAAAGCTCTGGAACAATACATCTCCCACTTGGATTATATTCATTCAATTCTTTCAAGGCTGCGACACCTGCATCATAAACATCATCAACCCACTCCTCCTTAAGCTTCCGTAGCTTTTCATCTTTAGTATCAATTACTTCCGACATGATTTGTAGAGTAAAAAATGTTAACCTTCCTGACCTCTCTTCAGACATCCAAATGAGGTAATAATACAGAACTAATGTGTCGAGAAAAATGTGACCCCATGCTTATAGAAAATAATCTCTTGTAGATTAATGCTATTGACACCTGAAGCTTCTTTTCTATCTAATAACAATGGGAAGTTAGAAACCAAACGGCATACATCTACATATGTAGTGGAACTCCAACATGCTTATGGAAAATAATTTCCATCATGGATAAAAGTTCTTAATATATTAAGGTGCTCCCTTTATGCCTTTTCTATCCAATAACATTTGCAATTTAGGAATAAGAACCGCTTATGCTCAGCGATAAAAGCCATACAAGAGCTGGGTGACGAGAGATTTAGAAGTTTCAGACTCAACCACAATTTAACAAAAGTGAATTCTTGCCCAGCCAATAATCTACTAAGCAATGCTGCAGTCTCCTCACACCAAGAAGAGTTTGAGCTTGTTGTGCAGAAACAGAACATGAAATAAGTCAGATTAACGTCTTTGTAGCAGGTACAAACTATGAAATAGACTGCTCATGACCCTGGAACATTAGTATGATGCAAAGGACTAACAGCAGGGACCCCATTAACCAATAAATATAAAATCACATCAGTTCTATTAAGCATCAAAAGGATATAATAACTTTAAACGGATGCCAGTTGATGTTCGTCAATTGGTCCTGCCAGGTGGAGCATAACATACTAGCTTTAACCGGTGCTTCTTAGGCCGAATATCTTTTCTAGCATGCATTCAGAAATGGCTTGTTATCAAGCTCACCCATTCTCTTGTTTCCAATAACTGTACTTCCACGAAGGAGGTCACCAAAACTCTAGATCACTTGAATCTCTTGGTCACTCACTTGAAATGAAAGCAACAAACGTATGCATCCCTAACAGCCTCCTCATGACCTGGCGAACAGAGTAAATATGATCTTCAGAAGGAACTCAAGAAGATAATTTTAATGCAAGCCTGTCGATCATACCTGGATCAGTCTTTTCCGAGATTCTTGTATCTCATCATTGCTTTTACGCTCTCTCCAGATTAGTGCTTGGTTCATACTCTCCAGGCTTTGCAAATCCTCAACCTTCTCGTTTATTTCATCAGCAAATTCTTTCGTCTTCTCTTGAACAGCCACATCATCCTGATCTGAAGATGCTTCATCACTTGCAATTTTTCTTTCAACTCTTCAAATTCCATCTGCAACTCTTGTTTGGCATTCAGCTGTCTTTCTAATGCAAGCATTTTGCATTGTAACTCATCCGTTTCCCCCTAACCATATTAGAAAATCAACATCCTCATCAAAAGAAGAAGAAGAAGAAGAGGAAGAAGAAGGAAGAGGAGGAGGATATCGCAGGATGTTCATATCAAAATCTGTTGACATATATGTAATATTATTGTGCTAGCTAGGAAATTTTATTACAGAATTAAATATTAGATAGGAGAATTTATTTTCTTTCCTAATACAGCATTCTTGTAAGTGTATATATACACTATGTCTATGTAAAAAGAAAAGCAAGAAGAGGAATAAAAAACTAATCTCTTTTCTCCTACATTCTTCATGGTATCAGAGCCTAAAACCACTTTTTAGGTTAATTTTTTTTTTCTTTTTCTGGCGCGGTTTGTTTTTGAAACCCTAGAACGTCGTGTAAGAGGTTTTTTCTTCAAAAGTAGTCGACACCACCCATCCCAAGAGGAGCGCCTCCCTTTTCCGACCAACCCCTTCTTCTCCGACCACCAGAAACCGCGCATGTGACTCACACGCTCCACCTGAAGCTTCGTCGGCCGTCGGCGCGTGAGGCGCGTGCGAACTATTCCGACCACCGTTTTTCGTGGGCTTTCCGCTGTCTTGCTCGCCCTTCTTTTCCGACGCCCTCCAACTGCTTTCCAGGTGATTTCGTTTCTTTTTAGGTTGCGTCCAAGTGTTTTTGCTTTAGGTTGCGCTCATTACTTCCCTGTGTGTATTCATACGGGGTTTGCCAGTTTGTGTACGGGTACGGGTTTGAAAGTTTACGGGTACGGTTTGCTATTTTAAGTCTGTTATCTTAATTACTTGGGTTAACTGTTTACATTATGGAAACTGATAAGAGAATTGCTGGAATTAGTACTGATAATCCGTCACTGCAAATCAGCCCTGTCAAGCTTGATGGGAACAATTACCTTGCTTGGTCACGGTCTTGTTTATTGTTTATCAAAGCTAGGGGAATGCAGGATTATATTACCGGTGTTAAAGTTAAACCAGTAGCAACCGATCTATTATTCCATCAATGGGATTCTGAAAATTCCTTGGTAATGGCCTGGCTTATCAATTCCATGCAACCCCATATTTCAAGAACATACTTATTGCTTGACACAGCAGCAAAGATATGGAATGTTGTAACCCTCACCTATTCATGGGTGGGAAATGATGCTCAGATTTATGAGATTCGGAACAAGGTCCATGGGTTGAAGCAAGGAGTAATGACAATTTCCCAGTATTTTTCTGAGTTGAATGGTTTGTGGCAAGAACTTGATTATTATCAAGATTTTCAAGCAGATTGTACCGGAGATGCAGTAAAGTTCCTGAAATTACTTGCAAAAGAAAGGGTGTATGATTTTTTGGCTGGGTTAAACAATGAATTTGATCAGATCAGAATTCATGTTCTCGGTAAGACACCTTTTCCTTCTCTTGAGGAGGCATATTCCTATGTTCAACAGGAAGAAAGCAGGCGCAGTGCCATGCTCTATATCCCGCAGGTTGAGAAGTCTGGTTTGGTAGCTGCCAGTGATTCATCTGAGCAGCTGAAAACACATAGTTCTCATAAAGATCATTTACGATGTGATTATTGTGGGAAACCACGACATACTAAAAAGACTTGCTGGAAGTTACATGGACGTCTAATAAGAGGTCGTGGAGGTAAACGGGTTAACTCTACTCGGGCCAATTTATCTGAAGCTATGGAGTCAACTCTTGAGATGACTCACTCTGGTTTTTTCTCTCCTGATGAGATTCAGCATCTCAAGCGTCTTTTGTCTCATCAAGAATCTTCTTCCAGTGTCAAATCCAATTTTGTGCAATCAGGTAATGCTTTTTCTGCTACCCTTGATACTAATTGTTGGATTATTGATTCTGGTGCGAATAGACACATGATCGGCTCCTAAAAAAACCTTGTTGAATACTCACCGTGTTTAAAAAGAGATAATGTCCGAATTGCCGATGGTTCTTTCACCCCAATATCTGGAACAGGTTCTGTTTTTTGTACTCCTCATATCGAACTATCCTCTATACTTCATGTCCCTCAATTTCCTGTCAATCTCTTATCTGTCAGTGCACTTACAAAAAATCTCAATTGTAAAATTGAGTTTTTCCCTGATCATTGTGTCTTTCAGGATCTTCAAACAGGGAAGAAGATTGGCAGTGGTAGATTGCACGATGGCTTATATCTGTTGGATGGAGGTCAAGGTTCTAGTCTTCAGCAGGCCTTTTTTGGGGGAAATAAGGATGTTAATCAGGAAATATTGCAGTGGCACAGGCGTTTGGGCCATCCCTCTTTTTTAGTGTTACGCACATTATTTCCTAGTTTGTTTTCAAAGACTCAGTTTGATTCTTTATTTTGTGATGCTTGCGAATATGCAAAACATTCTCGAAACTCTTATCCTTTGAGTAATAATAAAAGCAAGTCTCCTTTTATGACTATTCACTCTGATGTTTGGGGCCCTACTCAAACTACTTCTTTGTCTGGTAGTCGATGGTTTGTCACTTTTATTGATTGCTGCACCAGGATGACTTGGGTATATCTACTTAAGGCTAAAAGTGATGTGTTTTCCTGTTTTCAGTCTTTTCATAAGATGGTTTGCACTCAATTTGATGCTAAAATAAAGATTCTTAGGACTGATAATGGCACTGAATACATCAATAGCAGATTTGGTTCTTATTTGGAATCTCATGGGATAATTCATCAGACTAGTTGTCCATATACAAGTGCACAGAATGGGGTAGCTGAAAGTAAGAATAGGCATCTTTTGGAAGTTGCTAGGTCGCTTATGTTTACCATGAATCTTCCTAAGCCTTACTGGGGGGATGCAATTTTAATTGCTGCATATCTTATCAATCGAATGCCTCTTAGTGCTCTTGACTATCGGAGTCCTTTAGAAACCTTAAAAGGACAAAATGCGTACATTGTTCCTCCAAAGGTATTTGGATGCGTTTGTTTTGTTCATATTAGGGATGCTGGAAAACTAGATCCACGAGCCCTTAGGTGTGTGTTTATTGGGTATTCACCAACACAAAAGGGTTACAGATGCTATCACCCTCAATCTCGGAAGTATTTTGTAAGTATGGATGTTACTTTCAGAGAGACTGAACCCTACTTCAATCCAACCCAGTCATCTCTTCAGGGGGAGAATAAGGCAAAAGAAGAGATGATACCTAGTTCTGTGACTCTTACTGATTTTACCACAAGAGAAAATGATGGTTAGAAGGAGACTATTATCCAGGGGAGAAAATTGGGTGTCTAGACAAACCTGATTTGAAGAGGTACTCGAGGAGAGACAAAGACAAGACAGAAGAAGCCATTGTGCAACCTACTCTCTGCTACCAAGAATCCTCCTCTTCTGGTGAGTTGTCTTTTGATGATTTAGATAAACCTATTTCTCAAAGGAAAGGTGTCAGGGCCTGTACTAAACATCCGATTTCTAATTTTGTTTCCTATGATTCTTTGTCTCCCTCCTATAGAGCTTTTTCCTTGTCCATTTCGTCTGTGTCTATTCCACAGGATTGGAAGGAAGCACTCAACAATCCAAAATGGAAGAGAGCAATGATTGAAGAAATGAAAGCCTTGACTAAGAATGAGACTTGGGAGCTTGTCGCCTCCTCACCTGGAAAGAAACGGGTAGGCTGTAAATGGGTGTTCACTATAAAACACAGAGCTGATGGATCAGTTGACAGATTCAAAGCAAGATTGGTAGCTAAAGGATTCACTCAAACCTATGGAGTGGACTACCGGGAGACTTTTGCTCCAGTAGCTAAAATGAACACGATCAGAGTCCTGTTATCATGTGCAGCCAACCTTGACTGGGATTTACAGCAATTTGATGTTAAAAATGCCTTTCTACATGGAGATTTAGAAGAAGAAGTGTTTATGGAGATCCCTCATGGATTTGATAATGAAACAACACATGGAAAAGTATGCAGACTGAAAAAGGCCTTGTATGGATTAAAGCAATCTCGTAGAGCATGGTTCGACAGGTTCAGCAAAGCCATGATCTCCTTTGGCTATCAACAGAGTAATGCGGATCATACGCTATTTATTAAACATAATGAGAGTAAAATTACTATTTTCATAGTTTATGTTGATGATATAGTGATGACAGGAGATGATAAAGAGGAGATGGCTCGACTGAAGAAACTTTTGGCTCAGGAATTTGAAATCAAGGATCTAGGGAAACTACAATATTTCCTAGGCATTGAAGTTGCTAGATCAAAGAAAGGTATCTTCATTTCTCAGAGAAAATATATTCTGGATCTCTTGGAAGAAACTGGCATGATGGGGTGTAAACCAGCAGAATCTCCCATTGAAAACAACCACAAGCTGCAGGCTGGAGTTGGTGATTCAGTTAATTTAGGGAGATACCAGAGATTAGTAGGAAGACTGATATATCTCTCGCATACTAGACCGGACATTGCATATGTAGTCAGTCTAGTGAGTCAGTTTATGCATGATCCACGAGAATCACACATGCAAGCAGTATTTCGCATCTTGAGATATCTAAAGTCTGCTCCTGGAAAAGGACTGCTGTTCGCTAAGCATGGTCACCTTCAGATAGAATGCTTTACAGATGCAGATTGGGCTGGATCTCTAAGTGATAGAAGGTCCACTACTGGTTATTGCACACTTGTAGGAGGAAACCTTGTAACATGGAGGAGTAAGAAACAAAGTGTAGTTGCTCGATCAAGTGCTGAAGCAGAATACAGAGCTATGGCTCAAGGGGTTTGTGAGCTTCTGTGGTTACAGAAGATATTGGAAGAATTAAATCTGTCAGATAAAGAAGCACCATCCTTGTATTGTGACAATAAAGCTGCTATCAATATAGCACAAAATCCAGTTCAACATGATCGAACCAAGCATATAGAAATTGATCGACACTTCATCAAAGAGAAATTGACTGAGGGCATCTTGAGCTTACATCATGTGACATCTGATAAGCAACTGGCTGATGTATTTACTAAAGGGTTGTGTCATAGGACCTATCATACTTTAGTTTGCAAGTTAGGGCATGTGTGATATCTATGCTCCAACTTGAGGGGGAGTGTTGACATATATGTAATATTATTGTGCTAGCTAGGAGATTTTATTACAGAATTAAATATTAGATAGGAGAGTTTATTTTCTTTCCTAATATAGCATTCTTGTAAGTGTATATATACACTATGTCTATGTAAAAAGAAAAGCAAGAAGAGGAATAAAAAACTAATCTCTTTCCTCCTACATTCTTCAAAATCTATTGATCTTATTTGTACCTTTTGCTTCTCAAGCAGCCTTAGAACACTCATCTGCTTTCCTTAGATCCATTGAAGCTAACTGGAGGTAACTGTTCATCACATAATTCTAGAAGAAAATGGATATATTAGTTATGCCATAAACATAATTGATGGCTCAAAACTATTACACTACCAAGATGGATCTGAGGACTTTAATGGAAGAAAGGTTCGAAAGGGAACTTTGTAATATTACACCTTTTTCTTTTTTTCTTCCAGATCCCGCCTCTGAATTTCAGTTTCAGTAGCAACTTTGCTTAATTTTTTATCCAAGATATCGTTTTCTTTCTTCTTTATCTCCAACTCACTTTGCAACTTCTCTTGCTCTTCTAAAATTTTTCTAATATTATCTCGAGCAAACTGCTGAGTCTTTTTTGTTTCTAGCAATAATTAGCAAAATTGGAATAGTCATATAATTTACAAGTAAATAGACTTTGCCAATAAGATAAGAAATTATGATCATAGGCATGTATACATGTCCAATATTCGCACAAAGCTATTCACACCTTCAAATTATGGAGTTTTCAACAGCACTTGAATTAATCCATTCTCCATGAACCACAATAACTGAATCTACACCCAGCCTACTTGACATGCAAATTTTATTAAATATTTTATGATTAAATTCCATCAATAGACAACTTGATCAAGATAAACTAGACAAGCAGAGTCCAAGAGAACATAAGTTAAGAAGAAAAGCTTTTATTCACCCGACATACAGTTTTTCTAATAGGGAAATAAAAGAAAAGTAGGGTTCACTGACTGTAAGAGATCATTTCAGATGCACACATGCACATTCTCAGTCTCATACATGCATGCACATTCACATATACGGCAAGCATACAAAGCACACCATGTGTGCTCGTACACATGCGTGCGCACACAGAGAATGGAAACCTTCTTCAAAAGCATGCTGCAGGCAGTCCTTTTCTTCTAGCATCCTGCTCAAGGAAAGCGTCTGCTCGTTATATTTGTATTGAACTTGATCCAAACTTTCATTTGTTGAGTCAATTTTACTGGCTAATGTTGCAACAACCCTTTTCCTATTTTGAGTAATTTCATTGACAACCTCATTAACTGTTTTCAACTCTCCATACTTCTGAAGGTAAACCCCTACTGGTCCTTCAGCACTATAGTCATCTGATCGTGCACACCAACCAAAGATACGGGCTCCAGGCTGCATTTTCCGATAATACCAGTCCATTTTACATTGGCGGTCATTCATGAATTTACTCTCAAACTCCCCTGCATTCAAATATCCACTCCAATCACGATTGAACTTCACAATAGCTGTATCCGATACATGAGACTCATCCCAAAACAATTCAACTTCTAATGGTTTGTATTTGGCAAATTCCTCAAGCCAGTATCTACTGTCATTCACATTATTATCACCATTTTCATTTCTCGGTATATTTACAACAATTCCAGTCCAAGGCTAAACATATTTATCACCAAACTGTGGGGTCTCAACAACTGGTTGTGCTTGTGGAATCTCGAGAACAGGTTGCGGTAGGACTGAATGGGGAATTTGTTCTGCTTCATCCAATGGGCCCTTCTCCAAGTACATTGCCAAAGCAAGGTGATTCGCCTTTTGTAAGGCACTCCTATTAGCAGAACCCTTGCTCACTCCAGAAGCCTGTTGAAGCAAATCTTTGTACTTGAAATCTTGTTTCTTCTTCCCAGTACAAAAGGGGCACCTTAAGCTCCATTCAAACCCTTCACCTTGTATCTTCCAGATTTCAGCAGCTCATACGGTTTTTCTGCATAGTCGTTAATTTCTGATTCACTAAAATCTGAGTCTTCCTCGGATTTGTAATCCATCTGGACTATACTGGAAGCAGAAAAAGGCAATAAATAGGTGAAAATTAAACGAAATCATTTGTTAGAAAGTTTCATAACATAAATACAACTTTTTATACACATTTAAATAAGCATAGAGATACAGAAACAAAGAATGATGGAATATGAATAAAAAAAAAAAAAGTGAAGCTTGCAAATACATAATCCTTTACTATCAACCAGTCTCAAAAGCCATAACAATTTGCAAAATACATAGAAAACTAAAACACACCAAGAGATCATAATCTTTTAACTACAAATCAACCGATAGATGAAAAAATAGGACCTCTCTTCATGACAGAATCTGTACATATCTTCAAGGTGAAATAGGCACATGGAATTCAAAGTCTCATTACCAGATGTTCTTTCTCACCGTATCAAATAAGTTGGCCGGTGTGCACATGCATAAGGAAATATAAAATAAATATTTGCTACTGACTAAATTCATTTCCAACTCGTGCCACATCCAAGGTTTTCTATAAGCTAGAACTCATCAATCAAGCTTGAGTATGAGCATCTCTGCTCAATAATATGCTATCATGCAATGAAATCAATCTCCAAGCAGCAGCGAAGCTAAAGATGATGATGGAGAGGGCAATCAAACACAGTTTGATTCATTTCCAGCAATTGAAGAACAAATGGCCTGAGGGGGTGACGGCTCAATCGTATTGAGCGCAGCTGTGTGGTTATGTAGAGTGCGAAAACCCTCCCCTCACTATCACCCTTGCAAATCGAAGGCCTCCTGCATGATCAACGTAGATATGCAAGTCCTTCACCACAATTTGGCTCACACTATCGGATCCAGAAAAAGTAGCCATGGAATCATGAATACCTTTGAAATCTTTTAGATGTATAGCATGGCCAACCATTTAAGAATTAATGTGGGGCTGGAAGTAGCCAAATATTTCCACGGGTAGGCCACGGATCCCAAGGCGAAGGGAATTTACTGTGTAGGATATATCACTAAGTTTTTGAAGGGCTATCAAATTTTTCAGGATCCCAGTTTAGCTGATCCAGGTATCCTCTCCACCACAATTACTGATGGGCCATTTCGATTGTGAGGATTGGTAAAGCTGATTGAGCAACCTTCTTCAGCTAGAGATGCCACCCTACCTAGAAGAGTGTCTTCTCCATACACTGCATCCACTTCCCGACCTCCCACTCATGAAAGCAAAATCCAACAATTGAGGTGAGAATTTCAAGAAGAAAGGAAGTTACACCAGCAAGAACAAACGCTTTTGAGCGGCTGTCTGGTGCTTCTTGGAGAGGATTACTGGCTATTTCTTTCTCCATTAGCCAATCTACCTACATATGAGTCTTCTCCCGAGCAAACTTCATCTAGAAATAATGCTCTTGAGCCATCAAGAAGAGGTGAGAAGGCTCCCGTGGCTACTGAGTCCTCTAGTTCCGACAAAGAGGAAAGTGATGAAGAAGAAACAGAAGAGGAAGAGGGTGAACAGAAAACTAATCAGGTTGAAGATGATGAGGAAGACAATGATGAAAACGGAGAAGATGATGAAAACAACAGGGAGGAGGAGGATTGATTGACTTGATTGATTAATGTTGCTGTTGTGTACTTTGTTTTTACATGAGACTTTTACTACCTTTTCTTTTATTATAGTATGTACATATTGATTGAGATTCCTATTCAAGGAAGACTCCAGATCTGTTTGGTGACTTCAATGGTTATCTAGACTAGGATAGTCTAACTTTTCTTTTTACCCATAATTTCTTTGTTTTTCTTTTTTTCTATTCTAGGATGATGCAGCACAAACTTTGGGTTCCCAGCTCCAATGATGACATGCCATTACTGTTTTGCTCTTATACCCGGTCTTGAACTTTACATGCAACCATCTACATATAAAAACTGGGGAAGTTCTTAGTGTCCTTTTCTTTTCATTATTTTTCATTCGTTTTTTTTTTTCCTTTTTCCCTTTTATGTGCTTGATTTGGGAAGACATTGGGGACAATATCTTAAATAAGTATAGGAAGGGGATATGGAAGGAAGAAAATTGAGAAATTTGGGTCTTGCTTTACTTGTGTTATCTATGCACTGTCTTATTAAATTTCCCCCATTTACAAGTTTGCAATTGAATTTGAATGTTGATCTTGAATCATTAAAAGGTGAGATCCTTGAAATCGTACTCATAAAAGTCAATGATTCTATATTCCTTACTCGCCTATTGTTGGACTTGGTATACTTAGTTGGAATTTCATGATGAAATCTAAGTGGGGTAATCTTACTTGCTATTTAATTATTGATTCTAGAGTTGTAAAATAAATTGAAGTCCTTAGTTTAAAATTAAATGGTTGTATTTTTAAGCTTATTGGTTAATATATTTACCTTTCAAAAACTTTGAGAGCTCTTCTAACTTTTTGTGAAAGGTACATATGAAGTCTATTACTTAGTGATTCCTCTTAAGTAATCTCTTCGAAAATTAATTAATTAATGTGTTAATTGAGCAATAATGTAAAAAGCTTAGTTAATATGGGTGGGCTTTGGTCCATCAGAAGAGCGAAGTCTGACTCCACTGCTAACTAGTCAATCAATTAAAGAAATAATAGCTACTACACCAATGACTTGAGTTCTCCAAGTTAAGAGTATCTTCATAAATCCCTAAGGTTAGGATAACGGAGGTTCGATGGGTCCATTTAAAACCCAGTCACCTAAGGTCATCTGACCTGAGATCGGCGACCGATGATATTATAATAACAAGATGGGATACAAAAAGGGCAAAGTTCGATAGATGTTGTAACTTGAATAATTAAGTCCATAGGGACGCCTTTAATTGAGGGGATAATGTCTGTTAACTTGGGTGACAAGCCCGGGATTATCGGCTAAACATTCATTACATGGGTTACAAGATCTTAAATAACTGAAATTAATATATATATATATATATATAAAAGAGAAGAGGAAAGCTTGGAAAATTTTTGAGAGGTTTAACAAAAAGAGGAAGAAAATCCAGAGAAATGATAGATACCATATACTTTCACTTGAGATTGTTGTGCTTAGAAAAGATAGTTGAACAGTTTATATATTTCTAGTAAGTGGTGAGATGTGACCAAGCCACTTTTGCTTTGTTTAACTTTCTTCGTAACTTGGGAAATATTTTTTAAATGGTAAGGGTAATAGTTTAACTTACTTATACTAATCTGTAAACTCTGATTTTTGTATGCCAAGTACACATACAATCATGATAGGTTTAAGTGGTAGGTATTAATAAATCACTAAGATTGAATTAAATAGAGGATGTTACTTGTGATTTAAAGTTTAACAATGAGTACAATTGATAAGAGGAGATCTATTTTATCCTTATTTTGTTTGCTTGAGGACAAGCAAAAGGTTAAGTGTGGGGAAATTTGATAAGTGTCGGAAGACCCTTAATCCTAGCACTTATTAGTTATAATTTTACATGGATTTCATGTGATTTGTGAAGAAAAGGATACTTATATGATTAAATTTTAATTTCAGGCATCAATGGAGACAAAAGAAATGGTTTAAGGATGATATGAGTACAGGCGAGGTGAAATTTGGCGAAAAATGAAGAAAATTGATTTAGTTCAGCAAAGCTTTCAGCACAACTCATGCAGACACTAGTGTTGGATGCAAAAAATGACCAGTAGCAATATTAAGGTGTGCCCCAGGTTCAGCACAGTACGTGCTAATGCCAGTAATGAGAATACAAGTTTGTTTTTTTTTCAACCCTACCTTAAACACGGCCGTGCTAAATTGGGCAGTGAAAATGACGTGTTTCGGAGTCAACATGATCTCGAGCATAGCCGTGCTGAACCCTGTTTTCGCAAACTATAAATAGACGCCTTTTTTATTTTAAAGAGACTTTTTTTTTCTAGCTTCATTCTAAAAGCCCTAGGGGAGCATTATTACAAACTTCAAGAGAAGAATTATCCGAGCATCATTGGAAATCACAAAACAAAACAAAGGATTACTCTTTCTATCATGAATCAATTTTATTTTTTTAGATTCTCTATTTTTATTGAAAACTCCATGAAGGGGTATTTCTTTATATTTTTCATCTTGTGAAACTCTAACTCATGTGTTGAAACATTGATTGATTAATGAATTGTTTATATCTTTGCATTTATTCATATGTTTTCATTGTTCTTGTGATTGATTTATGCATACAAATTGATTACATGTATGATTTTTATTAAATTGAAAGAGGTTTCGTCTAATAAATTAGATCTTCATGAATAGAGATATTACATGTTTTTCCTAGAGGTAAGAAAACGTTGATTTTCTGCAATTAATTGGAATTTGTGAACTTAATGAGATCTTGTATGACAGTGGTGAATGAGAGGTCTCCATTATCTTATGCATGATTAAGAATTAATTAACTCAAGGGAGTAATTGATTTTACTTAAGAATTCCCCGCTGTGCAAAGTGTAAATTAATTCCTTAATCGATATCTTATTTTGAGAATTTAAGAGTTAGGGTTGAACAAGATGAGATATATATTTTGTGATTGAATATATATATATATTTACAATATCATTTAATTCTAGGGTTGTTAGGATTTTTTAATTAGTTAATTTAATTCATAATTTCATCATAATAAATTAGACTAAATAGTAGAAAAAGGTAATACTAGTATTTGTTTTCTAAATCCCAAAAGATGACACCTATTAGATCTATATTATAGTCGATAGTTACATTATCTAGCTCGATAATAAATTTTATTAGTTATAAATTTAAAACTTAAAATGAGCGGTTAGATTCAAGCGCACCAAAGGTGAAATAGGTACATGGAATTCAACATCTCATAATCACATGTTCTTTCTCACCGTATCAAATAAGTTGGCCGGTGTGCACATGCATAAGGACATATAAAATAAATATTTGCTACCGACTAAATTCATTTCCAACTCATGCCACATCCAAGGTTTTCTATAAGCTAGAACTCATCAATCAAGCATGAGTTGAGCATCTCTGCTCAATAATATGCTATCATGCAATGAAATCAATCTCCAAGCAGCAGCGAAGCTGAAGATGATGATGGATAGGGCAATCAAACACAGTTGACTTCCAACTTATTCTGAGAATTTGTTTCACCAAAAAAAAAAAAAAAGTATGCTTTTTCATTTTTGTTACGATTTATTCTTTTAGTTGATATATATTATCATAATAATCTTTATTGGTAGAAGAAGTCGCTAGCTGCCGGTAGTCCAAGTGATGTCTACTTTTAGTAAAAGAGAACCGTTTTTCTCACTTTCCCTTAACAATTTCTCCTTTGTATAACCAGCATCGGCAGGATTTCACCACTACAGTCGTCTTTCATTACTACTTATCACTAAATTTCTAGCTAATCTTAATTAACATGATTAGATAATGATAAATATTAAAAAGAGCTTACGAAAAGTTACATAGGATAAAAGTATCACATTGCACTCACTTAAAATCTGATACAAACTAAGAATGTGATTTCTTTTGTCTTGCCACCTGAAACTGTTAGACTAAACTCATGTCTTCTAACTTAAAGAGTTCAATACTTTCACAAATTTCAACAAGATGATGCTATAATATTCATGGCGACGAATGCGCTCGTCTCACCCATCCTGTTCCCATTTAGTATCACCATCTCTATCCCGCCACTCATATGTATACGAATATTTAATGTGGGCCTCAAGTTTTGCTTTTTATTCACATTTGGAGAAACACGGGTGACGGAGATACGGATAGAGACACAAAATGGGACGGGACAAGGAAGCTCCATCCATGAATGCACTGAGCAGGATATAAAAAGATTGCAGATACCAGCTTCATTAAATACACAAGTATATGCTAAAGTTAACTCTACAACCACTAGAAAATAATTTGGTTTTTGCGGAATTGACCGAATATTAACTCAATTTAATTACTTCCAAATAAATGAAGTTACCGAGCGTTGCAGCGCAATGAAATCTTTTGAGGGATTCGTAAACCCTAATTTCTTGAAACCTAAATTCCGAGGTTTTAACCGGAAAAGGAGGCCAAACACTAGAAGAGAACATTTCATATAGAAAGGACAAAGGGGAAAGCATCGTAATGGGCTTGGGCTTGTATGCTTTGGTTTCATCTTGGCTTGGGTTTGGGCTCATTTGTTTGTTTATAAGACCATGTTTATAGTCAAACAACTTATCCGCTTTTTAAGGAGCCTTCTCCCTGCATTTTATTCTTAAGGTTCTTCACCAAAGTTTCTTAGCAATTTTTAAGTTTTTATAGGCCCATATCATAATTACTTTTAAATCACTACTTAAATATTTTGTAAGGATAATTTTAGTATCAATAATAAATATTATATTTTTACAATATTAATATTTGAATTATTATATTAAAAATCATAATTAATTAAATTTAAATTTATTAATTGATCCAACAATATTATTAAAATAGATAATATTTGAAAGAAAGTCACTTAATTTCAATCTATTACAAGTTGAAGTACCTAGTTAAAATTAGGGGAAAAAAAACCTTGAAAAGCTAACATATAATTTAAGATTACCAAGTATTTCACATTAATCGATAGGTGCAAAATGCTACCACACATGTTCAATCGAGTCGATTTGAAGTTAACAATGCTTTACCTTATCACAAAGCCCAGTTTTATTTCAAACGTATGTCATATATTTTGCAAGATAATTATGAGAGATATGAGGTGATAGACCATTAGTGTCTCCTAATTCATAATTTAGAACTTTAGAATTGAAGTTTTAGTTATCCCTTTCTTTCATCTTTAACATTCATATTATGTAAAATTATGCATGCTTTCATAATTTTTCCTATGTTCTCTTGATCCTAAAAGCATGAAGGCCCATGAATTATATGAAAACGAGATTGTAGCACTTCGAAAGCTTATTCAACATCTTTTTGGCATCCTTCTTAATGCTTAGTAGATAATTGCTCCTTTGAACCATGTTGGCATGAAATAGATTTGACAAATGTTGACTACTCTAAACTAGATATATACCACTCTTAAGATAATATCCTATATCATTGTTTCTTCTATTAACGATGTAGCAAGATAGTGAAGCCCATCCTCCTACAATGTCATCAAATGGGGTTGAATGCTTTAAAACATTAATATCATTATTTGAGCTTGGAACACCAAAAGATGCATGCCACATCCAAGTTTTGTATGAAGCAATGATTTCAAGCATGATTGTTGAATCGTGATCACCTTGAGTACACATGCCTTCCCATGTAACTAGACAATTTTTCCACTCCCAATGCATACAATTAAAACTCCCCAACATACCTAGAAATCCACGTCGCTTAGTAACATTAAGTAAGCGCTCAATGTCAGTAGGATTAGGCCTATGTAAGTACTCATCACTAAAATAAGTAATGATACCTTGAACAAATTGCTTGACACATTTTATTATTGTGCATGTAATCATTGGCGAGTAGTCATTTAAAGTGTCACCTGCTACTCTATATGCCAACATCTAAATAGCTATGGTGCATTTTTATAGTGGTGAAGCTCTAGTTTACTAGTAGCATTGATATTAGTCTATCCAACTTAGAGTTGGCAATTTGTATCAACCTATCATGTCTCATGTTCGTATCTAAATGGGTTTGTCTCTTGAAAACCTCAACCCATAACCTAATCCATTTATTAATCATATATGAAAACTTAAACCCTAAACCAAACCCATTTATTAATTGTGTATAAAAACATAAAATCATAACCTAACCCATTTAATAATCGTGTTTCATGTTAAGGCTTGACTTGTTTGTTAATTAAAAAGTTATAATTTAATTTATAAAATAGTTATAAATACATAAGAAAAAGAACAATTATAAAATCAAAATTTACAAATAAAAATTACATAATCTTAACACCTAAATATAAAATTACAATATAATAAGAGTTTAATAAAATAAAGTTTTATAATTTATAACATAGTATATATATTATAGGAACAATATTGTCAAGATTACCTAAATTTTGGACAAAAGTATAATTTACTACTTAAAATTTGAATTTGCTAAATTTAGTATCCAATTTGAAGTTTTTACATCACTGATACTATTTACATTAAATCTTGTGATGATTCTTTTTTCAAATAATATTCTTCAGCCATTATTAGTGTGAGGCGTGTCTCACCGGTTTAAAGAATGTCACATTAACATTGTTAGCTCTAGCTATTAAACACGATGAAAGGGTATTATTTCTTTTTTTTTTATGTAGTTCGATGTGTTTTTGCATTTTTTTTTCTTTAATTACTAAGTTTAAGATGTGCAAAAATAAAGTCAATGCGACATTCCTTAAATTGTAAGACATGTATTGCGTTAATGATGGTTGAAGCATATGATTGGATAGGTAATTGTGTCACAAGATTTAATGCAGGTAGTAGTAATGATGCAAAAACTTTAAATTAGGTATTAAAATTAGTAAATTTCAAATTCATATAGTAAATTGATCTTTCATCAAAATTTCATATAGCAATTGTAACATTGTCCCTTATGTACAGTATTATATACACATACATGTGTACATATATATGTCTTATAGTTATATAATCTATATACATATATTATATACATAAATATAGGTTATATATTTGTTATATATGTTCTCTTTATATATATGTTGTATAGTTTTATAACCTATATTTAAGTAAAGTATACATATCTTATTATAATCTATAGGTTGATACATATAACATATGTATTTAAATATATATATATATATGCATTATATATAATTTATGTATATGTTATATATATTATTAGTTATTTTATTGTTAAATGGTTCACAGGTCAAACTCGAACTTATTTACAGGGTCTATTTAATAAACAAGTTAGTAATGAGTTTATAGGTTAAACCTAAACTTGAGCGCAAATTTTATCATGTTTAAATAGGTCTGACCCATATGTGCTTCATGTTGATTTTTTTAGTGTACAAACTAGTTTATAATTGTATTGTGTTATGTCTAAGTTCATCGGTTGTGTCATAAATTATCAACCCTAATCCAACTATCTTAAGACTTTTAAGCAATTGCACCTATCGATTTTTATAATATAGTGGATAGAAATATTAAGTATTGATCTCACACAAACTCTAAGTACTAGTAATTACCCTTATCCTATTATCTAATATGCAAAATCGAGTGAAGTAAGTAGGGGATCAATAAGTAAATTTTAAGAAAACAACTATTTATAAAAGCATACCCGAATATTAAATCTCCATAAAATTATTAATATAATTAACTAATTGTTATTCAATTTTATTATTGTATTTTTAGATCGTGAGAATTCCTAAATTAAACTAATAGTTATCTCAAGTCTGCTAATTCCTAATTCCAAGTTGATTAATTAGAATCTCTTCTTAATTAAAGCTCCTAAAATCACAGTACTTTTGATATAAGAATTCCCCTATTAGGTTTGATTCTAATATAGAAGATTTATGCCGTCTTATCTATAGGATTACGTGTAACTCCTTTCAATTATATTAGATCTATTCAAACATAGGATCTCTCGATCTTTATATAAGAAATCAAATATCAAATTAATATACCAATAATATTAATTTGAAAAAAAATGAAGAACACATAATTAGATTAAAAAAATTGCAATAATTTCATGGAATAACAAACCAAAAAATCATATATCCATTCTAAGGTTGATCATATTGAATATAAAAAGAAAATTAAGCTAGTATTATATTGAGATTAAAAGTGAAAGGATAAAAATAATTCATAAAGAAGAACATCAATAAGACAAAAATAACAGTAAAATTTATAACTATACTATTATTAATTCTAAAACTCACCATATCTATTGCTTAGACTTTGTACTCATTTTTATAGTGATCAAACGTAACTTGAAAAGGAAAGTTATATTTTCATGGAATGAAAAGTTGAATCTTCATAAAATAGAAAAATTGTCTTCAATAAGTAGGAACTTGCATCTTCAATGTTGTTTATTAACTAGAAAAGTAATCCTCAGCAGTCATGATTAAATAGAAAAGTGGCATTTCACATAATGCGACCTTAGACACAACTGTATAAATGCCTACATAACTCTTGGCAATGAATTTTCTGAAGAAAAAAAATTGCAAGTTTACTTTAACATAGTATTTGGCATGATTGTATTGGTGGGTGTGTACTTTTGCATGCCCCCTAACATGGTCTCTTACAACTTATCTTTCTCTATAAGCTTGATATAATCATATCGATGGGTGTGTCAATCATTTCAAGTCCATAACTTATTCATTCTAATTCAAATTTGCATGAAACTTGCATGAATTTGTTTCATTTAATCCAAAATTGCTTTTAAGAACCTATAATTAAAATATAAGTTAGTTAAGTATAATATCTAATCAAATGTATTTATAAAATGGGCATAAACTACATAAAAATTAATTAATTATAAGTCTTTTTTACCTCTTATCAAACTTCCCACATTTAAGCCTTTACTTGTCCTCAAGCAAAAATGTATTAAAGGAAAAAAAAATAAACTAAGGACAAGATTACTACACTGATTAATTTTACTATATAGAAAACCAACACTTATATCACATCCAACCTATTAATAACTCATGACTTCAAATTGAATTCAATAATTTATTGAATTAAAGTACATAGCAACTTATGTACATGTCTCACTCAATCACACAACAATGTACTAAAAACACTAAATATTGAAATTTAATAGCTAGTCCATGTAAATTAAAGTTTTACCATACCATTTAAATAAAGATTTATAAACTTAAAATTAAATTTAACATCAACTAATTAAGATGACAGTAACTAATTTCTTTATTTTCTTTGATGTACTAATAAGACTTATATGACTTGCTAAACTAGATTTTAACCAATTGTTTTTCTTTTCTATTTCTTTTTCTATTCACAATTGTTTTAGATTTCTGTTTCTCTCCACCTTATATTTTGTAGCTTTCAATGTTTCTGAACATTCAAGGTCAACTACTATACACGCTAAGCTTAGTTTGTAATGGAACAGACGCCATATTAGGGAAGTATTGGTTCTTCTTCACACTACCTTCCTCAATTTTTCTATCTTTTTCTTTGATTTTTAATTTGTTAATTTTTATTTTTATTCATAAATTGAGAACACTGTATGATTTAAAGTGTGGGGAAGGGAGTTATAAATGTATAGTTATTTAAGAAAAGAAATTGTTTATTTAACGTGAAAATCTTAAAGTTAACTTGTAATTTTGAAAAAAAAAAAAAACTATTTGGGTAGTATAGAACACTTAATCAAAGTTTTGAACTTAAAGAGTTAGAAATTTGAATAACAATACTTGTTAGGAATTAGTCGTGGATTTCTTTTAACTTTACTTTGATGTATATTTTTCTTTTTAGTATTTTTAGAGCACTGTAATCCTTAATAAATAAATAGTTAATACTTATCATTTGAAAATTTCTTGAAAAATTAATATAGTTAGAGATGAAATTAAATCAATTGAGTAAAGTTTAGTTGTGGGCCTCATTAACCTGAGTAATTGAGTAATTAAGTTTGCGAAGTGACTCCTTTGTGTAGAATAACACTTATTAACTTGAGTGAAGAATTCAAATTTATTAGTTGAAAGCTCGCTAAAAGAGTCAAGAGAAAAGTCCATGTTAAGGCTAAACGTAAGTCATAAACTCTATCAAATAAAGAAAGTAAATGGTTCGAAGCGGTATCTTAATAGGTAAGTCTATGTTGGTATGTTTTTGAAGAATTTAAATTTTAATTAAGCAATAATTTGATTTAGTGGAGTTAAAAATGAAGAAACCGAATCCAATTTTACTTAATTTAAAGCTAAAAAAAAGTTATGAAGTTTTAAAGTTAACACAACCTTCCGACACGACCGTGTCTAACGGTCGTGTATCTTTTTGATCTAATTAATTTAGACATGACCGTGCCTAAGGCCATGTCTACTAGAACTTTATGTTTTATATGATTTAAAGTTACAAATTGGACATGCACAAGTTTAAGTTGGAGGGGGGGGGGGGGGGGGGGGGGGGGGGGGGGGAGACATTATTTCTAAGTGTTTAAGGGTTTTAGAGAAAGAGAATGCGGCTACTTTTTACACTTTAAGAAATTAGGGTTTTCTTTGTTCTAATTGATTTCTTTGATGATATATGTTCATACATCATTGAAGAATTCGGTTTTTAATATGAGTAGTGCTTATTTTTCCTCACTATCTAGACTTGTGAAGCCTATATTTATTATGTGACTGGTATTTCTATTTTATTATTTAATGAATTCTTGTGTTTCTTGATTCATACATGTGTTCTTGATGTTTTGATTAGATTAATATTTTTAGATATTATTCTATCTATTTAATATTTATATTATATAACAACAAAAATTAAATCACTTTAATATACTAATTTAATAAAATATTATGAAATTTATAATAAATAATTAAGAATAACTTTAAAATGTTGATATTATTATAACAATCTAAGCATGAGAAAAATCTTGTAATAATTAACGATTAGCTTTAAAAAAAAAAGCAGCAAAATCAAACCCGCCTGTCCTGTTCAGCCCTTCCCTTCTACGCTGGTCAACAAAGCAACAGCAAGATCACATCAACCAGCCTCTATCCCATCAACTGCTATTGGTCGCGTCGTCCTTCCCTACCGTCCCCCTTTCCCATGCTTCTTCTACCCTTCCTTCCTCTCATCTTTCCCTTAAGCTCCAACTTGACAATCCAATCCGTCCCCGACATCCTCCGCTCCATTCCCGGTTTCTTCTTCTGGCTTTTCCTTCTTATCTTCCCATGCTGTGGAGAGTTCCCTGTCTCGACGCCGTCCTTCCTCTCGTCCCTCCCCAAATTTCCCTTCCTTCTCTTCGGATCTTTTCCTTCCCCCTCCAAACCTATCACCCTAAACCAGACCTAAGACGCAAACTTTGCAACCATACACAAGGAAACCTTAGTTTCCTAACTCGAAAAGAAAACCTTGCTGTCTACACCAGCGAGATCTTCCTCGGTAGTGAGCTCGAACAGCTTGAAGCCAACCCCACCTCCACTATGAAGACTCGCTAGACCATGAACTAGTAATGTTTAAGCAGCCAGGTGACCGACAGCAAGGCAAGGCGAAGAAGAGGGGCAAGTGGGGTCAATGGCTGTGTGCAAGGCTTGTAGTACTCTGTCTTAGGATTCAAAAATACAAGCCTTGCCCCGGTTAGGTTGTGGTGGCTACTCTGTCTAGGTGGTTGGTGTTTTGCGTGATGTGTGTGTGAAGGGGGAGAACAGCAACCGCAACGGCAACAACAATAGCAATAGCAACAGCGAAGATGAAGATGGCATGGCGTGCTCTAGCTTCCAGGCGAGAAGACATGGCATGATATGATCAGGCATCCAGCTGAAGCAAGCCACGTTCCCAACGAGGAGATGGATGATATGGACAGCAACAACAAAGAGCAGCGAGAAGACTCGCGACGTCCTAACAAGAAAAGTGTCCAATGTGATATAATCCCAATGACAATGTCTAAGCATCTAGAAGCAAGGGAATGAAAGGAGTCCAATTGGGGAAGATGAAAAACGAGAAGGAGAAAGCTAATGGCATAATAGAAATCCATAGTGAGTAACAAGAGAATACGTGTATGTGTGCGTGGTTTGGTGTTCTAGCTGAGAAAAATCATAAATAAATGTATGCATATAGATGTAAGGTGGAGAGGACGACAATAGATTAAAAGGGAGCAACTGGATGTTGAAATGGAAAAAGAGGAAATAAGGAAATAGAGACGTCTAATTGAGGAGAAGAAGTTGAGGAGATTATGTATGTGAGAGAAGAGAAGGTGTGCGCGAGGAAGAGAAGAGAGGGTTGCGAAGTGCAGCTATGTGTGTTTATGTTCGTGTATGTGGTATGATTGTGTGCGTGTATGTGTAGGTGTGTGCTGATGTGTGTGCATGGTATGTGTGTGTAAGGTGTGTAAGTGGGGTTCAGTGAGTAGGAGATAAGAAGCAGAAAAGAAAGAAGAAAAGGAAAATGGAAGATGTCTAGGAAGAAGGAAAAACATAGAGAGTTAAATGGGAAATTTTGAAATATGTACATTCCTAAAGATGGCCTAGGGAAGAGTGAAGAAAATGAGAAAAGGAAGTAAGAAAGTGGAGAAGTCCGAAGGGTGAAAAAGGTCTAGTAAAGAAACAATAAGAGAAGTTATGGTTAAGAAAGCAAGAGGAAGAAGAGAATAAGGAGAAAGGGAGACAAAAAATTGGAAGAAGGTGAAAGTGAGAATTGAAGACAGAAAAAGGGGAAGGGAAAGAAAGAGTTGAGTGTGTAGTGTATGTGAGTATGTGCATATGTGTATGTGATGGTGTGTAGTGTGTTCAGGGATGTGTGTATGTGATGTGATGGTGTGTGGTGTGTGAGGGTATGTGTGTATGTGTATGGAAGGTGAGTGGTGTGTGACGGTATGCGTGTATGTGTATGGCTGATGTGTGGTGTGTGCGAGAATGGGTGTATGCGTATGGAAGGTGTGTGGTGTGTGTGGGTATTTATGTATGTATATGGAAGGTGTGGTGTGTGGGTATGGAAGGTGAGTGCAAAGTATGTGGGTATGTATGTATTAGTAGTGTGAGGTGTATGCGGAGTATGTGTGTATGTGCATATCGGTGGTGTGAGACGAATGTGGAGTATGTGTGTATGTATGTGTAGGTGCATGTGTGGTGTGTGTGAAGTGTGTATGTGTATGGATAGGAGTATGTTGGTATGTGTACGTGGTGTGTAAAAGATGGTTAGTGTGTGTGTAGTGATGGAATCGTGAGTGGGGATAGAGACTAGTAGAGAGGATGGGAAACCCTATAGGTGAAGACGTCAACAAATGAGAGAAAAAAGAATGGAAAGGTGAAACTGAGGAGAAAGAGAGAATTGCGTAAAGGAGGTGAATATGTCTGTGTGTGGAATTAAACAAGAAGAAGAGGTGTTTATGTTGGTATAGATGGTAAAGGGAATGATTCGAGCAACATCTAAGATGATGGCCTGGCGGATATTTAGAATGAAATGGATTTCATAATGGAATGTTCAAATGATGTTGAGGAAGATCATTATTGGCTAAATATCCTAATGCAGGACCTTTAGTTGTCCTCTCTAAGGGTATCTTGCATACACGGAAGAAGGAATTCCAAATTTGGCAGCTCAAAGACGTTTCATTGCTCGACTTCTACACAAGGAAAGCAAACAGCCGATCATAGCAACTTAGGGTGTTGAAGCGATGATTCGTAGGGAGGTCGTTCCTTCTAGAACCCTATATTGGGATCAGTTGAAGAAGTGTTCAACGTTTTGAATCTTGCTCACCCAAAGTTCCTTAAGGAGGAGACTTCACACCTTGTCATCAAACGCATAGCAAGTGGAGTACGCATATCAAGTGCTAGGAAACTACCAAAGTCAAGTGGAAATACTGCCTTTATGGTTTGGTTGATGAAGCATTGTAGAAGGACACTAATTTCAAAAGGGAAGTAAAAGGGTTACCTACTAGAATTGCTTGACTCTAGCTAGGACTATAATGACATTAAACATGTGAGTAGGAAACTTAATGATATGCTACGATGTTGTATTGTGTGTTGATATGCTATGTAGTGTGAATTCCTTTACTATGTTGTAGTTGCGTTTGGATGTGATTATTATTATTATTAAGTTATAAAATGGGGTCAGTGAGTTTAGGAAAGAAGTTATAAATAAATTAGTAGTTAGATAGGTTAAAGATGAATATTGTTTAAAGGATGTAGAGGATAGAATGGACTTGAGGGTTTAGATGTCATCACTTGGTTTAGATGTCATCACCTTAATGATAGCACTTCGCATTATATTGCCAGTGCTATTACCATAGGCTTAACCCATGATTCAAATTTTTTTTTTTTTTTTTTTCAAATTAAGCCAAAATATATAAACCTAGCCTTTTCCTTCTATAACTACAAAGTAGGTGTGCATAGCTGGAATAGGATATATAAATATCATTATGTATACATATTAGAGTTTACTTCTGAATCTGTATAAATGCTTAGATAAACTTATTTTCCTATTAAATCTATAGAATACACTCATGAACATAACCATACAATTCATGAGTGTAACTTTGATTTTATAACTTAACAATCCTATTTTCTTGCCCCTTAAGCAAGTGAGGGAAGATATCTAGTAAATGGTCCTTTAGTTAAAGCTATGTTACCGACCTATATATATGTGTAGATATTAATATATATATATATTATACATAGATGTATTGAGGAATTAGAAGGGATATACGAGATGACCTTGTTGGCTCTTGGAAGTGTGAATAACTGAGCACTTGAGAAGTGCGATGACACAGAGGTGTCAAGGAATAATAATCATAAATTAATCCCAAGTGATTGATTTGACGTTTAAGATAAATGGCATAGAGGTGTCAAGTTAACTAAAACCCGATGTATAGCTAGATTGCTCCCATCCACTTGGTCTGGGTTCTGTGTTTGTTCTCTAATGTGAAATGCATGATCTTGCTTGTTGTGGTATGTGTGAAAATGAGTTTTAGTGGATTGTCATGGGACTTCATTAGGTCCCTATGAATTGTTCTTAGTAGTTACTTCATTGCCTTGAATAATAATTGGTTGCGATTATATATGTTGATTGGTCACTTCGAATCAATTAATTAAAGAAGTAGACCCGATTACAACTTGACATACATTTCCATGAGACATTGCATGGGATTGAAGGCTATTATTGCTACAAGACACATTGGAAGTGATCAGAGAATCGTTGTTCTGCCAAGTGCGAACTAAGTGATTAGGGGATTGTCGCGCCTTGATGGTTCCGAGTCCGGACTTGTCTCTTGAGGGTGTAATGCTTGGTGTATTGAGGCACCTAAGCCTAAAACATTAAAGCTAAGACACAACTTAAATAAGTGATAAGTGTAATGAAGATGGGCACTGATGGTGGCTTCGGAATCTTTAACCTAAGGTTAAGGGGGGCATAAACCTTAGACTTTACATCGGTTACCGGAAAACCATGTGAGATGTTGCATTCATATGATTGTTCATGCATAGCATATGTTTTGATAACTTAATTTGAATTTGCTTGTATGTACGTGGCATTGAAAGTGTTACCATCCCATTCATTGAGCCATAGTGTACTCACCCCTCCATAGACCTTTTTTGTAGGTGGCAATAGCGAAAGCTTGGGATGAGATAAAATGTGAAGTGTCGAGAGTTTTTAGATGACCAGAACGACAAAATAAGAATTTTGAAAGATAGATTGTTTAAATGAAATGTTAGGACCCCATGTAAATAAAATTGAATTTGTGAAATTAAGATTTATCTTATTTTATTGTTTGGTATGGGATATCAATTCTCTACGATTATGGTTGACTGTGGGATACGGGATCCATAGTTATAGTTTATTATCCAATTATATGTACTATGATTAGTCGTAAATGTAATTAAATACTTAGAATCTTACGATATTTAGCTCGTAAAACGATTATCATATAACGGGTGCACACGTGCCATGATGATTTTAATGGAAACTTTTAGGCCCCCTTTCGGGGCGTGACACATTAAGATTGAGAAATTTGATGTATAATTAGATTTAGTATATTTGACGAGAATTGATATAATCTTAGAGATAAGTTACATAATTCTTCTACATTTATTTAATTTATTTACGGAATTTTTTTTAATGCGGTCTTGAATTATGCTATTGTGAATAGATTCCAATAGATAATTTTAAAATTAGGGTTTAATAAGCTTAAGAAAGTTATTAAATTAAACTAAGAATTCCCTTAGTAAATGAATTTAAAAAGGATTTGGGAATACTTTTTGTTAATGCCACATAATAATTCTTAGGGGAAATAAAATCTAGATACTAGTTTTACCAACTTGAAGTTAATTCTAAATTGCTTTGCTTTTCTACTTTCAATAAAGTCTTAGTTTTTTAGTTAATATTTTGTTATAGTTTTTAGATTAATCAAACTCTATAATTTACTCGTTAGATAATATGATGTAAGTTAGCATTTAGTAATCTTGTATCTATATTTTATACATTATTACAAAATTTGATAGGTATACTTACCTCATATCAAAACTTGATATCGGTCTATCTAACTATCCTAAGATGAAATTGCTTAGAAAGGCATAGGGAGAGGGAGAGGGAGAGATGGAGTGATGGTTTAGTTTGGTGGTGTAAGAAATTAGAAGTAATTGGAATAACATTGTCTTGTTGATGAAGCCTAATAATAGTAATAATAATAAGATTTTCAACAATTTGATTTTATTGAAAAGAAAAACTATTTTTGAATCATTTCATATCCACTACCTCAAAATTAAATAGTTTTTTAAAATTTATCCTATATTTTCAACTTGTGAAGTTATAAATCCACTTTAAATTTTAAAACAATCCAAGTGCGACATTTGGTTAAATGATGAATAAAATAAAAGCCAGCAAATGTGCACCCGCGAACGATATATTAATGACATAAATGGTCTTAGAATTGCGTAAAGAAAGAAAATGAAATGAACTACTGCAGTAATATATTATAAAAGTAGTATATAAAATAAACTAAAAATATGGTAATGACATTTAATTTACTTTATTAAAAAAAAGTTGTCTTGTGCCTAAAAAAATGAAGGATATGTTACTTTGAAATTTCTATACATAGTAGTGTATGCAAATTCTATAACGTGTTAATTGTGAAACAATTAGATAGAATATTGGAAATAGGTGTATTTTACTTTCAACAAATGTGTTGAAGTACTGTATTTGTCTTTCGCACAACTAAAAGAATATCGAACAACATATTGAATTTAGACAATTTTGCCATGATGAGAACGTAAAAGAATGTGACACTGAATAATATACTAAAATTTAGACAATTTCATCATGACAAATATGAAGATGGTGATGGGCAGCAATGTGTGTCTAAAGGAGAGGAAGTAGATGATGAGAAACCCAGACCACAATATAGTAAAAAATGTAAAACGTGTAGCAGTTTTGAGTAGATAATGAAACTGAGAAGGCTAAGCAAAAAATGAAAATGAAAGATGAAGAATGAGTAGTAGATAATTTGATACAACAAACTGTGAAGTAGTATACCTTAAAAATAGGATGAAGAACCTGTTATTTGTGTTAAGTAAAATAGCAACCTTCCTTTTTTTATGGATGAACTTGTTGAGTATATATATAATTTTAAGAAGGTGTAACTTTTTTAAAAGGATGAAAAAATTGTCTATTCATAACAACAGCATGATTTAAATAAGTACAAATGTAAGAGTGAAAATTTAGATTTTATGCGCGAAAAATCTTTAAAGGGGTATAAATTGCAAAAGTTAAAGTATTGGCTTAATAATAATAAATAAAAAATATATAGAAAATAAAATCAAAAGAAAAAGAAAAAACAAGGTAATGGGTAATTGGATTTTGCTTCTTAGGTTTGGGTATGGCTTGGGCTTTAGGTTGGACTTGTTTGTTTATTCATATGTATCTCGCTTCCCTTTTTCACTTTCTTTCCATGAATAATCATTAACAAAATAAAATTAAAAAAAAAAACATTTCCAATGTTCCTCTTGGTGCTATTGCAATTAATGGAAAAAATACACTAAAACATAAAAAGAGACAGCCTTCTACACAAAAGGAACATATTTATATTAAAAAAAGTGAAAACAAAAACAAAGAGAAAAGGAAAAACATGATAATATTTGGATTTTGCTTTTTGGGCTAGGTCTTGACTTTAGCTTATTAAGAGATGTTCTCACTTCTTTTTTTCACTTACTTTGCAAGAATAATCTTTTTTGAAAATCACAAAAACAATTCCATTTTTACTTATTTATTTATTTTTGGTTGGGGGGTGGGGGGTTGGGTAGGCATGGGAAAAAGCACTCAAAAGATCTAAGGTTTTTTTTTTTTTTTTCATTTTAGGATCTATACTTTCAAAATTAGGAAAAAACACTCAAAATATCGAAGTTTTTCTTTCTTTCTTTTTTTTTTTTTCATTTTAGGAGCTATACTTTCAAAATTCTCATATCAAGATTTAAGTTTTTAAAGACCAGTCAAAATAGGATCTATATCACTCTCCATTATGAGTACCATTAAAGTTAGGTCTTGAAAAGGAAAAAAAAAAAAGGTCTTGAAATAAATTAAAAAAAGAAAAAAACTAAGGAAACAATAGAAGAAACTAAGTTTTTCATACTTTCACCAACACCCTTACTTTTTTCCATATTAGACCTATGCTTTTATTATTTTTTTTCTTTTTCCATTTCAAAATATACAAATTAATGGCATACATAGTGTAGAGTAAAGAAGACCCTATACTAGCTTATTTTTATAATTGAGATCTTAAAAGGTAAAAGCGAAAATGTAGACACTAAAGCATAAAAGTTATGCCATTTTAGTTTATTTTTTCTCTACAATCATCAAGTGCTTTGTTAGAATTTTGCATGCTATGCATGAGACCCAAATTCCAAATCATGCATAATCTCACACCAAGCTCTCAATCAAACACTATAAATCTATCTCAATCATTTCCAAATCTTGGGCAAAGAAATTCCTATTCAAACGAAAGAGAAGGATTTGGGTTTTGTTATTTTAGGTTTTATAATTTACGTGCATGATTTATGAGTTCCTTTTTCTTTTCTTTTTTTTTAGGTGAATGTTACTAAAGTACTCAATAATTTCGTAATAAAAAAGAACATAGGTCATGACCAATGAGTTTATTTATATATATATAAGTCTATCGATTGTAAAAGCGTCAAAATATATGACATGTTTCCTATTTTTTTTTTTTACCATTTCCATCCATATAAGGATATATTTTTTATTTTTCATATTTATATTTAATTTTTAAATGATAAAAGAAATATTTACATGAGGATAGAGTGTAGATTTTTTTTACTTTTTGGATTTTTTAGGGTACCTATTCTATATTAAAGTAATTTGGACTCATATTTAACATTTATCAAAGTAGACCTTTCTCTATATCTCTATATTTAGAAAGATAAATTGCGTGATCCCCCTAAAAAATTTCAAAATTATATGTATTCCCACTTTTTTCAAAAGTTAACACTTATATCCCTTGAAAAGCTGATCTAGCAAATGGCGTGCCAACATAGCTGGCATGGCACTAATGTGTACGATAAATACTATTATTTAAGTAATTAAAGTTTACAAAAAAAATTGAAAAATTCATAGTACCAAAATGGATATAGGCTATTTCCTTTATTTATTTATTTAGTTTGGTTGGGTAGCCACCCACCACTTTAGAAGAGTTGCGTGAGCCTCCTAGAATTGTGAGCGAGCTGTCCACCACTATTCATGGGTCACAAAATTTACATAAATCAATTTCTTTTTTTTTCTTTTTTTTTTGAATTTTCCTCTTGCTATTTTTTCAAAAAAACTTATAATTTTTTTGCAAATTTCAATTAAAATAATAATATTAATTATTATACATATTAATGTCATGTCAATCGCGTTTACACATTATCTATCACGTCAATTTTTTAGGAGGTGTAAGTATTAACTTTTGAAAAAAAAAAATTGTAGACCAAATTTTTGTAGTAAATAGTATGTTGTTTGAATTTTTTTTTTGACGAATAAATATTGATTTTGTACTAATATGCACATTACTATAGATTAACCACCCTTTATGCACGTTTCGAGGTTGATATTGCTTTTTTTAAACCTCTACATGACTCAATTAGAATTGCAAGAAAGTTTAATTTCTATAAACTTTCGAAATTACAACTTATTTAAAAATTTTCTCCTTACGCATTTATCCTACATGGTATTGTAACTTGACGACTAATTTAGTATGAAATTTTAAAGAAATCTAAAACGTCATAACAAAATATGGAAACGCATAATAAAAGGACATCTAACTACCTAGGTAGTCCATGGACGTTAACGCTGCATATGTTAAGGTAATTATGTCACAAAGAAACAAAGAAAGAAAAATAGGGTGTTATTGCATTTAGTCAAGGCGTTGATAAATGGGAGATAATTCATATTGGCCGTCTTATTGGGGTTCATTTTATCTTAAATTTGTATAAGTGATAAAAATATATATAATTGATTGGATATTACAAATAATTGATTTATGTGATTAATCTATCTATTTGCACCATATTTAGGGAGTATCTTTTCCTAGAAAAACTTTTTCTAGGGTTTTCTAGTTTATTTATTTCATTTACATTTGTTGTAATAAAACTTCATTATTGCCATAATCTCAAAATGTTATACTTTACTTACTAGTGGTTTTTAGTGATAAATGATGATGAGAGGCAAAAATAATAACTTAGACAGTAAACGAGTTAAATCGAGATGATACAGTATAGAGGTTGAACTTAACTCAAAGTAATATTCAATGAGCTTGATAGTTTGTTTAAACATGAGTTATTAAAAAAAGATATATTGTTTGCTTTTAAATGAAATATATTGGCATCTAAATTCGATTTGAATTTAATTGAGATTTAAACTTGAATCAAGGTCAATGAGCCAAATATCATGAAGTTCAAACTTATGTTAATAAATTATCAAGTAGTTTGAGATAGAGCTCAACTTGACTATTATAAAGTCAAACTTAAGTAAATATTAAGTCAAACTTGAGTAGTTTATAAATTCGTTTACCCACTTACATGTGCCCCTACTTATAGTTGATGATTGATCATGTTAGTTGGCTATCATAATAATTTTAATGGAAAATAGATTTTTTTTTTTAAAAAAAACCCCAAATCAATAAATAAGGTTGATGAAATTAAAAAGAAAAATTTGAAGTCAATTAAGAAAGCATTTACAAAATTTATGGCCAATTTTTTTCAAAACAACCTTTTTATCCCTAAACTTAGTTTTATTGAAAAGAGTCCTAGAATAACCTAGTGACCCTAAATAAAATTCCAAAACCTAATTAGGTAAATAAAATCATTAAAGAATTATTTGGAGATAACTGAAAAAGAAAAATTAAAGTTTGGAAATCAATTTCGCAAAATGATCATTTGTCTTTAAACTTGATTTAGAGTCATGAAAGTTGACCGAAATCACTAAAGAACTTAACTAAAGTTATTGGAGTTATTTTAAGCCTTTGGAAGTGACCTCTTGAAGTTTGAAGAAAATTTGTCAAAAATAATCAAAATGCCCCTAAGCTTAGTTTTACTAAAAAATGACTAATTTTTTTAAATAAGTAAATTAATTTAGAGACTTAAGATGAAAAAAATTTTAGCCAATACATAGTGGGAATAAAATGGAAGAAAAATGTATTACATATCAAAAGATAAGGGATGCTTGGCATTACGGTATAAACGGGCATAAACCACAAAGTGGTCCCCTCTTTGTTCCTTCAACCCTTAAGGTTTAGTACCTTTTTAAATCCCCCAAAAACTTCACATGAAACCAGCCCCTATTCCTATTTTTTCACTTCGATTTTTACAAGATAAGAAGATAAAAACTCTTTAAAACCTTACTCCTTATAATTAGATGATATGAGATCGGTTTGATCGGATTCCTAACTGATATGAACCACGCCAACGTGTGACAAAACCCAATACCAATACGTTCGGAATTCGTTACCTAAGATGCCAAACACCCTCAAGTGGAAACCGCGACCCGTTGTCTATAAGCGAGACAAGAACCTTGGTATAATATGAAGACGCCACAATCGGGATGAAAGATCGATTGATAAGTTGGAATGAACGCCACGGAAATAAAATCCAATAAGTTCTAGATTAGTTCTTTAAAGAACCAAAAGAGGAATTCTCTCAAAAGTGTTTTCAAACTTTCAATGTTGTATGTTCTATCTTCTCAATGTTCTAAACCCTAGGAGCTTTATATTAGGGTTTACAATTCGTAACAATAAAAGCCCAAAACGACATCAATTCAATAAGTGCGTAAAAATAACAAAACAAGACATGAAGGTCGGCGTTGGGGAGATACATGGCCGTGTACTTTGGCCATGTATAATTCTGTGGAAATCTTGACAATGCACACGACCGTGTACTTCTAGTCGTGTATCTTTTTGTGGAAATCTTGACAACATACACGGCCGTGCCCTTGAACCGTGTATACAACCGTGTATGATTCTGTGTAACCTCCAGACTCCTACACGGCCGTGCCTTGTAAAGACACGCCCTCTTCACCCCGTATCCGGTATGACTTATACAAGAGCAAGGGCCTTCCCATGGTTGTTCCAATCCTTTCCAACTTCATGATTGCTCCAATCCTTTTCGACTTCATGGACATCCTTTATCAACCCGTTAAGTGCTTCCTTGAATCGTTTCGCTTGATTTCTTGTGATTGGTCCAAGTGGCACTTCAGGAGGATCCACATTCCCTCTTCTAGCTTGGCTCCCATCATGGCTCTCATCATTTCCCTCCTCTTGAAAAGGATTTGTCCTCAAATCATCGCCTGCATCAAAAGGACTCAAATCAGTAACATTAAATGTAGCACTTACTTGATACTCACCGGGTAAATCTATCTTGTATGCATTATCATTGATGCGCTTAAGAATTTGAAATGGTCCATCGCCTCTAGGAAGTAGTTTAGATCGACGCTACACAGGAAATCGCTCTTTACGCATGTGAACCCAAACCCAGTCTCCAGGTTCAAAGACAGCTTGTCGACGACCCTTGTTTGCTTATTTCACATACTGCTCTATTCTTCGCTCAATGTTTAGCCTTGTCTTCTCATGGATCTGTTTAACAAATTTTGCTTTCTTCTTGCCATCTAGATTAACATACTCAAAAATAGGCAAAGGTGATAAATCCAAAGGAGTTAGTGGATTAAAACCATACACAATTTCAAAAGGAGTAAACTTAGTAGCAGAATGCATTGTACGATTATAAGCAAATTCAACATGCAGCAAACAATCCTCCCAACTTTTAATGTTCTTTTTAATTACAACCCTCAACAAAGTAGATAAAGTTCGATTTACTACCTCAGTTTGACCATCAGTCTATGGATGACAAGTAGTAGAAAACAATAACTTAGTTCCTAACTTAGCCCACAATGTCTTCCAGAAGTAGCTCAAGAACTTAGCATCTCTATCCGATACGATTGTTCTAGGCATACCATGTAATCTCACAACTTCCCTAAAGAACAAATTAGCAATATTGTAAGCATCATCTGTTTTGTGACAACGAATGAAATGTGCCATTTTAGAGAATCTATCAACAACTACAAAAATTGAATCTCGACCATGTTTAGACCTAGGTAATCCTAACACAAAATCCATGAAAATATCTACCCAAGGCTCATGAGGAATGGGAAGTGGGGTATAAAGCCCTTGAGGTTAGACTCTAGATTTCGCTTGTTTGCACGTGATACATCGCTCACAAATCCTCTCAACATCTCGTTTCATGTAAGGCCAATAGAAGTGTTCCTACAATACTCCTAAGGTTTTAGCTACTCCAAAATGTCCCATTAAACCTCCTCCATGAGACTCCCTCACTAGTAATTCTCTTAAAGAACAAATTGGAATGCATAGTTTACTCTCCCTAAACAAGAATCCTTCATGTTTATAAAATTTACCATGACTACTCTTCTCACAATGCACATACTCCTCACAAAAATCTCGATCAGTAGCATACAATTCCTTAATGTGCTCAAAACCAAGCAGTCTAGAACTAAGAGTAGAGATAAGAGCATACCTTCTAGAAAGTGCATCAGCAACAACATTCTCTTTACCTTGCTTGTAGTGGATGACATAGGGAAATGTTTCAATGAACTCCACCCAACTGAGCATGCCTTTTGTTTAGCTTATGTTGTCCCTTCAAGTACTTCAACGATTCATGGTCAGTGTGGATCACAAACTCTTTTGGCCAAAGATTGTGTTGCCAAGTCTCCAGTGCTCGAACCAAGGCATATAACTCCTTGTCATAAGTAGAGTAGTTCAAGGTTGCCCCACTTAACTTCTCGCTAAAGAATGCAATTGGTCTTCTCTCCTGCATGAGCACTGCTCCAATACCTAATCCTGAAGCATCACACTCAATTTCAAATGTTTTAGCAAAGTCAGGTAAAGCAAGTAATGGCGCCTGAGTCAGCTTATTTTTAAGCGTATGAAAGGCCTTCTCTTGTTGCTCTCCCCATCTGAACCCCACGTTCTTCTTAATTACCTTAGTAAGTGGTGCTGCAATGGTACTAAAATCCTTCACAAATTTCCTGTAAAAACTTGCTAGTCCATGGAAACTCCACACATTACTTACATTAGTTGGACTAGGCCATTCTTGGATCACATGAATATTTTCTTCATCAACCTGTATTCCCTGTGCACTAACAACAAAACCAAGAAACACAAGTTTGTCTGTGCAAAAAGTGCACTTCTTGAGGTTAGCATATAATTGCTCCTTTCGAAGCACTTCTAAAACATCCCTCAAGTGAGATATATGATCCTCCAAACTCTTGCTGTAAATGAGAATATCATCAAAATAGACAACCACAAATTTGCCAATAAAAGTCCTCAAAACATGGTTTATAAGTCTCATAAAAGTACTAGTGCGTTAGTTAAACCGAAAGGCATTACTAACCACTCATATAATCCATATTTCATTTTGAATGCGGTTTTCCATTCATCACCTTCTTTCATTCTAATTTGGTGATATCCACTTTTTAGATCAATTTTGGAAAAGACACTAGACCGATGTAACTCATCTAACATGTCATCTGAGCGAGGAATGGGATAACGATACTTTACCGTGATGTTGTTGATGGCGCGGCAGTCAACACACATTCTCCATGACCCATCCTTCTTAGGCACCAAAATCACAGGCACTGCGCATGGACTCATGCTTTCCCTCACGTACCCCTTCTCCATTAATTCATCGACCTGCCTTTGGAGTTCCTTTGTCTCCTCCGGATTGCTCCTATAAGCTGGCTTGTTTGGAATCGACGCTCCGAGTACTAGGTCAATCTGGTGCTCAATACCACGAATAGGTGGTAATCCCTTTGGAATCTCCTCGGGGAAGACATCTTCAAAGTCCTGCATAATAGACACAACCACACTAGGCAAAGAGTTAGATAGTTCGTTAGTATTCAGACATGTTTCCTTAAAAACCAGCAACAACATAGGTTGCTTCATCACTAACGCTCTCCTCACTACACTCGCTCTTGTCACACAACTCTCCTTTTGCAAGGCTGCACTCTCCTTTTCACTCACCACCAAAGTTGATCCCCCTTCAACTTGGTCTCTCACACTCTTTCCAGCCTTCCTCTCTTTTTCCTTTTGAGATCGACTTTTGTATTCCTTTTCTTTCTCGCTGTCTTTTGCTCTCTCACTCTCCCTCTGTTTTTCACTCACCTTATGTTTTGCAAAAGACTGTTGTAGCTGCAACTGATCCTCATACACCTGCTTAGGTGTTAAAGGTTTAAGATTAAAGCTTTTTCCCTGGTGAACAAGCGTATACTTGTTAGAAAAGCCATCATGAACAACCTTCCTATCAAATTGCCATGGCCTCCCCAACAACACATGATACACCTGCATTGGCACTACATCACATAACACCTCATCCTCATACCTACTAATATGAAAAGCAATCAAGGCTTGCTTACTCACCTTAGTCTCACCACTATCATTCAACCACTGTAATTTATATGGACTAGGGTGTCTAATAGTTTTGAGTCCTAGCCTCTCAACAATAAAATTACTCACCACATTGGTGCAAGTTCCTCCATCAATGATCAAACTGCAAATATGATCTCCTAGATAACATCTAGTATGGAATATATTCTCTATTTGCACCTTCTCTTCTTCCTTCACCTGCACATTCAAAGCTCGCTTCACTACTGCCACTAACCTCCCTATTGTAGGCTCCTCATCATCACTAGCGTCCTCTAATGGAGGCATATCATCTTCCTCACTATCCCCCTCAGTCTCATACTCACCATCATCACGCAAAATCATAACACGCCTATTTGGACATTGACTAGCAATATGACCTCTACCTTGGCATTTAAAACATCTAATGTCACGATTTCTAGAAGTAGAAGAATCAGGGTTACCTTGGTTACCAGGAGTAGAACCCGCTTGTCTCAGCTCTCCTTTTGGTTTGGTGGGTAAAGGCTTTTCTTCCTTCTTCCATTGGTTAGTCTTCCAGGTGGATGAACCAGTACCCTGTTGAAACCGTGCATTACTACTACCTTTCCACCTGTGTTGGTTCTCAACCTTTATAGCCATATGAACCATATCCTCTAATTCTACATAATGCTGCAATTCAACAACATTTTGAATTTCTCTATTCAATCCAGCAAGAAACCTAGCCATGGTAGCCTCTCTATCCTCCTCTACATTCGCCCTGATCATCGTTACTTCCATCTCCTTTAAGTACTCATCCACGCTTCGGCTTCCTTGTTTAAGAGTTTGCAATTTGTTGTGCAATTCACGATAGTAATACGCAGGCACAAACCGCTTCTTCAACACCCTTTTCATCTCTTCCTAAGACTCAATAGGTGGTTCGCCATTCCTTCTTCTATTCAACATTAGTTGATCCCACCACACTATGGCATAATCCGAAAATTCAATGGCAGCAAGTTTCACTTTCTTTCTCCCACTATAGTTATGACTAATCAAACACCATCTCTACCTTCTTCTCCACTCTAGGTAAGCCTCGGGATCATTCTTCCCTTAGAAAGGAGGAATCTTCATCTTTATACTACTTAATTGATTATCCTCTCTATTCCTATCTCCTCTATCTTCCCAATCCCTAGTTTCTCTATTCCTACCACTATATCCTCTATAACTCCCGATAGAAGGTTCATTAAATTCATCATTCGACATTTCATCTCCACCCCTTTGTACTCTCCTAGAACAACTCTCCCTCTTACGCCCTTGGAAGACGTTTTTAGATTGCTCTAGTCTTTGTTCCACCGTCTCATGAATTTGTTCCATGCCTTCCTAAAACATTCTCTTCATCTTACCCCTCAACGCCTCAATCACTAACCTAGCATCAAACCTTCCCCTCTCACCTTTAGGAGAATGTTGCCTCGACATAGTTCCTGTAGAAAAGATTAGTACTAACACAAATATATATAATTAAGCCTCATGATACACTCCCTTAGTGTTTCGCTCAAAGGATGATATCACACAGTCACTCATGTATTCTCACAAGCAATGATGATAGCAACTCACCAATTCCTCTTCTCAATTCTCTCGGAACTAACCCAAACTATACTAATTCCCTTCCGTAGAATTCAAAACAACTCTAGGGCTCGAAAATTTTCCTCTTTTTTTTTTTCGTTCAGATTTTTTTTTTTTTTTGCCTTTGTGTGCTGCTCTTGATCACGTTCCTTTTTTTCTTTCTTTTTTTTTTTGTCGTGATTCTTCTTTTTTTTTTTTTTGTAACAAAATTGAATTAGAAGGCACTACACTTTCAATAGACAATCAACATTATGAAATTGATATGAACAATTGATATAAACGATTGGAGTTAGGGTTTTGATGTTACCTTTCTCAAACCGAACTGATGTGTTAAAAAACCTAGGCTCTGATATCAAACTGATACGAGATCGGTTTGATGGATTCCTAACTGATACGAACTACGCCAACGTGTGACGAAACCCAATACCAATACGTTCGGAATTCGTTACCTAAGATGCCAAACACCCTTAAGTGGAAACCGCGGCCCGTTGTCTATAAGCGAGACAAGAACCTTGGTATAATATGAAGACGCCACAATCGGGATGAAAGACCGATTGATAAGTCGGGATGAACGCCACGGAAATAAAATCCGATAAGTTCTAGATTAGTTCTTTAAAGAACCAAGAGAGGAATTCTCTCAAAAGTGTTTTCAAACTTTCAATGTTGTATGTTCTATCTTCTCAATGTTTTAAACCCTAGGAGCTTTATATTAGGGTTTACAATTCGTAACAATAAAAGCCCAAAACGACATCACTTCAATAAGTGCGTAAAAATAACAAAACAAGACATGAAGGCCGGCATCGGGGAGATACACGGCCATGTACTTTGGCCATGTATAATTCATGTGGAAATCTTGACAATGTACATGACCTTGTACTTCTAGTCGTGTATCTTTCTATGGAAATCTTGACAACATACACGGCCGTGCCCTTGAACCGTGTATACGACGTGTATGATTCCGTGTAACCTCCAGACTCCTACACGGTCGTGCCTTGTAAAGATACTCCCTCTTCACCCCGTATCCGGTATGACTTGTACAAGAGCAAGGGCCTTCCCATGGTTGTTCCAATCCTTTCTAACTTCATGATTGCTCCAATCCTTTTCGACTTCATGGACATCCTTTATCAACCCGTTAAGTGCTTCCTTGAATCGTTTCACTCGATTTCTTGTGATTGGTTCAGGTGGCACTTCAAGAGGATCCACATTCCCTCTTCTGGCTTGGCTCCCATCATGGCTCTCATCATTAGACCTAATGACCCCTTAATCACTCTTACTAATCTAGCTTACTTCTTAAAAGTTCTAGGTATTAATCAAGGTGAAGCATCTTTAAGGGGCTCTCCACATCATGATTAAGGAGATTAATAAAGGTAAGTAGGTAGTTTATTAAGAATAATCATGGATTAGTGCCTTAAATTTAGTTTTAAGTACTAATTAGATGATACTTTTGGCTAGAATTAGTGTTCAAGTGAGAAAGGCACTCTTTTAGAGCACTTAGAGTTCTTAGCTAGCTTGGGTTAAAGAGGGATTTTGTGTTCTTTAACAAGGTAAGGAGACAATTAAGGTAAATTATATATTGATGAAGTTTTAGGGTCATTATAGCATCTAAGAGCATAATCAATGAAGTTAAACTTGGTTGGTGAATTGACTCATGTTGAATTGCCACATATACTGCTTAATTAAGTGCAAAATTGTTTGATTAATAGATTGTGAAGATAATGGATGTCTCATGTTGATGATTAAGTTAGGTTTGATAAGCTATAATTGAGTTAAAGTGGAAAATTGCATGGTAAACGAGGAAATTTTTGCTACTACATATATGCTAAATATTGAAGATATTTTTGTGATTTTAAATCTGATTTGAGTAATAAAATGTAGTAAATTGATGATTGGTGTAATGATTTGGGGATTTGGAAGCAATTTAGATGGTGATTTTTATAAATATGGTGAATTACATACTAGGCTTAATTAAAATTGATGAGTTGATATGTAAACAACATAGTTAAGGTTGTAATCTAAACTTTCTAGCATACTTAAAAAAAATTTGAAGTGGAAAGTGTAAGTCTCAAAATGGTGAACAAGAGTGGGGGGGGGGGGGGGGGGGGTGAATTGTTTGATTTTTTTTTTTATCAAATTTAACTAATAAAATATTTTCTAGCTTTTCAGCTTGATGAAGATTATGTGTGATGAGCAATAATAAAATAGACAAATATAATGTGTAGTGAAATTAAACAAGATTGCAATTTATAGAGGTTCTTCCTATTGAGTATATCCACTCATGTAGCTTCATTGCTAAGGATTGAATCTTCTACACCGATTATTCTACTAATTCAATGGCTAAGAACTTGTTACAATCACCAATAGCTCTTGCTTTGTCTTTCTAGCTCTTCCTTAGCTAAGTACAAACTATAAGACTTTGTAACCTTACTTTCTTACACTTAACTTTATATGAAATAATAGATAAATTTACAAGATTAGAAAAATATGATTTCTCTAATTTAAGTTCGAGTAAACAAAGAATTTTTTTTTTTTTTTTGCTTTGTTCTAAGTTTTTGTCTTTCTGCTCGTATCTTCTATCCATCTTCAACTTGAATTGATTTTTGATTATATACTTGCTCGTTCTGTTGATGGAATGCATCCAACATTCACTGAGTCTTCTAATGTTCATATCCTTACATTTTTGGGAATTTGAAAAATTCAATCTATTATTCAAATTCAAATAGATTGACATGTAATAGATTTAGCTCAGATTCATCGATGTTTATCTTCATTTGGCTCTTCAGCAACTTCAGATGGATAAGTCCTAGTTGAAAACAGAAAACCCCCCTTTCTTCGGATGATCTTTAAGTGATAACCATATTAATTATTCTTATTTTCATCTCGTTCTTCTTCACTTGAAAAAACCTAAACTTGATCCGTTATATATATATATATATATTGCAAATTGAAGTTATACATAATTTAGACTTATAAACTTAAGCTTGTATAAGAACATATATAATCAAAAGTTTACAAACTAAAGTATCAAACTATCTCTTTAAATGTCTAGTGAAATGTCTAATCAATTGTTTGAATAAGTGCTTGTAATCTATAATCTATTTAAGTGTCTATATACTACTGTCCATTTACATGTTTATATACTACTATTTGTTTAAGAGTTTATAAAAATGAATGCTTTCGTTCTTTGCACTTAAAATATATTCTATACACTAATAACTTTTTTGTTAGCATTAAAACTTATTTGAGGATTCAAAAAACTCAATAGAAAGTCCAGTTGAATTTGAAGTTGTATAATAATTTAAAGCTTATAAGAGGTTTAGTAAAATTATGGAATGATTTTAAGGTGAAAATTAGAGTATTTACTTTTAAGATTAACAATCACCACTACTTGTCATGTTACCATCTTTGAATTTGAAAATTTACGATTAATATTATTTAGTTTGAGTTAATTAAAGCTATGACATGTTTATTTGATGATTTGAAGTTAATTGGATGTGAAATGAAACTTAAAAGAAAGTTGTGGTTGAAGTGAGCTAATTTTGAATGGAATATCAAACGCTAGATGTTTTGGTTATTTTGGGCTATTCTAGACTTTTGTTGGGCTTAAATCTTAAGTTAATAATGTTTTAAAAACTAAACGTAAGTAGAAACAAGTGGGTTTTTGTTTGTAGTGATTTAGACCTAAAATGAGTGAAATATGAGCTTTTATAGTGTAAATTAATAACTTAGCTTGATTTGGAAATTTAGGAGGTCTAAAATGACTAAAATATGTTTATTATTGATGAAATAGGTAGAGGAAGTGATTAGAAATAAAATGGCTTTGGTTTGACCTAATTTATGTTTAAAATGAATAAGTTATAGCTCTGAAATGATGAATTTAAATTGAAAATTAGATGGTTTAAATAATTTGGGTCAAGTTTAGTCTAATCCTAAGTCGCCCTATCCATATAGGCCTGTGGACCAACCATATACACTTCTAGAAATGTAATCGGAGCAAGTCATAATAAAATATTCGATCCAACTGATCCAATAAAAACCTTATAGGATTTAAGGTTAGGTTTGGAGACATGGAATAAAAACTTAATAAAGTTTAAAGTCAGGTTATGACGTTTAGAAAAAACTCGATAGGAAAAACCCAATCAGATAAATATAATAATTTTTGTTAAAAAATAATAAATTAATATTATAATTTATAGTTATTATACTTTATTTTATTATTTTTATATTTATAAATTTTTGCAATTTCTTGTCGAATCGAAGAAAAGCCAATTATGAAATCCAAATTTCTAATTTTAGAAACAATAACGCACCTGTCTCTATACGCGCTCATTGGGTCTAGTCTGGACTACCTATTTTCCTCTACGGGCCACAACTCCATGCTGCTTGTACATTTGATTCCTAATCCTACCCATTTCATTTACAATCTATAACAGAAACCCCCCCATGCCTTGCCCCTCCCCTGCAACTTGCATACTTGCCGAAAAACGAAAACCCCTCTTTCTTAATCTCTCTCTCACTTACACGCGCACGGTGGCCTGCGCTCTCTCAGTCATTGTTCTTCAACTCTCCTGTCAATGGACGATGACTGGTGTGGACTAGACAGACTGGACTTGCCCTAATCGGAAAACCCCACTTTTCTCTCTCGCTCTCTCTTTCTCTCTCTCTCACGTGTGCATGTTCGGCACTGCCGCTCTCTCTATTCTTCAACTGTCAACTCTCCTATTGACGATTGTTGGGTTGTACCTGGTCCCAGAGTGGCATTTCAAGTCTCTCTCTCTCTCTCAATTTTGAGTTGTAAAAGTTGATTTTTGTAATTTTTTGTTGTTATTGATCGAGCGACAAGTACAAATGTACGAGAAAATGGCTCGTATCAATGCTGTTGTTCTGGTATAATCAGTTGAGTAGCATCACATAGTTTCCCCAATGTACTCTAAGATATCCTACAGGAAAGCATGTTCATATAAAATGAACAAAGGTTCAACACTATGATCTAAAAGAAATACACAAATTGCCTGATGGAGTCTCATTTGACTTCTCTTATGTTTCCTTTGGTAACAAAACACACCAAAAAAAAAAAAAAAACTAGAAATGAAAAGGATAAAACTGGATGTGCTCACACAATGAGTCCTGATGCTTTTTGACCAAGTAAAAATAAATAAGAAAGAAGAGAATGGAGCATGACATGCTTGATAGATAAGATTGTCTAGTAACACTATGCTTGTGTTTGAAATGGTCTAGCTCTTCCTCGAAACTGCTAAAGGGGGCGCTCTCCAACCCCATTTTCTATTGCCTATCTTGGTTTCATTGAGACCTACCTTGGCACTAGGAGCTGTCTAGTTAAAAAGCATTAGTGCAACAACTAGAATTAACTGCCTTTAGCTTTCTAGCTGATTTCTGGTGAAGTGCTTTTCCATCCCTATCTTGCAAACAAAGTGAACATTAAATTCATCAGCCTTTTCTAATTAATCCAAGATCATGATATAGATAAAGAGAAGTACTACACTCAAGAGTTCCACCCCTGTATGGACTAATTGTTGAGTTGAGGCTTTTCTAATGGCATTCAATTACATACTCTATGGATGGCTACATGAATGACTGCAATGAAAGCTTCTTTCACTAAGTAGACTCTGGACTTTCAACTTCAAACTTCAATATTTTATGTTAGTATCTTATATGCTTCTTCTGTTTTTGAACATCATTTGAGTAGGCTTTCATATTCTGGACTTTCAACGTATTTAATGGGCCTTATAATTTGTCAGGCCAACAAAGCTTCATAATTTGTGTACTCCATTCATCTTTTTGATCCTGTTATGAATCCTTGGTTTTCATACATTCATTCATATGTTCCCATTTCCAACATTTGGATTTGAAAAGGAAGTTGCAACAAGAAAACCAATAGCTACATCAAGTTCTAAAGTTCTAAGTAATGCCAATGCAAGTGATAATCTTGGCTAACATGAGTTGACTTCTAGTGTGGGGAAATGAGATGGTGAAAAAACAATTGATAGGGAAGATTTTGCTGTGTGCAATCATTGTAATATAAAACTAAAAGCAAATAGTTCAAATGGAACAAAACATTTGCATAATCATTTGAAAGATGCTTGTAGAGACAAAAACTAGCAGACATAAGGCAATGTCTTCTATCTATTGAAAAAAGAGAAAGTGACGTTGAGAGTGGTTTAAGGATTGAAAATTGGTTATTTAATCAAGAAACCTTAAGACAAAAACTTGCAAAGGCAATCATTGTTCATGAGTATCCCATTTCCATGGTTGAACATGAGTGGTTTAGAGAGTATATTAGTAACATTCAACTGTTGGTAAATCATATCAGTCACACCACCATGAGGAAAGAAATTATGAGCATTTACAACGAGGAGAAGGAAAAATTAAAAGTGACGTTGAAAGGACTAAATTCTCAAGTTGTAATAACAATGGACATTGAGACATCTAATCAGAAAAAAGGGATACGTGACCATGATAACGCACTTTAATGACAATAGTTGGAGTCTTCAAAGTCGACTATTGAAGTAAGCTTCTTTGTTACCATATCTTTTCATTTTATCTATTGAAAAAAAGTACATTTATATATTTATGTTAACCCTATTTATATATTTATGCAATTCTATGTATATTCTAACTCTGCATACAAACGAGGTACTTGTTAATTATTTACTTGAGTCACTAATGTCATGGAGTTTGGATAGAAAATTATCTATAGTCATTGTAGATACTTGTTCCACAAATGATGCCATGATCATAACTTTATTGTTGAAGATGCGAAGAGATGATCTAATTCTTCGTAGAAAGGTAATTAATATGCGCTGTTGTGCACATATCTTAAAACTTAATTGTGAAGGAAGGTGTGAGGGTAATAGCAAAAGCAATAGAGAAGATTTGTGAAAGTGTCGCATTTTGGTTTGCAACACCATCACAAGTAGAGAAGTTTGGAGAGCTATGCAAGCAATTAGACATTTTGTATCGTAGAAAGCTTTCTTTAGATTGCAAAACTAAATAGAACTCAACATATGATATGCTTGTCACAGTAATTGGATATAAAGAAGTTTTCTATAGAGTTTATGTAAAGTCCCAAAAATTTTGAAAAACTATATGAAAATTTAAAGAAAATAAATAGAATAATAAATACTTCTAAATCGGGGTAGCGAGAGGAATAATTTTGCAATATTAAAAACTTCGAGTAATCTACGGCAAAAAAAAAAAATTCAAATATTGCGATGCATAAATATTATCTCAATAAATTTGTGATAATAATAGATTTTTTAAAAAAATTAAACAATTAGAAAGAACAATCTTTGCAAGAAAAGAAGATAATGAACCCGTAAATAGATAATTCCTTATATTTATCCAAATCCTTATTTTATTTTCTCCTTTACTCTTTCTTTATTCTTTTTTTTTTTCTTTCTCTCCTTTCTTTTCCTCCTCTCTTTTCATCTCCTTTGATTGCCCACTTGCTTCCTCCCGGTCCCACATCACTTCCTTCTCCTCCCACAATAGAGCAGCAGCAGCAACAAGGTCACATTAGCCACCTCCGTCACATCGCCATACCCGGTCGCATCACCGTCCCAACTAATCCCCCGTCCCTTACTTCTTCTTCCTTTCCTTCTCTCTCTCTTCTTCTTCTTTCCAGATCATGTCTTCCCTTCCATCCTTCCCTCTCCGCGTATTCCCTTCCACTTCCCCTTCCACCTCCAATTCCAGCTCTTCCTACTCGTGCTCGATAGCTCCATGCCATTTGGGGATCCCATTTCGGTTTCTATCAATAAAAGACTAAGGTTGGAAAGTTGGATTGGAGGAAAAGATGTTATGGGGATAAACCGGCAAGTGAGAGTTGGGGAAGCTAGGAGTGGTTTGCTGCAAAGCCACTTGAGGGGTCAAAGTTTGAGCTTAAGAGGAGGCCAATTGACAGCCCTAGGAGCACCGCCGGTGATTGGAGAGTGAAGGATTCAGTCACTCTTGTTCCGACCAGAGACTTACGTACATGAGAGGATATTAAATGATTTCCACAAACGAATTGGTCAGATCAGAGGGTGGAGGTCCCTACCGGTTTCTTCGCTGGAGTGTGGGTTACATGTGTGTGCGTGGGAAGAGGATGATGAGAGAAGCAACAACAACCGTAGTAATGACGATAACGACAAGGACCGCAACAACAGCAGCAACGACAATGGCAATGACCGTAGTAACGATGTAAGAAGGGGGAAAAGGGAGAAGAAGCAAAGTGTGCAATGTGTGTGTGGGTAAAGGATAATGTGTGTGAGAATGTGTATGTGGCGGTGGATGGTGTGTGCAAGGATGTGTTTGTATGTGCGTGAGGTGGAGGAGCCGGCCTGTGCAACTATGTGTGTATGTGAAGGGGGAGAACAGCAACCTTAACTGCCACAGCAATGGTGACCTCGATAGCAACAGCAGTGGCCACTTCAACCGCGGCAACAGCAATGACCATGATGACCACGGCAACGACAACAACAACGACTATGATGAAAATAGCAATGGTAGCAACATCCTCAGGTGATCAGGTCCTAAGCATGCGTGTATCAATGGACTAGCAGAGAGGAAAGGATGAAGTGGAGTAGAACATGAGAAAGAAATGTTATCCAGCGAGATGAAGTCCAGTTGGGGTGAAGCCGTGAGAGAAAAGGGGAAGAAAAGAGAAAAGGGACAAGGAGAAGGAAAGGGAAGAAAAGAAGAAGGAAAAGAATGGGAAATTAGATGTAAAGGTGTATGTGGGTATGTGCAAATGTGTATGGAAGGTGTGTAGGGAGTGCGGGTATGTGCCTATGTGTGGGAAAGGAGGACGCAAGTGTATGTGTTTTTGTGTGAATGAAGGTGTGTAGTGTATGTGACAGTGGGTGTGATGTATAAGGAGATGTGTGTATGTGTAGGTGATGGCGTGTGGTGTGCAAGGATGCGCATATGGGTATATGAGAGTATGGTGTAAGGGTGTGTGTATGTTTAAGGAAGGAGGAACCATGTATGTGTAATGCTTATGAGTATGTGCGTATATGCATGACGTGATGTAGGGTGTGTGGTATGTGTATGTGGTGTATGCAAAGTGTATGTGTATGGGATGATATGTGTTGTGTGAGAGAGGGGTGTATGCATATGGATGATATGTAGTAGGAGAGGTTTGTGTGTGTATGTGTGGATGTCATATAGCGTGTGAGGGTATGTATGTCTATGGAAGGTGTGGGATGTGTGGAGTATGTGTGTCGTTGTATGGAAGGTGTGGGGTGTATGGTACTAGTGTGTGTATGGATGGTGTGTGGAGTATGTAGCATGTGTATATATGTATATGGAAGGAGTGGTGTATGTGGGTATGTATGTATGTGTGTGAAATGGTGTATGGTGTATAGACATGTGTGTGTAAGCATGGAAGTTGGGATGGTGTATGCAGGATATGTATGTATGAGTATGAGATGATGTGTGGGGTATAAACATGTATGTGTGGGTATGGAAGGTGTATAATGTGTGTAGAGTATGAGGGTAAGTATGTATTAGGGTATGAGATGTATGTGGAGTATATGTGTATATGTGTGTCGGTGGTGTGAGATGTGAATGGAGTATGTATGTATGTATGCACCAGTGGTGTGTGTGCGTGCATATGGGCTTAAAGAGAAAAGAGGATAAAAATATGTGGGTGTGGGTGTGCGTGGTAGGTGGGAAAGGCTGGTGTATGTATGGTGATGGAAGCGTGAGTGAGGATGGAGACCGATAGAGAGGATGGGAAACCCTATAGGCAGAGATATCAACAAAGGAAAGAAGAAAGAATGGAAAGGTGAAACCGAGGAGAAAGAGGGAATTGTGTGAAAGAGGTGAGTGTGTTTGTATGTGAAAGTAAACGGGAATAGGAGGTGTTTATGTTGGTATAGATGGTGAAGGGAATGATTCGAGCAACGTCCAAGATGATGGCTTGGAGGATATTTGGAATGAAATGAATTTCACAATGGAATTTTCAAAGGATATCGAGGAAGATCATTCTTGGCTAAATATCCTAATAGTAAGACCTTTAGTTGTCCTTTCTAAAGGTATCTTGCATACATGGAAGAAGGAATTCCAAATTTAGCAGATCAAAGACATTCCATTGCTTGACTTCTACACAAGGAAAGCAAACAATCGATTACAACAACTCGGGGTATTGGAAGCAATGATTTGTAAGAAGATCGTTCCTTCTAAAACCCTATACCAAAATCACGTTGAAGAAGTGTTCAATGTCTGAATCTTATTCACCCAAAGTTCCTTAAAGAGGAGACTTCACGCTTTGCCATCAAACGCAAGATGAGCAGAGTACACATATCAGGAGTTAGAAGGTTACTAAAGTTAAGTGGAGATGCGACTTTCTATAATTAGGTTGAGGAAGCATCATAGAAGGACATTGATTTCAAGAGGAATGCAAAGGGGTTACCCGCTGGATTCGCTCGACTTCGGCTAGAACTACGACGACCCTAAACAAGTGAGTGGGAAACTTAATGATATGCTAACATGTTGTGTTGTATGTTGATTGCTATGTATGCAAAATTGCTGTTTGTTGTATTTGCAATTGATTGTGATTATTGCTGAGTAGAGTTATAGTGGGGATTAATGAGTTAAGAAAGAAGTCATAAAGAATATAGTGGATGGTATAGTCTGAAGGTTTAGATGTCGTTACCTTAATGATAGCACCTAGTGCCATATTGCTAGTGCCATAACCACAAGCTTAACCCATGATTCAAAAATCGTTTTCTTCAAATCAAACCAAAATATAGAAACCTAGCTTTTCCTTCTATAGCTACCGAGTAAGTGTGCTTAGTTGGAATAGGGTGTATAGATATCATTATGTATACATATCAGAGTTGGTTCCTGAATGTGTATATATATATACTTAGGCAAGCTTATTTTTCTATTATATCTATATAATACACTTATGAAAACAATCATACAAATCATGAGTGCAACCTTTGTTTTTACAACTTAACAATCCTATTTTCTTGCCCTCTTAATTACGTAAGGGAAGGTGTCTAGTAAAGCATCTTTAATTAAAGATATGTCACATGCATACCTATATGTGTAGATATATATATATATATATATATATATATTATATACAAATGTCTTAAGGACATCAAAAGGAAAATACGAGACGACCTTGCTGGCTCTTGAAAGTGTGAATAGTAGAGCACTTGAGAAGTGCGATGACACAGAGGTGTTAGAGATGATGATTGTAAATCAACCCTGAGTGGTTGGTTTGACATTAAAAGAAATGGCACAGAGAGGTGCCAAGTTAATTTAATTTGCTGTAAAACTGGATAAGCCTATGTCCATAGGTCTGGGTTCAGTGTCTATCTTGAGTGATAAGAAAGGCATGATTTGTGCTTGTTATGATGAGTGTGAAATGAAATGCTTGATAGTTGCTTCACTATTTGAATGAGAATTGATTATGATTGTATATGTTTTTTGATCATCTTAAATCAATTAATTAAGGAAGTGGACTTGATTAAAACTGGACATGCATTTCCATGAGACATTGCATGAGATTGAAAGCCATCACTACTACAGGGCTCATTGGGGTAATCAAGAGGATTACTGTTCCGCTAAGTAGGAAATAAGAGATTAGGGGATTGTTGCGCCTTAACGGTTCCGAGCCGATCAATCCTTGAGGGTTTTGCTCCGTCTGGTGTAGAGAGGCATAAGAGCGTTCACTATTGAGTTAAAAAGATATCATAATTAACAAAGTGATAAGATAAATAAATTGGGTAATGACTTGGGCACTGATGATGGCTGTGGAATCCCCAACCCAAGGTTAAAGGGGGTGTAAACCCTAGACTTCACATTGGTTATTGGAAGACCACGTGAGATGTTGTATCATATGGTTGCTCATGCATAGCATATGTTTGATAGCTTGATTTAAATTTGCTTGTGTATACATAACATTGAAAGTGTTACCATCTCATTCATTGAGCCATAGTGTGCTCACCTCCTTACAGACTCTTTTGCAAGTAGCGATTACGAAAGCTGAAGATAGGATAAGATGTGAAGTGTTGAGAGTTTTGGAAGACTAGGACAACAAAATAAAAATTGTAAAAGATAGATTTACTTAGATGAAATGTTAGGACCTCCATGTAAATAGAATTTGAAATTGAGAAACCTAGGGTTTATCCTATTTTACTGATTGGTAGGGGATACCGATTCTCTGCGATCATGGTTGACTATGGGATACAATATCCATAGTTATATTTTATTATATAATTATATGCCATATGATTAGTTGTAAATGCATTTATTTATTTAGAGTCTTAAGATCTTTGACTCATAAGATGATCATCATGTAACGAGTGCATACATGCCATGATGATTTTAGTGGAGACTTCTAGATCCCCTTTCGGGGCGTGACAGGTTAACATATGGATAAGCATTACAAATGTCTTCCAATAGATGATGATTAGGAGCTAGTAGAAGAAATTTGCAACAAGTTGACAATATTTCATGAGGTAACTAACCTTTTTTTTTTTTTGTACTCAATATCCAATGATAAATTATTATTTTGAAATCGTGCATGAAGTTAGGGAAGCTTTAGTTGAATGGAAGGATTCTACTAATGTTGATATTAGTACAGTGACCTATAAAATGCTTGGAAAGTTTGAAAAATATTAGGGTGATGTGCATATTATTATGATTGTTTGTACTATTTAGGATCTACACTTTAAAATGAAAGCTGTAGACTTTATGTTTACTAATGTTTATGGAGTGAGTGCTTCCATGGAGATACAAAATGTTAAAAATACTTGTTTTGAATTGGTTCAAGAATATTAGTGTAATGTCTAATCTTATCACAGTAAGAGCACTCACACTAGCAATAGTTCTTTAAGTTCTCTAATAAGCAATGATAGTATTTCTAGTGATTTTATGAGAAAATCAAGTTGGTTCAATACTTGTGCACCATCAATACTAATGGCCAGGTAAAGTTGAAGCTAGAGCATTACTTAGAAGAGCTTGCGTTGCCTTGGATAGATAATTTTGATAACCTTAACTGGTGGAAATCAAATGGAATCAAGTATCTTAAATTGCAAGAAATAGCTAAGGATATAGTATCTATTCTTATATTCATAGTTGCTTCTGAATCTGTATTTAGTACTAATGGATGAGTAATTAGCTCACACAGAAGTCGACTCAATCTAGATATAATAGAGGCATTGATCTGTACTCAAAGTTAGTCATCACATGAAATAAGAGGTAAGAGTTTAGATTACATAATATTTTCATTTCTTTAGTTATTAATAAAGCTTCTATTGCCCATTATTTGATTTAGTCAACATAATTTTTTTTTCTCTTTGAAAATATAGAAATAATTGAGGAAGAGGATTGGATGTGAATTGTAGAAATATGTGGATTTAAGAGTGAGTAAGTAAAAACATGTAATTACAGAGTTTTTTTTAGCTAAATTTCAGTTGTTAATATGAGTTATATTTTGTTGCAGGTGGAGCTTTCTAGAGAATTGTGCTAAATTTAATCAAGGACTTTGTGATTGTTCTTAGCAATTAAAGAATTGTAGGACTTGAAAAATTCCGTTTTATAATTATGTGAAATTTTATATTTTCTTGTGTATGTTTTCTTCTATAGACTATAAAACTTGTTGTTTGCAGTTTGCATCATAGCTTTGTTCCTCTCTTAATCTTTATGTTCAATATACGATGCAAATTAATTTTTTTTATGTTCTTTTTATTTGGTCTTTTATGATTTCACACAAATTAATATAATATATATTAGGTTTCCATACGATGGAATTTTACAAGAATTTGATTTCTCCTTTCTTTCGATCACTAGTAGATTAATAATAAATTAAACAAATGATAGAAGAAAATAAGTTGAAGTATTGGGAAACAAAAATTAATTGCCCATCGAGTTGGGTACAGGTTCTTCATTTATGTAAACAAGGCAGGTTTAGGGTTCAAAAAAAAAAAAAAAAACTTATTGGGTTGGGGTGGGTTTTGGGTAGTTTATTACATTACTGGATGGGTTCTAGTTTCAATGAACCTATTCCATACTTGGCCCGTTTACATTCTTATACCCTTCCTTATAGGTGGTCCACATGATTATACATAGTCAAAGTAATTGAGCCTAAATAGTCTAAAATGGACCAAGTTAAGGATTTGCTTAGTAAATAAATCCTATCTAGATATAATTAGACCTATATGCACTTTATGGACCCAAAACCCAAATTTTATTTAGGCTTATTTCTCTTTTAGGGCTTATACCCTAAATGATCCTAATCAAAATTAAAATACGTTAGCCTTGTGCTCTGTATAACCTAAAATCAAATAAAGGCCTAAATTAAAATTAAATTAGGCATGATAAATAAATTAAACCTAGGAAATAATGAATAGGACTAAGTGGGCCTAGGTTAAGTATGATATCACATAATGGACTAAAATAACCTAATTAGACTTAAAATGGACATAAGATAATAATTTGGCCTAAATGATATACTTGGACTTAAATAGAATAAGATGGACCTAAACACTTAAATTAGGGCATTATACACTTAAATAGATAAATTAATTAAGTCCTAACTTGATAAATTACATCAATTAATAAAGTTAACCAAATTAATTAAGGTTACTAGGTCTAATTTCAAATGTGGCTGGGCTTACTTTTCTTTAGGGATCTAATTACTCTAATTAGGCCTTAGAAGCATCTAGACATAAATTTAAATAACTTAAGTGGGTCTCATATATAATAAAGCCCTATACATAATAAGGCCCAAAATTGATTAAAAATCTAAATTGAAATAGAATTAGACATAATAAATTAAATGGACCTAAGAATAGTAAGTCTAATATACTAAATCATAATGGTCTAACATAAATATAATATCACCTAATGGACTAAGATAGGTTAATTGAGCCTAATTAATTCTAAGTAAATTAATTAGACATGAACAAATCAAATTGGGCCTTAATAAGACATATAAACCTAGTCTTAAGGAATAAAATAATTAAAGCCTAAATTGAATAATTAAAAATAATAATTGGTAACTGCAATGGCTTAAATTAGTTTAAATAATAAAACTAAGTTGTTGTCCCAAAATTTAGCTAAAGGCTAATTGGGCCTTCATACCTCTTGTTGAGCCCACGACTAGTATGAGTTTTAGCTAAATAATAGACAAAGCATAGAATTTGTCATAGAAATCAATTGATTAAAATAAACTTACTAACTTACAAATTTCTCATCTAAATGCATAATAATTGAGCAATCGTAATTATTGAGAATTGGCTTTTGGCTTTGGGATATCTTCAACTTTCCAGGTATATAGTAACATGCATGTTACTTGTTAGAATACAAAACCTTAATTGGACTAAAATCAAACTTGGTTAAGTATCTAGGTGTTTTTTATGCATGATCATCTCAAACTAGTGACTGACGCCCTAGGCCTGCTTAAGGCTGTGGTCTTAGTTCAATAACCTTAGTAGTTAGGTGCTTAAGTCATTGAAAAATGACTCGCAAGTAGTTGATAAGTGAAATCACATTGGATAATTGGTTCTTTAAGCAGAGAGAATGTATATTGAGAATCTTCCAAGGATTAAAGTTCCAACGGATGATTCAATATAGTTAGACTATAATTAGTATAGACCGCATAATGGTAAAGTCACTTAGACGAGGCTACATAGTTTTGTTTTTATGACGTGGAGTCTAGCTACTCTCGTTAACTCTCAATTATTGTTACGATGGAATTGAATTCAGATCCTTCAGCGTTTTGTTCGGAGTCATGAGTACTCTCATGCTATTTGCTTACATTGATGAAGATAATTATAAATTGAATGATTGTTTGCTGCATTAGATTGTAGGCTTGTGTGACATCTACTTGTGTTTATGTTACTGTGTACTAGACTTTTGTAGCTCACTTCTCTTTCCTTTTTCAGGTGAAGGACCCTCTTTTGTGGATCTTCTTTACGACTCCATGGGATATAACTCCAAGAAGGAGCTTTAGGTACATGTGAGCGACATAGCTAATAATAAAGTTTGTTAGTTAGATTGCTTTTAGACTTTAGATTTATAAATAGAACTAAACTTTTGTTAAGAGGATTGATTTATAGACCATATAGGACTTTACAAATCTTTATATTATTTTGGGCTCGGTAGGCCTTAAAATTTTTAGTTGTTTCCTAAAATTTAAAATTAATATTGGCACTAATTAACCAAAAATCACAAATAATTAGATGCTTTTTGAAGTAAGTTAAATGATTTTAAAGTTTTAAAATCAAATTAAAAACCCGATTAGATGATTTTAAGGTTTTAAAATTGAATTAGAAACCGGATTAGTTAATTATAAGTTTTATATGTTTTATTTAAGTGAAATATATCGTTACTTTGTAGATTTCAAAGCTCGACACTTTTAATAAATGGAAATTACCTTTTTCCTTTATCTGTTGGTATATGTTATGTCTGTTAGTCACAACAATGCAAATCCAGCAATTACACTTGTCTTCCACGCTCACTTAATACATAAAGCTAGAAGCATTTGGAATCTTTTGAAGATTACTATGGTGATATTTTATATAGGACGTAGGAAGGGAAAAAAGACTTCCGAATAATGTACTCCCCGAAACAGACGCATGTTGTTACATATTCGAATCGATCCTATGATGATATACAGTTCTGACTTTTTGTCTTCATAGAGGTGCCACCGTATCGGAAGGTTTTGTACCAAGGATTATTGGCCATCGACATGACCAACACAAACCCAAAACTCAGAAGTCAGAGCAAACCTTAATCTTTACCTCTTATTTACTGTAGAAACTTCCAAGGGGGGAAACGGCGGAATTCACTGGAAGCAGAAATGACTTATTTTTCCCAATATTGAATCCTCTATGTACGCAAAAAGTCTCTTTAGGCATAACAAATGAAGCATGAGACAACCATGAGTAGCAAATAGGTATGACTTTGCTGCACAGCCATGTGCCAATCATGACTTTTAACGTCTTTTTCTCTAGGTTTCATTATTATATATTATATGTATGCCACGAAAATCTACAATGCGCAGATGAAAGTATCACCTGATAAAGTAGTAGTGAGAATATTGTACGAAGAGGACCATGGATAAACCAAATGTTCTCGCAACTTAGTTACCTAGAGTTACTCAAGTTGTATCAGGACACTTAAATAGTTTAACGAATTAAATTTAAAATTTAAAACTTTTGGCTTGATAAATTGACAAATTTAATTGGATTGGACTGACTTTATATATGGAATGGGATCAAATTAGTTTGAATTCATTGTTATTTTAATTAGAATGAATTCGATTTTTAGAAAATAAATGAGCTTTGCACAACCTTAATTAAATCATGCTTAAGCTTGCTCAATACTATATCGACTTGATTACACCACTACTATGACTATTGGAAGTATAAATTCCATCCTAGGTATTAGCATTTGAAAATAAGATACATGCAAAGATGATATCTTCAAAGAATTACATACATACACTATCAATTAACAGAGTTCTAATACATTCAAGAGGTACAAAAAGAACAACCATATTAACTTCCAGTGGTCATGCTTCAACCTGTGCTCCTATAGCTCTAAGATATTTTCATCCCTATAAGCAAATATTACATTTAATATATTTGTTCTTTTGATTAGAGTTTGAGATCAATAAATGGACCGAGCTTGAGAATCGAAGGTTATTTTAATTGTTATTAGGGTTAGGCAAAGAAATCAATCGAATTGCGACTTGAATCATAAATTAGGTTTCATCCTATTTTTTAGATTAAAAAATTATAAATCAAATCAAATTATAAGAAGTAAAAAAAATGATGATAAAAGTTTAGAAAATGTATGACCAAGAAAGAGAATTCCATGTCGCTTAATTAGTTTTTCCTCTTATTTGTTTTTTATTGAGTAATTTATTCTTTTATTTTTTTAGTTTTATATTTTTACTTATGGAATGATATTGAAATGATTACTTAAAAGAGAAATAATAGCCTCCTTAAATATATCAAATAGGCATTAAAAATTATGAGTAGTATTAGAGAAATGATAATTAATTATATCTTTTTATGTCTAGTATATTATTCCATAATTTATTGACTTGTATATAGAAAAAAAAAATAACAATAATGGTTCGAATTGCATACCAAATAGGATCGAACTACTTTTTTACAATCGAAAAAGTTATGAATCGAGCCATATAACTAGGTTCGGTTTAAAAAAAAAATTGAACCATAATATACAATTCGTTTTAATTTAGAGGGTAAATCATACCAAACCGAACCCTATTTATCCGAACCACTATCATATTCATTTTTAGGCCAAAAGAAATACCCTAATATGGGAACCGTAATCTTGTTGATAATACATCTAATTTCCAACTTTTTTTGGAAACCATAATCCACCATCCATCTTTATCTCTAATTACAGCATTGATGGTTTCTTAACCTTTTGTTATGTAAAAATGATCCATCAATATTAAGCTTTACCTAATTCCGTTGATGTGAAGATGAGGTCAAAGCTTGATTATGTATTAAGAAAACTTGTTTCTATTTTCTTTCATGAGTCTATAGTTCATGAGCTTAGGCTCAAATTCGTTGTTGGAGTTATAATTTTCCATTGATATCCTGAAATTTAATTCTATTAATTCAATTATCTAAAAGCAAAAACAATTGCATTTGGTGTAGTCACAGAATTTAGATTACCTCAATTAAAAGTAAAAGTAGCTTTGACCCATTTGATGAAATCTTGTTGAGTTTGAAGATTGATATGTTGGATAGATTCTTCCCAGTCTTCAACTTGTCCCAAAGATGGACAACTTTTTAATGCATGTAGCTAATCTTCATTTGGGTCATGACATCGAGGATAAGTTACATTGCACAATACTTGCAGAGTTTTGAGATTTCAAACTGTAGGCAAGTTGTTGTGCATGAATCGCCATAGAAACAACTTCACCTTTGGTGGAAAAATAGATTTCCAAATACATTTTCAGTTGACTAGTTCAAAATTCGAATTCTGTTAGCTGATGTAGATTCCAGTAGTTGATAGATTACATCGACCATTTCTTGAGCAACTTTTAATATCTACTTTATGTGACTTCCAACAATATTGGTCCTATGTCATCCACCAAAAATGATGAGATAGGAAAACCAATCTTAGTTTCATTGTTTCTAGACTTAGAAATCCAGCATTCATAAATAGTATGATTAACTGCATTACAATGGATTTTTCCCTAGGTTAACTTCCTTACTATTCTAGTCACCCTTACTTATCAAGTCAGAAAATTATATTTTTCCCATTTTGTAGAATAAAAATTCCATTTTTCTATATCTATTTACCTCTATTTGATAAATATTTAAAAATAGATGAAAGAATTCTTGTAAGCAGAAATTCGTTTCCTCTTATGTTTCTCTTGTACTTAGCTCTTACAGCATCCATCCATAATGTTTTCCTCTTTTGATCCCCCAATAAAGATAGAGATAAATTTTTGTCGAATAAAATGATCTATGATTGCATTGTTTATTTACAAAAGATAACCTAGTAGATAATTGGGATGGAACGCTTGCTTATGGCAAGGAGTAAAAAGGGTGCCATCCAGGCAAAGAAATCCGAAAAGATCTTTTGGGTCCTCATTGATTAGACAAAGCAAAAAAGAAACATGACAGTGAAGTGTTAGTACTTAATTATTCCTCCAACACTATTGATAATTCATCAACTTCTGTACCAACGAATACTAAGACCCTATTCATCATCTTACTTAACTTTTGTTTTGATTGATGTTTTATATGAGACAGGTGTTATCCTAACAATGATTCACAAAGTCACAAAAGCATAAGACATTAATAAATGGGAGCAGCTTATAGGGGGCCATGTCCATCGACTTCCTCCATCTACTTGTCGGCCACTTGCTCCCCAACCCAATACATCACGACAAAGCTAGATCTCCCTGTTCATTTGTGGAAATCCTTGAACTGAGGTTCTCTTTTGCACATGAAACAATTGACTATGACCGAATTACCTCAACTCTCTCGTAAACAGAAAATGGCCGTAGCAACTAATAGTTTTTAGTAGGGATGATTGCATAAAGTGATGCCAATGGCAGTAGTCTAGTTCTCCTTAATATTCATAAAAAAAAAAAAAAACTCTCGTTCTTAAAAATACAAACTGTAAATTGCATTATATTATTTTCAGTTAGTACAATAGGGATATGAAGGATTTGAATTTGATTAATTTTATTAGGAGACTAATGTTCATATTACTAAATTATAAAAATCTTAATAATTATATTATATATATCAATACCTTCACTTTTATATTTGTCACATCCTTTTCTTTTTCTTTTTCTTTTTTCTTTTTTTCATATCATCTATTCTTGAAAAGTAATTCATAACTTTGCTTCAAATAGAGTAACATCCCTTTAAAATTAATAACTTTGCTTAACTCATTCATGAATTCGTCCTTCGTTTGTGATTCTGCTTGATTTCTGTAACTAGCCTTTATATCTTGAAATCAATTTTTAAATTTAATTTCTTTTCTTCTTTACGTGTAAGTGCCCTCAAATTAGTAAATCCCCAGTAATTCATAAGTCTAATAGCATTTCACAAATCTACTTGAATCTTGTATCGTTTTTGCAAATTTTCGTAATTCTTCTTTAAAAATTATAGCACTTTTCATTGATGCACTTCTCCTTATATCTCTCGTGTGTGCGCAAATTTCATAACTTTTCTTTTAAAAATAAAATAAAATAACTTTCTTAAATTTGCTTAATTTTTTGACGATGCTCCTTTATGTCGTAAATCGTTATTCTACTTAATTTTTGTCACTAATCGTCTGAACTTCATTTGTATTAAAAAATTATAGCTTTCCTCTAGTAAAAGCTTTTGCTTATAAATTCGTAATACACATAGATGCTAGGGATTTCGATAAAACTTATGAAAATTTTATTTTATAACTACTATATTTTGAACTCATTTGGAATGTTTTTTTTTTTTTTAATTTATCTAATGTATTCTATATTTGATGCATTTGTTTAAAATCTGGCATTTGAAAAGCTACTTTATTTATATTTAATAGAGTTTTGTTTCCATATTATGATGAAATTAGTGATTGAGATGTATAAATTGAGAAGTTAAATTTTACATACATTTAAACCATGCAGTTTAGCCTTTTTTTTTTTTAAAAAAAAAGAATTCAAATAATGTATTTTTCAAGGTAAAAACAAGTAAATAGTCAATAAGATGAAACAAGCTAGACTATTAGCCATGTAGTCGAAAGATTTTGGAGTATCCTCCAATCCTAAAGATCTACCTAAATTTCACATTAGTACCTTAAGGACATTTTCTTCTCTAGAATCTTTTTTACTTTATCTATAAGTCTTTGAGGAGAGCTTTTAAATATCAATTAGCACTTTTTTTTTTAATCTTTTTGTAGGTCCCATACTAATTACTTTTAGCCAACAACCTTGAATTCTCACTTTTGTTGGAAGAAAATAAGATAATAATAAATATGGATAGTATTTTGGGATCCTTAAGACCTATAGAAGTATGTATAAGTGTACAAATATTTATTAAGAAAATAGCAGTAGAGAAGTAGGAGTTTACATGTGTATAGATTGTGTATATGTAAGTTCATTATGTTTGTTAGTAGTTGTAGAGGTAGTATAAATAGTTCTATACAGTTGAAAATAGAACAAATGGTAATAGAACATTTCAACTTCTTTGTTCCATTCTTTCTCCTTCTATTAATACTAATAATTTGCAAAACAAATCAAGATTGATCAACTTCACTTTCACATGGTATCAAAGCACCACCGATAACGGTCTTTACAAAAAAAAAAAATTCACTTTATTTTACTTGTCCCATTAGATTCGTTCACAATTGAACGAGTCCTAGAAAAGTGATGATTCAAAATGATTCAATTGCTATGGATCCTTTGTATATCTTTGGATCTAATAATCTAGGGATGATTATAAAAAATATAGTGTTTAATGGAACAAATTTCTCAGCCTAGAGTAGGTCTATACGGATGGCTCTAGGTGTAAAGCTTAAACTAGGATTTGTTAATGGAACGTTGCTTAAACTAGAAGAGAATTCTATCGACTTTATTAGATGGATTTGATTTGATTATATGGTCAAATGTTGGCTTCTTAATTCTATGATAAGTGAATTGTCACAAAGCTTTCTTTATGCATAGTCTTCAAAAGAACTCTGAAATGAGATTTGTGAGGAGTATGGTTAGACAAATGGGCCATTAATCCTCCAACAACAGTATGATATCTCAAATGTTAGGTAGGGTAATCAATTTATGATAGCATACTATAATAGATTGAAGCGTTGTTGGGAAGAGTTGCAATCATTGAATCCTTATTAGGTATGTAATTGTGGGTTTGAAGTATTGTAATTCTAACTTGAAAGATAGACTTTTAGAGTTTGAATCGCAAACCAAATTGATGCAATTCTTGATGGGCTCGTCTGGTATGTATGAATTTGTGAGAAATCATATTTTGTCAACTAATCCATTGCCTACTATGGGAAGAGCATTTTATCTTATTTTGCAAGTTGAGGAGAAAAGACAAGTGTCTACTTTGATGTCTATAGAAGGGCACTATGCAGCTTTTGTAGTAAATAGGAATGCTACTGAATCAGTTGCTAGTGATAGGTGAGATAATAAAAGGAATAAACTTCATTGCAAAAATTACAACTATGATGGACATACAATTGAGACTTGTTTTAAATTGATTCATTATTTGTAGTGGTACAAAAGGAAGAGAAACAAGAAAGGGAATAATAGATCAATTGTGGCTATGAATGTACAGGTGGACAAATAAGACATGGATACTTCATATAGCACACCTATTGATCATGCAGTTGATGTAAAATTTTCTTATAATATTCTTGATCAACAAGTTATTCAAAGCATGTGTCAAGAAGAATTGAAGATGATGAGAAACAAACAAGCTCAAGAAATTGGTGAACTAAGTAATGCTTATCCATTTTGTAGGTATGTTGAAATCCATAGTTCCTTTAGATGCTTTAAATAACAAGATAGCTTCTTGGATTGTGGATATAGGTGCTAGCAATCACATGATCCCATTTGTAACCTACTTCATCATTAACACTATCTTTCACAACCAATTATTGTAAATCTTCTTGATGGATCTACAAAAAACAGTATATACTATTGGCTTCATCACCTGATGGATCCACAAAAATCTTCCTGATGTAACATCTTCTTCATCACCTATTAGGAGACATTCTACAAGGACAATTAAAACACCTATTTAGCTTCAAGATTATGTACATGCCATTAATAGTGTATTTCCTTAAGATTTTTCATCTACTATTACTCATGTTAAGTATCCGTTGTTTTCCTATCACACTTTCACATCATATCCACTTGATTTGGTGAGTTCAGTAGCTAATATTTTTAGAACTAAGGAGCCATCTAGTTATTCTCAAGCCTCTCAAGATGAGCTATGGGTTAAGGCTATAGATAAAGAACTAAAGGCTCTTGAAGAAAATAACACTTTAGGATCTAATAGATTTGCTACAAGGAAAATGAGCAATCGGTTTTAAGTTGGTGTACAAGATTAAATACAAAGTTTATGGAAGTATAAAGCAACATAAAGCTCATTTAGTGGCAAAAGGATACACCCAAGTTAAAGGGGAGGATTATTATAGTAGCTTTTCATTGATTGCAAAACTAAGTATTGTTTCTATACTCATGGTAGTTGTAGCAATCCATGGTTAGCCCCTTTATCAAGTAGATATAAATAATGCTTTCCTTCATGGTTATTTTGATGAAGAAATATATGTTACCACCACAAAGACATACCAAAGTTAGATCGGACAGGTTTACAAGCTTTTAATATCCTTTTATGGACTTAAACAAGCTTCATGCCAATGGAATCTTGAGAATTCCAACTTCTTAATACATCAAGGCTTTGTACAGTCATTGCATCATCATTCTTTATTCACCAGATCTAATTCTAATGGTTTTCTAGTGCTTTTTCTCTATGTAGACGATTTGCTTATTACAAGGACTCATACTCAATCTATTGAAGTGTTAAAGGCAAGATTACATGAGTAGTTTACCATTAAAGACCTCAATCTAACTAGATTTTTCTTGAGAATTGAGATTTGTAGAAATTCACATGGCATTCTTTTGAACCAGCAGAAGTTTATCACTAACATTCTTTTTTTATTTCAAATTGATAGTTGTAAAGCTAACAAAGTTCCCTCTTCCATCTAGCCTTAAATTGACTACTAATGCAAGGGAGCCCTTAGATGATCCTAAACTATATAGACACATTATGGGAAGACTCTTATACCTCACTCTTACAAGATCAAATATCTCTTTCATTGTTCATCATCTTAGCTAATTTTTTGCTAATCCTTAGGTTTGACGTTTGCAAGCAACATTTCATGTGTTGAAGTATCTTAAGGGTACTGTCAATTTTCATCTTTATTATCCATTTAATAATTCTTTTGACTTGCTGGGGTATCTGGATTTTGATTGGGTTGTGTGTTCTATGGATTGCAAATCTATCATGGGTTATTGTGTTTTTCTTTGAAAGTCTCTTATTTTTTGAAAACAAAGAAGCAAAACATAGTTGCTACATCTTCTATAGAACCCGAGTATCAAAGCATGACTTCTACCAAAAAAAAGAGTTGCTTTGGATTTCTTATATCTTATGTGATTTGCAAGTTCCTGTTACCTTTCCTGTTTCACTATATTGCGATAATAAATCAGCACTACTTTTAGCAAATCATTCGTGCTTGCACAATTAGACTAAGTATAATGCTATAGATGCTCATTTCACTAGAGATCAGATAGCTAATGGATTCTTACATACTATTTATGTCCCTTCCAAGTTTTAATTAGCTGATTTTCTAACCAAGTCATCAATGGATAGATATTTATTAAGAAAATAGCAGTAGAGAAGTAAGAGTTCATATGTGTAAGTCTGATATGTTTGTTAGTAGTTGGAAGTAGTATAAATAGTCATATACAATTGAAATTAGAACAAATGATGATAAAACATTTCATCTTCTTTGTTCTATTCTTTCTTCTTCGATTAATACTAATGATTTGCAGAACCAATCAAGATTGATCAGCTTTCCTTTCACACAAAATCTCTCTTTATTTCTTAAGAAATCTAAAAAAGAAATCCTTAATCTTGAATTTAGTATTAAAAATTAGAGATGAAAATGCTCTAATATGATGAGCTTATCATTTTCAAACGGATTTGCTCTTCCTATAGTAAAAGAGAAATTTTCCTCGACTTTTCCGGTGCCCTTTCATGTGCTCAATTGGTTACGTAACAGTATGTAGTGAGCTACGCCAATTATAGACACCAATTTTTTTTTTTAATCTATTTTCATTTATACGTAATATAACTTGATGTTATCAAAATGGAATCGACCATTCAGGAATTTTGTGTCGGCAAAAGAACCTAGGTGGCACAAATTATACACTAAAAAATTTATATTTGTCATATCCAAAGATGGTTCTCACTTATCTATCAAATGTCCAAGGATTGTAATTGAAGGAAAAGTAAAAGGTTAAAAGGTGGGGGCAAGGAAAAGTATCGTCATGAAACTATCATTTTCTACTGGTCTTTGATGATTAGACATCCACTACAGTATTCAGATACCTATACAAAGAGCAAATGTGACCGCTGCAGAAATGACAATTGGCCACATATGCCCAGAGCGGAATCTCTTAACCACCGGTCATCGTAAAGTTCTCCTCAATAGGTGCATCGGGATCACCTAGGTTCCAAAACTACAGACCTTTCATTGTTTTTTTTTTTTTATGAAAAAAAAAAACATTTACGGCTCGGTGGTGTCCAACACTTATTTTTTATTAGCTTGCTTACTCTAGCAAATCAAAAATAGTAAAGTAAATTCATACTTGATTTAGAGGATGAGAGAAAATTTTACTTACCCCGTTCTATTCATGCAGATCAAACATGGATTACTTAAGCAATCAATAATGCAAATCCACATCTACCGAGCATACTCTTAGCAACTTATTTCATATTTTTCCAACAATAATTATAATTCTTAGGTATGAAAAGGTAAAAGATTTCTTTCTTTATTACCTTAATAATTACCCCCTACACCCTAGCATTTTCCTTAACACAAACATATTAAGTTTTACTAGTGATGCTTTGCCTATACCATCTAATTTTTTATCTAAAGCAAGCCACTCTTATTCTTATTTTTGTAAATGTAATTTGGTACTTTTGTCTCGATCTATATTTGTTTTAAATAAAAGCAGGGTTTAAAGTTAGTATCGAACAAAGAAAGTTATGAGAAATTTACTATATACAATATATGGGCTACGTTAATTAATTTCCCAATGCACTTGTTAAAAGATGGGGAAAAAAATTCTTACAATGTTCGGTATCTATTACACATTTTATAGGAAATAATGTATAAAAAGATGAAGAGGTTTTTTAATTACCCTCTAAGCAAGTACGATGGAATATCCAGTAATAATTCACATATTATATACCAGCTAATCAACTAATTAGAACGACCCATTTAAGTAGGACAATTACAATACAATTTATTCTTCTATGTCATAGAGACGGAGAAATCCAATGACCAAACATATGAAAAAGACCATTGATATCATGGGACACTAAGAATAGAAACATTATTAAGGCTTTAAATTGCATGATGAGTCCTTAGGAGGCAATCATTAGCATTTGTTTCGTTGTTGTAGAGAGCATCAATTCAATCTTAAAGCCAAAAAAGTCGCATAAATGGATGACAACAGTTTAGCTTAGAGCCTTGATAACAAAGCATCTCAAAGTGGCAACATAATTAAACCTAGGCAATATAGGCGGGTGCAATAAGAAATCTCAGGTGAAATTCTATGATAATGGTACTGACAACCTGGTGCAAAAGGTTATGATGTCAAGATCAGGTCAAGCTAATACTTCGTGAAAAAGCTTGGTCATTTGTGCTGTTTAGCAATATCGAAGGTTGTGTCATAGGCCTATTGGCTGAATAAGAGATATACACACACAAGAGGGGACATATTTTGCCCGTGGCTTTATACAATAAGGAGCTCATCATCTATAATATTATAAAAAATTGGTTTGGTTAGAGTTTTCAATTGAGATTGAAGCTTTAATCATTGTATCCATCCCTAACTATCATGAGAGCTGCATTTTAATATATCCTTGTTAGAGTATGTGCCTTGAAATTTCATGATATATATTCGATACTCTGGAGTGTGGTGCACTTGATCGTAAGCCAAGGCAAAGTTAGGATTCGGAAGTCGATCCAGACGCTACCATGGGCATGGGCAAGGGCAAGGATACTAAAATACCAATATAAACAAAGGACTGTTAACGCATATTTACCCCTTCCTCAACTGACCAAAGGGCTTGATCATTAAACTGAAGTTGTTGTGATTCAATAAGTGTTGGTCGGTAGACCGAACCTTGCATTGCATGGCTGATATGTTTTGTTTCCTGTTTTGTGATTTCTTATGGCACAGCAATTTATTTCCCACATTTGGTAGTTAAGGTTTTGCTTTGCAATGAACAGATGTTGTTATGGGGGTAAAGGTGAGTGACAATAGAATTGGGTTGAATCTTATAGGATTCGACTGTGGAATAATTGCTCTATATGATTGCAACACGCTATATATATATATACTTGCTTGCGGTTTATAGATTTGAATTCCCTAATAGTCGTCATCCCTCGACCAATGAGCATTTGTCATGGTATATTTTTGAAGATGACCTAGATAGTAAATTTGATAGGTAAAATTCAATTGAGTATGAATTTAATAATTTTAAACTTTAGATGTAAAATTTGACCCAAAAAAATTCCATTGAATATAATAATTAACAGCTTCAAATTTTATATGTTAAATTGAAAAAAAAAATCCAAAGTTCATACTGTAATTTTAACATTATTGAAAAGATCAATTGAACTTAGCTCGCTAAAGAATCGAGATGGAAACAAAATTATGATTTACAATGAGAAGTTAGAATTAATCATGAAGAAAGAAAAAATGCAAATAAGTAATAGTTGGATTCGTAATTTCATTAAGGGAATTGTCCTTTTTTTTCTTCATATTTTTAATAAGTTTTAATACTTCTTGAAATACCTTATAACATGTTTATAGATTTTGTAATGTACAATAAAGATTAATGAAAAAAAATTGTCTAGTCTCAAATATCATGTAAAATTTTGTAACTTACCTAAAATGGAAAAATTTTAGTATTCTTCTTCAAATTTTTGACAAGCAATAACATAACTAAAGGTAAAAAGGACTGAAAAATAGATTTATAGGATTTTAAACCTTATACCCAGCACCAAGTCAGACTTGACTCTTTGAGCTAGTAATATGATCTAAGGATTCGTTCTTATGGCTTGAGTTGACTTATAGAGATTTATCATGGTGGGCTTTGAATATAGATTGTTGGATTGGCTTATTTATTCTCAACCTTTTTTAGGTAGATTTGAGCACTTAAAGAAGTTCTTTATGGGCCTAGATCTAGGAGGAGTTTTAATATCCCTCAAATAGAGTGTGCCATAACTTTTAACATCAAGAAATCTTTTGGTATAATAGCTTAGAGTTGATAGAAACTCTAAGATTAAACATGCTCAATAGGAAGCATCCTTATGATGAGTGATCTCTTAGTAAGTAGTTGGCACAATTGACAAAACCATGAGGTTTATCACACTAAATTAGATAATACCTCATTGTATAGAGTTTTGATCATTATATATGATATTAAAGTAGTTCATTAGCCGAAAATAGAAGCTAAGTGTATGCAAGATAATGTAACACTTGTAAAGGAGTGTCTCAATGTCTACCTTGCTTAGTGGTGTAATCCTAAAAATATGTAATGACACTAATAAGTGTGCTATATTTGGGGAGATTTTAATACCCTTCAAATAGAGTTTGTAAGGACTTTTAACATCAAGAAATCTTTTGGTGTAATAACTTGAAATTAATTAGAACTCTAAGGTGAAGCATGCATAGTGTAAAGTACTCTTAGCATAGATGACCTTCTAGGAAACAACCGGCACTAAGGACAAATCATGGGGCTTATTGCGTTAAATCGGATAATACCTCAATGTATGAAATTCTAATCAATACATAGGTTAGTTTCTTAGTTGATCTACTAATTCATAATTATTGCCATAATTTGTAGTTCCTCATGTAACTCATAATTTTCTTTCATAATTGCAATTTCACTTTAATTTCACAATTATGGTGTTTGTTACAATCCACAAGACAATTACAAGATTTATTTTTGTGATTTGCCATTGAATTTCATAAATTTTTTCTTTAACTTTACATTATTTGTGCATAATACTTACGGAAGGTATGTTTTCTTTTTCTTTTTCTTTTTTTTTAATCACAGCAATGTCCAAATTGTCGAATTATAAAAAGGCCTGGATTTTTAAAATGCTAAAGTTATACCCTTTGAATAATATTAACGTTGGAATTTTTTTTAATCCAATGCAATATTAAGTCAATCTTTTTCATAAATTTACACTTCTATTTTTTTTCAATTCATCACTTGATTTGAAGATCTTCTTAACTTAGTTAATTTTGCATTAGCCTATACAGATCAAATTGGATAACAAATTGACTTTAAAAGATAATTTGAAGGGTTGAAGGTAAATTCACCATCTTATATTTATTTCATGTGCATTTAGTTTCTTATCTTTAAAATTGAACGTTTAGACTTTATTTCTTTAAAAAAAAATGTGCTTCTAAACCCCTTTTTCACCATTTTTTTCCTTTAGATAAATAATTAAAAAATAAAATTAGAAAAAAATATAGAATTAGGGGTGAAATGGTTGTAGGAATGTTCAAATGCACCTTTTAAAAAAAAAAAAAGATTTGAGACAATAAATGCAAAATTTTCAAGACATAAGAGATTAAGCGCATATAAAGCATACATTATAAATGTAAATGTATTTGTAATTTATCCTAATTACAATCATATAGATAATTTAAAATATTGACTTTATACTATATTAAAGAAGAAATTTTATAGTGCTTACATTTATAAGGGTTATAAGTTCTGCATATTAGTATTTAGGGGCTTTTTGTAATATTAACAGTTTCAGGGTGTTGCTGTGATTTTTTTTTTTTTAATTTTATTTTTCCTCTCCAAAGGACCTAACCTCTTCCCTCGAACTAATATCACCTTAATCTTCTTTATTTTCTTACAGCCATAGTTTTTTTTTTTTTTTTTTAAATTGCCTCGGATTCCAAAAAATGTAGCAATGCGGAGCGGCGCAAACTTGCAGGTTTCTTGCACTTGACTTGAGTACAAAACAAGAATGAAGCGGTGAGTTAAAACAGTTCCTACTACTAACATGCATATGTATTACTTCACATCGATAGTGATATCTTCTGTAATCGATGGACCACAATTAATGAAAAATTATAAAAGGATAGACTATAGTATTAAAATTATATAGACTTTCTAAATTTTTAAAATACTCTCTACTTGCATTCTTGATAAAATATGACGATTTAAAGGATCTCTCCTCTCATGCATTATTAAGTCTTTTTTTTTTTTGGGTATCAATGTGCAATCTGAATTATTTCTTGTGGTCAATTCGTCACTTGATTTGTCTTATATTAACTGCTGAAATATAAATCACGCAAAGAAAATCCTCAAGGTACATGATGAGTCAGCCCACTAAAAATAAATATACATCTATAATTATGTAAATGACTGATTTATTAATTTTTTAAGGTATCGGTATTTGTCAAGATGTGTAAAATAATGCTAAGTTTAAGAATTTCCTTGAAGCTAATTAGATATACATTGCAATCATATTTAGTATCTACCCAAAACTATGAATTTTGACCAAATCCTTTAAATCGTCTATTGTGTGAAACTTGGGTTATAATCTAATTGCTTGAAGTAACACAATTTTTTCAAGCAAAATATTATAGCAAACGTGAATCTTGTCTAAATAGTATGATGTTCTGATTACGACATTCACATGTAGTTCAAAAAAAAAAAATAGTTATATAATTACTTACATAAAACATTAAAGAATAATGCTGGAAAAGGACATTAAGAGTTCTGTGAAGATCTTGCAAATCCTTCATTATAGTGCAGAACTTTCATGATTCCACTCCTTTTATAAAATGCACAACTATGCATGACCATAATCTAGAAAAAGAAGCCCTCTGGAATTTAATATTAGCATAATCATACATAAATAATATTTAATGGTTATCCCCAGTTTGCTATTTTTTATTTTTAAGGAATATGTTGGAGAATTCAGTATAATTTAGAATATTTCCACAAGACTAAGCTTTTCTATTTGTAAATAGTATCTTTATTTATGTGTTCTCCAACCAAATATTACCACGTATAAAGATTTTTTCATTTTCACCTCACTTTTTTTTTTACCTCCCCTTTTTACTAATATATGAGAGCCAAGTGATTAGAGAGAACTTAGACAGAGAAACTATTTAGAAACAAGAAAACTTTATCTAAAATATTAAACATGGAGTTTCCCTATTCCTAAATACCGGTCCTATTCATGTCTTACTAATAGAATATTGCCATGTATAAAATGATGAAAAAAGAAAAAAAGGGTGCGCGTTCATTGAATTTTCACCATGTGATATACATGACAATATCTTATAGTATTACAAGAAAATAGAGTAGTTGCAACTATAGTTTATTAGTAATTCTTATGGTTGTTAATTTATGTAACAATTTTATTTTTAATAAGTATCTACAATAGCAATTTTCTTTTCTATTATAACTATAATTTATACATTAGAGATATTTTTTAAATTTTAAATATAAAAAATCGCCATAAATATATTTTGTTACAATGGAATGCTTAGCACTTCCAAATTGCTCTTTAGTAATAACTGTTTGGAAGTATTGTACATACAATGAAAGTACAAATGTTCATAATAATGTATAAGTTTTTTTTTTTTTTTGCTACAATATACATTTACTAAAAATAAAACTACTATTATAAATTGACAATTGCAGGAATTGTTTATAAAACCGCGACTTATTCTCCGTTTTATTTTATTGCCGTAGTAGAAGCTGTTTGTATCCACAGGTGTGTGTATCTCCTTTGGAATTTAATATTATATTGGCTATATCCTTCCTTGACTGGACCAAAAAGAGTGTAAATCCCAAAAAAGCAAAGTATAAGAAAACAAAAGGTAGGAACATGTGTGTGTACATATGTAATGTATTACCTTGTCCTTTTTAAGTTCCTATCCATCACAAAAGTTTCAAAACAAGCCAAAATCCTCCTCACTCTTTTTCCATTCTAAACCAGTACAAGCCCTTGTTATTATCTTCTGCTTTCCCTAATATTATGACCTTGTAACTGTAAAACAGGAATATATCATCTTTCCATATATGATCCTAAGCATTTATTCCTAAGCAATCGCAATAATTAAGTCTTTCCTGCTTTTCAACTTAAAATCTTCCAACTATAAAGAACCAAGGAAACCCTACTTTCTATCCCATATGTAGTCGGAAGAAAAAAAACGAAAAAAAAAAAGAAAAGAAAAGAAAGAAAGAAAGAGAAAGGTATAGCTGAAATTGAGATCGGGGTCTTATTTCCTTTTGGCTGCACACAATTTCAATGAAGAATCACCGCGAAGATGGTCCAACCCTGGAGAGTTTTAACCCAGACGACGGAAACCGGTCTGGTCCTAATCTTGTTTTGGATCTAAGTCTTTCTGGGAAAGACCTGGAAGACTTAGACCGTGATCAGTCGCATCGAGAGGCTAATCTTATCAGTTGTTTTGAAGCTAACTCGCCTCGAGACAATTCAAATGGGACCCCGCCGGGGGATAATGAAACCGAGCCTCGGGTTTTCTCCTGCAACTATTGCCAGAGGAAATTCTACAGCTCCCAGGCATTAGGGGGACACCAAAATGCACATAAACGAGAGAGGTCTCTTGCGAAAAGAGGACAGCGACTCGGTCACGCCTCAGCATCAGGATTTGGATACCCCTATTTGAGTAGATTCTCCAGCATGGCTTCCTTGCCTTTGCATGGATCGCAGCCTGTGCACAGATCACTCAGTGTCGACCCGCATTCATTGGCCCAAAATACGCGTTTTATGTCACTGAGCAAGGGCTCCTCTCAAATCTATGGACATGATGGATGGTCTAGACCGGCTATTCATCATCAGCCCGCGGTCGGGCGGCTTGCTGAGGATAATATTAATGGTGGGGTGGCTTCATCAGGATCACCACCGGGTTTCGGGGCGGTTACATTCGATGTCATGAAGAAATTTTCCTCCCCAAGAGATGAAATTGGAGGATTTTGGTGGAGTAATGTTGGTCATTTAAAGAGCAAACAAGATGAAATCCAGAAGCTCGATTTGTCTCTTAAGCTCTAAGTTGCTTCTTAATTTTTCTAAATCTAATTTTTGTAATCTTTCCATTTCAGTTCTTGAACTTGAATTGTCCATCTTAATCTTAGTAAATTCAGTTGTATATATGCTTTGTTACTGTTCTTGCAGAAAAGCTTGTGAGGCTAGATTCTTTTTTTTTTTTTTCTTCACATTCAACGAACGACCCATGGTGGTCCGCCCGTGTTTCTTCCAAACAGTACACACATTGCTTTATATTTTATTTAAATTATGGCAACAGATGTTAATTAAGGATACGGACGGAGGTACCGTTCAATGGCATACAAAAATTTCATTGTGAAGACTTTTCAATCCCAAAATTTTGGCTTAAACTGTGGGCTTAATCATGTTGACTATTCTTTCTTAATAATTGAGGCTTACCTATTGTAAGAAGTTTTTTAAACTAATACTTAAAAGTTCACTTAGCTGTTAAACATTCATTTGGAGTAAATGCTTAACAGTTTCTTTCTTTCTTTCTTTTTTTTTTTTTTTTTGGTCATATTTAATTCTGTCCCTTTAAAATCTCTTCTATTAAATCAAGATCCAAATTTAAAATTAAAGATCTGGCAACTTTCAAATTTTAAAAAGGAATGAATTGGGGAGGAATAAACGAGTCTTAAATGGTCCAGATTACTCTAATGGAGAGGCAAAGTAATTAATTATCTACAAAGCAGCATATTAGTAGCTAAAAGATGCGCATGACCAATGCGGATACAGGATTTTACTCAAAGGGTTGCAATGTTTTTTTTTTTCCCTTAAAGATGGGGTGAAAATATAAATATTGATATTTTTTAAAGAAAATATTAGATTTTCTAAAACTAATTTTAAAAAATCTGCGAGGTTAGAGTGATGAAGAACGTGAATGACTTTTTCTCTTACTATGTTGATTCAGAGTGGTATGCGTTACTTTTATTAAATGTTGCAATTTCAAATTTAGTTTTGGTAATGAGTATCATGTGACACTTGATAAGAATAGTTAATTTTGTGAAAATTCTTAAAATATCCATTTCGATGTGATTTTTTTTTTCTTTTTTGCCAAATTATGTGATTATTGTTTGTATTTTTTCTTTCTTTTATTTTTTTTAATAAAAGACAAAGATAAGTAAAATTCAATTATACTACTCTCATCGAATGTCCTTGGGCACTGGCTAAACCATGAGGATTATTCCCATGGCCGGCCAAAGTATCCCTTATTTTACTATTAAAATTTAATCTCACTTCCTATGGGAACCAATATTTTCGTTAGGCTATTATTAGCAAACTCATTTAGAATTTTCAATTTAGATTTGTGATCTTATGGTGATATCTAAAACAAAATGCACATACAAACAAAGCTGTTCCAGAAAAAGGAATTAAATTGGATGAAAGTGATTGTCTAAAGAGGGGGAATAATAATAATATTAAAAACACATATGATCCACTTGCATTTGAAGTAAGGGACAGTCCTTTAGATGAGTGAGGGTAGGTGTAGCCATGTGAAAGTTACATAATGACTTTTTAGCTTTGCTATCACATCATTTTCCAAATTTTAAAAAACCAGAGAAAATGGGGTAAATCTTAATCAGTATGATTTTCCTAACCAAGAGATCTCTGAAGTGAGGCCCAATTAAAACAGTGGGTCCAAATCATGTTGATGTGTACTAAACTAAATATACAACATTAGTCATAATCCTTTGTCTTGATTCTAGGAAATCAAGACAATCATGTAACGGAAATCCTGTCATTATGAGACTTAATTACAGGAGAAAATCAAACAGCACTAACTTTAAGTTAACAAGGACTGCTATCCATAAGTGGACATGAGTGAGACACAAGTCTTTGATTGGGAAATGGCAGGGAAGGTGTGGAAATTTTATTCTCATTTCACCAAGAAAAGGGTACCCTTTAAGTTGAGCTGTCTATTGATTTGTGTTAGACTGCCTTAGTCTTTGCACATTTTTATAATTAATATAAAGAGGAAGAAGAATATATATGTGCTGAAAGGAAGGTTTGATTTTGCCCTTTGATCAAGAAACACCAAAACCACCACTTGGCAAAACATGTACATAATTTGTGGAGCCATCATTTTTTTTTTCCAAACATTTTGCTGAGATTAGGTGGAAGTATTTTAGCACTTAATTTCTACGCGTTTGCTGTGAATTATTGGACTCCAAAACAGTAAAACCATTAATATTTTATATGGTTGGTAAGTTTTAGGATAATTATTATATACATTGTATGATAGATTTTGATTTTAAATTTGAGAAAGTTGCTGCTTCTTTAGGGTAAAATACTCTAATTTTCACAAGTTTTAGGGTAACTATTATTTGTTATTTTGTTAAATATCCTATAAAAATATTACTAATAAATATAATTAAAATTACTAAAATTGATAGATATACCCAAGTAATCAAAACCAAAATAAACCGTCCATCTAATAGTTTTTTTTTTTTTTAAAAAAAAAAAAAGTTAGCTCACTTTAGAAATCGACCGTTCAAAAAGTTAATTGGTAAAGTGAAGTTTTAATTTATTATTAACTAATGTTGGACTTATACTTTGAAGATTTTGGGCATAAATCAGCTATAAGATAAGAGTTAATTGGTAAAGTGGAGTTTTAATTTATTATTAACTAATGTTGGACTTATACTTTGAAGATTTTGGGCATAGAATGAGCTATAAGATAAGTTCCTTTTTTTTTTTTTTGTTCAAAGGAAGTGTATAAAATAGTATTTTAAAATAAATTAATAATTCACATTTCTCACCAAAAAGAAAAAAGAAAATATAATTTTTTCCCTCTTTTTAAGATATAAAATAATTATTAAAACATGTATATGATTAAAACTTGTAAATATGTAAATGACCGTTCCACAAACAACGATACGTGATAAGATAGAAAAACTACATTGCAAGATTTAAGCAACAGCAAAATACTATTCTTTGCTTTTGAAAACCTAATGGTTGAAGTGGAAAACTAATTTGTCTTTTCATACAATTAATTAATATAACATGAATTCCATCTTTATTAAATCTTTCGATAGCCTAAGATTGCACGTATGTCCATTTCCATCATCAATCTCCCAGATTTGGTGACATTTAATCATGATTCAACAATCCAAGTGCACATGTAGACACAACTTTTCTCACTTTCTTATAATTGATGGTGTGACTATGTGGGATGGGGTGTCACAGTTAATCTACAGCACCATACTGATATTAAATGGATTGGTTGATTGGGCAAAGGAGAAACAAGAAAATATATATATATATATATAAATAAAATAAAAAAGATTGCTTGTTGTCTCTACTTTTTTGTCCTTTTCCTTTTGTTCTCTAGTCCTTTCTTTAGTCGTATGTCTTACCAGTAGCATTGCAAGCAGATAAAGGTTATATTTAAATAGCGTATCTAGTATGATCATGCTCGATAGTAATCCAATCAGTCATTTTCTTATAGGTTTCCGAACGAGTATTAGAGTACATTTCAACACCTTCTGGGATATGTGTTTTCGGCTTTAAACTAAAAGATTATATTTTGTTTAGAGTTATATAGACGATGGTTTGTAGGATTTTAAGTTGATTTGCTTTGTGCTGTTATTCAAAATTATTTAGAGTCTAAATATATTTATTTTTGTGTAAAAGTATGAATTTTATTTTATTTTAATTAAATTAGGTTTGTTTATAGATTAGGTTTTAGATAGAGATTATACATCATGTAATGCTATTGGCTAGGTTTCGATCAAATGTTAAGATATCTCATGCGGATTGAAGGAGTTTTGAGACAAGTGATATATTATCCGGTTAGGTTTGAATTCTAAAATATCCATCCCAAATCTGTCTAATTCTATCCTTTTTAGTAAAAACATTGTTGTTGTTTGATAAAGAAATCGTTAAGTACTGTTCAATTTTTCTATTAATTTAATTGAATATATAGTGGGTTTAATTCCATAATTTTTTTCTAACAAAAAAAAAAAAAAACCAATCCAATCCTGATTTATTCTCGGTTAACAAAAGCAACTTTTTTAATATATGAACAACTAAAATAGAAAACTCATACTTATTGTAGAAATATTGCAAAGTCCTAACTAAGAATCATAAGAAATGGGAGAAGAAAAAGATATTATGCTACTAAATTTATCTTCTTTCAAATTCCTTCAATTTATTACTTTTTAGATATTAACGATGAGATTACGAGATAAAATATAACATCATCATGATGTCACAAAGAATTTTAAAAATTTTAATAATTAATTTGTCCATTTTCCATGTAAGGCTATGGTTTTTGTGGCTGTATAAGATAAGAAAGTTAACTTTGTTAAGGTTAAAAAAAGAAAAGACCCACCTAAATGTATACAAAGAAAAAAAGGTTATGTATAAGGAGGGGAAATTGTGATTTTCGTGTAAAATGTAGTCTTACGTGGATTATGGGATGACATTAGTATTAACTCATAATGCTAAATAGGTGAACACTAATTAGAAACTTTTAGGCAAAAAAAAAAAAAAAGATTTTAATGTTTATTAACTTGGTTATTAGTTACAAATAAATGTTTATAAGATGCTTATATTTTCAAACAAAGGTAAAGGAGGTTAGAGGATGATTAGTTATCCTAAATATATAAATAATAATTAAGGTTTTATGCGTTAGTATGATGCTCTATAGTTTCTTTAGTGCTTTTAAAGTATATCTTATTTTCAAATGATTTAATTCAGTATTTCAATTTATCACTTTGAATGGCCAAAAGTTTTCCATTTTATTTGATTTGGAAACTTTTTCAAACTCAATCGAAAATGTATATATATGTTAGTTAGTCTAGTTTATAAGGTGGGTATTAGGATGTAAAAGTTCTTTTCAAATTATTTTTTATTGGCAATCTAGTTTCATTTTGTGAGGGAAAATGATTTCTGGATAAATATTTGATGCTCCAAATTTTTTGTTTGAAGAGTGTTCCAATCAATCACAAGGAAACATACTCAATGTAGTGTAACAATTTTCCATAGTTAAATATCAATTTATTTTCTAAGTGTGTGTATATAATTAATGGAAAAACTGAAATAGAAAATTGAGGGAATGTTTCCTATCTTTTCTGTCAGTGTATATGTCACTTGCATGCTGCATCTTATAATTTAACAATTATGAGATAGGCACTAGGATACCCAAATTCTTTTTTTCAAGTAAGTTCCAACTTGCACCCACATGATATATAAGTTTAGACATAGAAATAGGAAGTTTGACAAGTTCGTGCATTCATGTTATTGTGTTTCCTAATATTTGACATCCAAAGAAGTTTACTTGGTTATGTAATTGCCAAAAAGAAAAAAGAAAAAAAAAAGAAAACATATGTATTACCTTCCAAGAAATTCCTATATCTGCAAATGCTTCTCAAATCAAATTCAATAGCCTTTCTAATGTCATACATTTCTTTTGAGCTAATCTAGGCAAGTGATGATGATAACACATGTGAAAAAGGGTGCTTGATGGATCTCTTTCAAGTACCACATGAAGCAACTTCTTTAATGCTTAAAGGAGAATATATTAACCTTTAAAGCTATTTGAATATCGCTTTACTTCGTTAAGATTAAGGATTTAAATCAATTCTCAGTCTTCTACCTTATAAAATAGGTTTTAAGGGCCTAAATTTCTAACATAGTCTGGGCTCGGATATTGGTTGCGCCTTTAGCAAAAGCAACACCGTCTCGCATTCCCATATCAAGTTTTTTTGTATGTGATATTCATATACTTGTTTGAAACTTCTACTTTGTAAGCTAACATTGAGGCTGGACATGTTCTTCAAAGTCATTAAATTGGCAACAACTTAAGTTAACAGTAAGTACTTTGATCTTTTCTAAAAGGTCATAGTCAGCCACATCAAAACTTGTTATTGTTTGTAGTTCTATTAGTAATGCAACGATCTACAATCAACTAATTTAAACTTATAGATATAAAGTATACTTTGTATTAATTATCTAACATTTCTTTTCACTTTTGAGATAAAACTTTGGTTAAAACCAATTAAATGGTGAACTTTATTATATGAGAATGAAATAACAAAGTATTAATTTGAACCCTTCGTCTCCTACCGTGATATATGTTGTTTAATTTATTCCCATTGGCAATGCAACCTTGAGATGAATTTCGACAAACTGAGTCTGAACAAGAAGCTAACCATCATTCAGAGCACCTATGTGCTAGAAAGACATACAAATATTTGGCAAAGATACTTGATATTAGTACACCTTTTATGATGATTTGACATCAATCAACATAAAGTGGGTTTATTTTATTAAAAACGTTTCTCATACTACTTCAGGTATTTGTTATTAACAAATTCTGAATATATTAAATGTTATTATAGTAATCTCAATATGTTGTAAATACTATGACTTTTGATCCTAAATCTTGGTGGAACATGGTTGCAATGCCTAACCGCTAGTAACGGTGAATAACAACCACAAATGAGGGAAATTGTATTCTTTTTCTGAAAGTAGAAGTCACATTCCCCATTTTGCACTAATATCTATTGGTACAATTGAAAACCACCACCACCGCAGGATAACCTACCACCATTGGAAACCAATAGTAAGCTAGAGATGCCACAATAATCTTTAATAATTTAAGATTTTGATTATGAAAAAAAAATGGGAAAAAAGAAATCAGATTAATGTTTTCCTCAGAAAAACCACACTAAATCCTAAAATAAGCTCCCTAATTCCTGATTTTTGTGTGGATAGATATTAAACTATAAACACCTAAATCAAAGTTCCAACTTAATGTGAAACTTGGCCTTGGGACCGTAGAGTCCAACGTTTGAACAAGCAAACCACCAGTTTATGGACGTAGGACCACCAAACATATAAAGAAAGTATGTGTCCTATTCCAAAACTAAAAAGTTCAGAGCATTGGGGGGAACGTTCATTGCCATGCTGACTGTAGTGGACATCATTGCAAGGCATTGGTCATCCATCGTGGAGGATAATCGATCAAATTTCACTATGCTTTTGGGAAAGCTTCTTTGAAGAGATTGCATCAATTCGACATGCTGGACCACCTACAAGGAATTGCTTGATGGATATACTTACCAGCTACATTGCAAATGGCATCATAGTAGGAACTATCTACTTGCAATTTGTCGACGACATTCAATAAATGGGACTTAAGTTCATGAAGTAGTCTAGGTTGTCTATGTCGGATTTTCTTTTAAGTCAGGCTGCTTGATCAACACAATAAGCTCATTCAAATGGCTTGAGCCTGGCTTGGGTGGTGACACCAGAGGGACTCTCCAAGTAAACATTGTCATTTAAGACAAATTAGAGTGGATATTGTAGTTGCCTTGAATAACCACCCAAGGCTCGAGAATAGTAGAAATGGAATATCTTTTCAGGTTGAAGGATAATCAAACATAAAAAAATCACAAACTTTTTGTTGAGAATTTTCCCTAGCTTATATTCATTATTTCCTTAGCATTTAATGAAATTTTATCCTTAAACGCCTTTACATTATAATTTGTATTGTTTATCCTATAATAGTAACTAGCATGTTGAACATATATCAAATGATATGATGAATCATGGAGGTTTTGTGTAAGTTTCAATCTGAGCTACCAGCCCTTGTTTCCTTGTATTTCTAAGTAAATTTATTTCCTCGTTTTATCTAATAAGTTCATTCTTACATGCAGGAGTAGCATAATTTAATTTAATTACACTCGAAACACTTTGTTCGTGAAATCCTTCAAGATTCAACCTAAGATACAAATTTTACACATGTCCTTTGAGCTTCATGTAAAGTCATACTTATACATGACTTGTCTTTCGATACACATATTCTACATGGAGAATCCCAAATGCTAATAAAGAACAAGTAAGAGTAAAATAGATTCATTGTAGGATAACAATACAAGTGTGGAATCTCTCAAAATAAGCCCTAAACCCAGTCTCTTCACTTAACAATACATTATGCAAACATATAAAAATAGAGTTATATGAGTGAAATTCGAAAATAACTTAATATAGAAAGTAGTTTAGACCATTCAAAACTATAAGAGGAAACTAAACACATCTTGCACAAGAGGTTGGATTGATTGAGCATCCACCTTGGTCTGAATAATCTCACTTTCTCACCCATACCATGATATGCTTGCACAATGCACATATAGAAGAAATGTTCAAATGTATCCAAGGTCTCCCCAACTTCTGTCCACCACATCTGTATTTAACTGCAATTCCTTTCTATCATTATTCTTCCAGATTGATCGTAAAGTGATGCCCCATCTTTTGCGCGATGAAAAAAAAAAAAGCTTCACCCCAGAAAAGTTGTCAATGTTGTCAATGCACGCAGACTCACTCAATCCAGGACAAATTAATAAATTCCAAAGGGAAAGCATGCCTTATGAATGGGGAACAGGTCAAGGATAACTAAATTCAAACTTATCAACCATGGGCTTCAACTAAGTAAGCAAGTTGTCCATTGATGATTTCCCATCAGAGCTGCAATATGGGCTTATATTTCAGTAAATTATGCTCCGAGGCCCTCTATATCATTTAACAGTGCAAAAATGAGGTTTCGTAAGATGGGCATAGGGTTCCAAATGCGTTTGTGTCATTTTCATCGATCATTTCTAGTCTTTTTCTTTACAAATTTGTTTTCTAGATTCGAATATGTCATTCAATGTTTACTTATTTTAATTTCTTTTTATGTTTTTTCAGTAATCATAAAATTGATTCACATATTATTTTATGTAAGATGCAATAAATTTAGGATATTTAGTTTGAATTATTAGTATGTATATATATAACGATCTTTATTATTATGTCATATTAAATATGATTGTGCAGATATGATATATATTATTAAGCCAATACTTGTTATTAGACTCCATATCACATTGTACATACATTTAATGCTAAAAAAGAAAAAAGAAAAAGGGGTTGTAGTAGTTGTCAAAATCGTGATTATAATCATACAGTTCTAAAAGTTTATGATTTTATGAGACTTTTACAAGTTAACTTGTATATAAAATTGTTTCCATATAAATTCATGATAAAATCATAAATCTATACATAAAATTTATAAAATATATATTTTTAATTGAAATTATCAATTCTAGCTATTTAAGTCAAGTGTGCTAAAAACTAAAAAATACAACTTGTTTTTCCCAAGATATAAATTTTATTAGTTCTTTAAAAGAATTAGAATAAAAATATAATGGTATTATTGGTAATAGTACCAATAATGATGTTAGCATTGACGATACAAATAATAACGATGATGGTGATGGTAAAGAAAGCTAGCAATAGTTTTGATTTTTGATGATAAAAAGGGAAGTGATTTTTTTTTAGGATTATAATTTATATTGTTAATACATTTCGCTGTAGTATTGTTATTTATATTATAGTTTTATAAATTAACTTAATAATTTATGGTAATTCATTTATACTATAACCATATAACTTTTAATGTAAATTGTAACTAAAATTTATATTGTATTTTTTTTATTCCATCTTATATTTCATGTTTTTTATTACAAAAGTAATAAAATGGCTTATATATATATATATATGATCCTGTGATATGTGTAGCTTTGATTGTTGTGACCAGCCGGCACCGCTTGGGGTTATTTCTAGTTTCATGATATTCTTCTAGTCACACGAAAAGATTTGGCATAGTTTAGGATCATAAGATGTAACAAAATTAGACATCCTCGTTTCTTGAACAATATAGATGCGCATTTGTCTTGTCGTCTCCTGCATGCATCGTTTCCTGTGGTAAAAGTAAGGCAAATTGGGAGACATAAAAGTCTTAAGGAACACACCAAACCCAGTCAATTCAAACTAGTTGGTTTTCAATGGTCGGGAATCGGGCGATTCCTTTTGATGGCTTTATAGTTTTTGCCCTTTTGTTGAGACGTGACTTATGCTCGCTAAACCTTCGCGCTTTGGATTTCTAATATTGACTGACAACTTGTGGAAATTTAGAGACTTTTAGATTAAACAACTTTATGATAGATTCACTAATATTGTCTCTTTTAGTTTTAGTCTTTTTCTAGTAAGTTCAAATATGGTTTGAACTTTCTTTAGCCAGTTATGGTCACTAAAAATTCTCACAATCTAATCCACTACTTGTTAGAATGATACAACGATGCTCATGAATAGCTATTCCCCATACAAACCTATCAAACATTTATTATAGAACTCCCATGATTTTTGGCATTGGTCCATATCTGGTTGATATTTAATTTGTTACACTAATAAGGACTTATTGAAATTATCTGTTTTGCCACTCTAAATATTTTCTTCTTCATTCTTTTATTTTTTAAGCATCCTTTATATCCCATATTTAATAACACCCCAAAGTTTATTAATCATAATAATATAAATAACTGTATAATTGTGCATATACATATATACTTATATGAATGTGGGTGAATTATAACTAAAAATAAATACAATCTTAATAAAGAAAGTAATTATTGATTGATAGCTTTTAGTAATGCAATTAGTGAGAAACTTAGTGAAATTTAAAATCTACCATAAGATTGGAAAAAATCTTAAAGCCATCATCAATATAAGGAGTATCTTCAATCCTCTCTCACAATTCATTCTTGAGAGGGAAAATCTTAAGGACCTAAATCAAACTAAATTTAAATTTCAACTTTTGATCCAAAACCAAATGGTAAACGTTAACCCTAACCTTAAGCCCCGCCAAAAAATCTAGCATGTAACACCATTTGCTCACACAAACTCTTAGGATAAATTATTTGCTAAAACTTTAAGAAAAAGGTCCACAATTTGAATTTAATGTATGAAAGAAATTGTGCAAATCTATAACATAATTAAAACCTAATGATAAAGTTAAAATTTAAAGATGTTAACTTCGAATTGGTAAAACTTAAATAATCAACATAGTAGAAATTAGAGCATCCATTTAAGAGTCCTAAAGACCTAATATTTACAAAGTAACATAAAATGTGTTCTACTTTAAAAAACACTAAACTATGTAGAAAAGCACAAAACAAGACTTTAAGAACTTAGGTGAAAGATAGGTAAAATAAGGAAAAATGGAACAAAACCAAGCCAAGCAAGAATATAATAGTCTACCACTTGTCCCTTAAGACGATGGGGATGTTGATTGTTGATTATGAGTGATTAGATGTTGTTCACATGTGTTATAGCATCATATGTGATTATAGCTATAGTTTTTACTAGTTAGGCTTTATAGTGGGAGTTGTTTTAAAAACATTTCAAGTAATTAAAAGACATTGGATTGAAGACATAAAGAACATAAGAGATAAAGACATACAACAAACTATCATTTTCTTTGAAGTTGAGGTATAGCAATACTAATATTGATCTATCAATATTATTTGAAGTGTGTGACACATATTACATGCATACCATACATATAATCAACCTTTATAATGCAAAGATAGTACTGCAAAATTTTGCTTTCCATTTTTAGGTGTATGGTATAAAATGTTGGTGGTCTAGTAATTAAAGAAATATGTCAAGACCCTTATAATGTAATGAGTGAATACTGATCTTTTAGCAGGATGGACCATATTTAATTCCTTCTCTTCCATTGTAATAGTAGTAGGCCAAAAGGAAAAAAAAAAATGTAATTAGAGGAATGGCGCTCTCATGTGTAGGTGTTAATAGTTATTGTATTGCTAGGTTATATTACATGACCTAGAGAGCCGATTGATCTATAACTCAAGTGCATGAGCACCTACTAAGGGGGATTAGGAATATAATATTCTTTTTTTTTAAATCCATAAAATATACTAATTGAGAAAGTAATCATAAAAATATACCACTTGAAATGCTAATTTTTAGTAGCATATTTTTTAATTACTTTTCCAATTAATGTATTTTAAGGAATTTTTTTTAAAAAGGAATATTTTATTCCTTATCCCCCTACTGAGGACTATACAACTATTCATGGATATAGTGTCCAAATATACTAGAAATTCATTTTTCTTTTAAATTTTATATATGAAGTTAGAAAATACTAATTATTACATTCAATCGATTTTCACTTATAAAATTTTGTGTAAAGTTTAAAATTGTTATATATCATAATTCACTTGTCAAATTTACAATTTCATCACTTTTAAAAGGATAATATGACAAAAATTATCAATTAACCAATATAAACATAAACAACAAAAAATAAGGGAGTAATTTTAATAAATAAAAGTTGAATTTGATTATCAAAAGTTTAGAATTACAAGTTGCCACACTATTAAACTAACAATAATGAATTAACTTATGACTAAACGACCAAAATTTATTAAAATCTACCTTCATAAAGATGGTAAATGAGTCATTAAATAGTAATTCATGAAATGAGGATATAAATTTATGTTTAAGGTAAGAATTTCTATTGGATAAACTAAACATCGTAATAATTATTTTATATAGAATAAGTGAGGAATGAAATAACCATTCTCCTTCAATCAATAGCATAAGTGTTTATATTATTAAAAAAAAATGATCCACATTGTTTGAACTTTGTGTCCTTTTGCTTTTTATAACAAACACTCTTTCTTTACCTTGTGAACAATTGGATTAACGAATGGTGAATTTAACTATTGATCTTTCAACAAAACGAATTGACATCTAACTTTTGAGAATATTAAAAAATATTTTTATGTAAAGAGTAAAATCCCTTTTTTCTTTATTTCTTCAAAAAAAAAAAAGAAAAAAAATCAATCATGCCTCAATGGTGTTGTCATAGATTTTTTTTTTTTTTTAAGATATGAAATATCATTTTAGAATATATATTTGGAAAAAGGGTATGATTCTTTGCCAAAAAAACTAAAAACAAAAACAAAAACATTTTCTTATTCATATCTCCTCATTTAATGTGATGTAATTAATGAATTTTTCTTCATTGCGAGGAGATATTATGTGGATGGAGATTTAATAATTAATTAGCAAATCCTAATTATAAAATGGTTGCTAGTGATGACCTAATACAAAGAATAAAAGCTCTTTGTTCCTACATTCTCAAGGTCTGGTGGATGAGGAATCCAATCCAAATATAGTAACATAGATAGCCGAAGTGGGGGTTTTAGAACCCAATAACTACAGCTCATCCTGACTTTACCTTAGGATGCTACCCAATCCATGTAAGTATTTGCTTCTCTACTTGTTAAAGAAAATTGACAAACAACAAAAGAACTTTTTAAAAACAAAAATATCTTGCACAATTTGAAAAGCTTTCCAAGATGCCTTTGTTCCATGGATAATCTGAACATGAATAACTTTTGAGTCAATTTCTATCACCACTTTACTCTATCCCCTTCTTTTGGCAGCAAGTAAACCTTCCTTGATTGTTATTACTTTAGCCATATCACTGCCCACATCGTTTAACTTAATAGAAGTAGCATAATGAAGTCCTTCTCCAGCATCACGGTAAATGAAACCAACTCCAACTTTCCCATTAGGTATTTGCACTGTCCCATCACAATTTATTTTAATGAAATCCTCAACTAGTGGTTTCTATGTGTGTTAGTTTCTCTATTCATTTTGTGCCAGTGCCTTCGATTGATTTGCATAATTAAAACTCACTCTCTTTTTACCTGCAATAGTGTTCTCACCAAACTTTGCATTCTCAATTTCCTTAAGTTCCTTAAAGACATTCTAAATAACTTGCTTGGGATTTAGTTTGCAATGATTGAAGACACATAAGTTCCTATGTTTCCAGATGTTCCATGGTGTTATTGCAATCTTGGAAAGAAAATGAACAATCTCCGATGTTGTCAATGTTCTTCCTTTAATCAGCATTTTAAGATAACGATCAGTCTTGCTAGTATCAAAGTCTGCTATCCTAATTTGGCAACAAATGAACCAGATTGTCCTGACCCAGTTACAATGGAAATGATGCATTTCGCTATTCTTCCTAATTGCATAATGTACAACTTGGACTTTGTTTAACACTCCTACCAAAAAGATTCATATTGGCTGCTAAAAAGTTTGTACACATGGACCACATATGATGTTTTTGCTTTCAAGCAATTTAATTTCCAAATGTTTTTCCATACGCTTTTGTCAAGCATGTATGAGGATGAAGCCTCATTTTATGCTTATCTTCCGAATGCTCTAAAGTTATAGTAGCTAGATTTAACTGTATAAGAACTAGTTCTTTTTTGTTCTTTTTTATCCACACTATTTTGTCATCATTCACGAAAATAAGAATGAGAATGCTTACAATTGCTTCTATCTCATCTGCTATCAAACCTCCTGGATAGGCTGCAAATCCCATCTAAATTAGTTTTTATCAATTAACTCCTCAACTTTCAAATTCTAAATAGTATTGATATGCTCTTTAGGGGGGAAGTTTATGGTCTTTTAGTGATGGGATCCAACAATGGTTCTAGGCTTCTATATTTCTTCCATCTCCCACTTGCCAAAAAATATTATTTGATATTGCTTCTTTTACCCCCTCGTATATTTTACCATGCCCATGAAGCATAACCTCCTTTTTTTGACATTAAAAAGTCACTCTTAGGATATTATATGCCTTTTAGGAATTTGACCTATAAGGAGTCCTGAATATTTAAAATTCTCCAAGCTAATTTTTTTAATTTTGATTTATTAAAAGATAGAAGGTCTCTAAAGCCTAAGCCTCCTATATGTTTTGAATCGGTTAACAAAGACCATCATTTCTAATTAATTTTGTTTCTTTAGTTAGTTTCCCCCCGCCAAAATTTGGCAATTATAGTTGTTACCTTATTGCAACACTTCTTTGGAAAAAGAAAGACACTCATTGAGTAGATTGGAATGGCATATGCTATTACTTTGATAAGCACTTTTTTTCCTCATGTGGAAAGAAGGGTTCCTTTTTAACCTCAAAGCTTCATGGCAATCCTATCTTTAATTGATTGTAACACCTTATATTTAGATCTTCCCAAGTATATTAGTAGACCTGGATACTTTTTAGGTTTATTTTCAGGAAGAATATTAAAGATGTTACAACAATCCATTTTGATTCTTTTGTAAGTGGAAGTATTGAAATTAAGGAGGATTTTTGGAATTTTACTTTTTGTCTAGAGGCAACACAATGTATCTCTAAAATTTGGTTCAGCTCTATCAAAATTTGGTTTGATATTTTGAGAAAGAAAAGAGCATCATCGGTGAAGAAATGGTGAGTCCCTTTTATCAAACCTCTTTCTTTAGCATTTAGACACGTTTTAGAGAGAGCATCATTGACAAAAAGAAAAAAAATAGGAGGGTAATAGATCCCTTTTTTCTTATTCCTCTATGAGGCCAAAATTGATCCACTAGGAGATTGTATGATATAAAGGTTGTACATTGCATCACCCACCCTATCCATTTCTCTAAGAATCCCAGTTTAATCATAACCTTTTGAAGAGACAAAGGACCATTCAACCTTATCATATGCTTTTGTCATGTCTATATTTAAAGCACAAAAACCTTCTTTTCCTTTTTTTTTTCCTTTAAAATATTAAATTTTATCTTAAGATATAAAAGTACGCTTTAAAGAAAGGGATTAGGATAACATAAAGTATAATTTAGTTAAGTTATCTTATTATTGTTTTTCTTATTTTCATTTGGTATTAACCAAATAAGGAAAAATGCGCTTCCATTTTCATTCTTCATATCCAAATAAGGATGTAAAAAATATATTTCCTTTAATTTCTTTTTTTTTTCTTTTTAGTTATTTCTTGCATTTCCACTTAACAATGAGGAGTATTCCCCTTTTTATCTGTTCATGAAAGCACAAACAAGTTCAACCAATTGTGTTTAATCAAAGGTAGGAAACACAAAGAACATTTAAAAAAAAAACGAATGGAATAATCCAAATGTTGTAAGAAACTATTCGCAATGACGGTGTCGCTCATGGTGAATTTCATCCTCCACAACAATGACCAAGGATCATCCAAATTTTGGTAGTGAAATCTATTCAAGTTACCAAAGATTTTGTCCCAAAACACTTTAGCAGAAGTCATCATCCTCTTATTGATGACCTTCCTCCACTAGACTTTTTTCAACCTTCACCCCACTCTGTGTTATTAGGTACTAGTTCAAATCATGAAATCTAGTTATCTGTCTTATGAGATCCATTATAAACTTCAAAGTTAAAAATTAAAAGTTTAAAAAAAGGGAGCATAAGTATATTCATTTATATGATTACTATTTATTTGACTTTTGAGAAAGAAGAAGGAAAAGTTTTGTTAAGCTTTGAATTTGAGAAAATAGGTTGAGTATGGGAACAAAATGGATCTAATCACATCCTTTTTCTTTATAGAGTGCTTTTATCAAGTAGCATTTCATTTTTTTTTTTAAAGCATATGTTTAAGGTGTAAAGATGATGTATTTGCATTAGAGACACACCATATGTCTTTTATTGTTACAAATCATACTAGATTGAAGAATGTGTAGAAGCATGTCAAAAAGAATGCAAAAAGTCTCTTGGTCAAAACTAGAATTAAGAAAAATATTTCAAATAAACATTGTTTGAAGAGGGGACTCATTGAAGGCATGTCATAAATCACAATGACATAAAATGAGTCTCAAAAGCGTGCTAAGTTAAAAAAATATTATAATTTTTCCCTACTATATATGGCACCTTGGTCTAAAATTAATTGTGAAATATTAGGTTTGTGTGTTTGTGTGTGTGTGTAGATTTAAGCTTAACCAAACCCTAATAGAAATAGAAGATTAGTCTAGTTCTAGTCTTCTACTCTCGGACAATCACGACTTGCTTTTGTGGAAAATATTTGAACATGCATCTAGCAACTTTTACTTTATTTGTTTTATAATTTTTTTTTCAAAAATTAGATACAAATGTGTCAATTTTACATATGAATGCTTATCTTGGATTTCAAGGTTTGTTTATTGTTTAGAGGATATAGCACTAGCAGCATATATAAGATTAACAAAGAGCTAGATTTCCTACTTCTCGAAAGTATGACAATGCTTTAAGAGCCTCCTTTCCTTCATTGAGGTTTCACTCCAGCATGAGGAGTTCGTTGTCGCACACACATCCACTTCCATGGTATCTACAACCACAAACCCAGCGAGAACAACACCTTCAAACCACACCTACAACCCTCATGGTAAACACAAAACCAAAACCCTAACATAACCCCCTAATGCCAGAAAACATCAGATCCGCACAAACCTAAACACAACCAGAACAAATTGCATAATACCTATGACCAATTTTCAGAACCCCTAACCTTCTGCCAAAATCGTACACCCAAGAAACCCTAAAATTCCAATTGAGCAAGATACCCCAAATTTGACTTAAGTTCGACTGATGCAAACTTAGCAAAGGAATCCCAATGATAGGATGACATCGATGAGTGATGGAGATGCCTCATGCGCAAATCAAAGATAAGTGAATGTCCTCCATCCCTGTAGTTTATCATAGATCCGTGTTCTTAGCCCATGTTAGTCTAGAAATGGATTATTCATTTGTTAACTGCAACATATTGGCATCCTAGTATCCTCTCATACAATTATAGTATTATGGATATAAGCTTTAGTTGCAAATGTACAAATTTAGACCATCCCTTGTCGTCATAATAGGGTAGTCGAATTTAGTCTATGCAATTGTGATCGTCATTGTAGTGCTCAACTAGGTAAATACTTTATGCTCTAATACTATAGTTTTGATTCCATTTTAATCCTGAATTCCCTTACATATGCTACATTGGTAATGCATCTAAAGAAGTCTAAGCATGTTGGTGTTGTATCTCAGTTCTATGAATTTGTTGATATTGTACTCATCCAGTCTAATCCTACATAGTAGAAAGGCATAAGGTCCTCAGACCATTGTAATTTCTGTCCATTGTTTACTTCATATATAGTATTTGCACTATTGCAAGGAGACAAGTTTCCATTATGAATCAAATCCCATTCCCTACATGTAGCACTAAAATGAATACCCCACAAGTTATCGAATTGGAAACATAACAAGAGAAACCATCACAAAACATAGTAATTATGGTGTGCAAGGTGATATCTGAGAAAGTTGAAAATAGAGCAATAATTGTTTCCATCCTGAAAAGGGCTTGGAAAAACTATTGAGTTTGTGAGAACATTGCCTCAAAACTGAACATATTTGTATGCAATTTTGCAATAGGTAGTTAAATCATTAAGGATGGTCCATAGGCATTCATGGGAAAGTTACTAGCACTCAACATATGGAAAAAAAAAAAGTATTGAGGATGTAAAGCTAAACAAAACCCCGTTCTAGGTTCAAATCCATCAGTAAATAATGCCAAAAAGATTGTAAAGAGTGTTAGAGAAGTATTGGAAGTACATGTAGTTAATGTCAAAGGCAGAGCGACAAGGGGTTTTTTGAGGGTGAGAGTGAATGTGGATATAAACAAAAGTCTTCAAATGGGTACTTGGGTAAGCAGGAATAAGTAAGACAAGTATTATGTGCACTTCAAATATGAGAAATTGCCGAACATTTGTTTCATATGTAGGCGGTTTGGCATTCCACTACAACCTGTAGAGAGGAAAGTAGTTGCCAAAAATTCAGTTCCAACTTGAGAGCAAATGCAACTAGATCGTTACCAGATGGTGATGGTTCATCTAGTAACACTTCACCCACATAATCTTTCTCTATGGAAGTAGCTTCTAGCGAATCTAACCTTACTACCTAGTCCTACAATTTGAGAATTCCTACATGCCACTGTGAGGATGGGACCCCCTACCAGACTTCAATAAATTTAAATTAAAAAAAAAAGTCTATATTCCCTCCTTCAAGAAAACAAGATCCTCATCACACTAATCAACCCAAGATAATCTCTACAATTCTCCACTTTAGCCCCAAAATCCAATAGAAACACCCCTCTAAACTTCCACCAAATCACACTTTAACCAATTTAATGCTAAACAAAGAGAACAAATAGAAATAATTAGCCCAATCAAAACTTCTACAGTTCCCCAAGAACTAACTCAACTTGAAACTTCTCCTCACATGTAAACAAACTCACTATCCCTTGCATCAGTTTCACACAAACATCACCTACCACAACTCTCAAACACCTAGACCTAATACGTGGTTGAATTCCTAAACTCACCAACTAGATCACACACAAGCCCAAACCCTCTCAAACCATCCCCATCCCACCTTATAACTACTATTCAAACACTAGCAATCAAAAGGCAGGCAGATGAATTGTAATTGGGCCTAGTAAAAAGATTGAAATTTGATGAGCCCAATACAATCTAGTCCATAAATGAGAAGAAGTCTCCAAAGAATACAGGTAGGAAGAAAAGAAAGTTTACAAGTAGGAAGAAGAAATCAAGTCCAAAAAAAGATTGAATGGACTTAATATCAATGAGCTTAATAAATGCACCAATCTTCCTTGCTAAAGAAGTTTCAAATGGTTGTGGTGGCTAGTCCAAATCAACTACACGGGGGCCATAATCATCATAAGTTATAACTGTTAAAGCACAGGGCCCCATTTGATAGTTTAGCAACTTTGAGACCTCATCAAGAAGAATAATCTGAGTATTGTTTTCTTAATGGAAATGAAAAACTCAACGAGGAAGTTCAGAATCTAAGAAGAAGATGAGGTTTACAAATGAATTTTATATGCCCCCTATAGGGTTATCTAGTGGACTAACTCTTTAGTAAATAGAAAATATCAAAGTAGACGTTTAAAGATATAGCAAAAATCATATCAAAACATTGGTACATCTATCGAATGGGTCCTTCTTTGCTCATATGTCTTAGGTTTATGCTGATTCAAACTCACAACATCAACAGGTTTTGTGGAGAGAATTATAGCAAATTGGATCCAATTTAGCTGCTCCACGGTTTTGCATTAGGGACTTTAATGAAATCATGTATGATTTTGAAAAGGAAGGCGAAATGCGCAAATGTAGCTATCTAATGGAACAATTTAATTCAATGATTATCAAGGCAAACTTAAATGATCTGGGCTTTCAAGGACCACCTTATACTTGGTCAAATAAAAGAGAGGAAGATTGAATGGTATTACAGAGAATTGACAGAGCTTTTGGATCCTTGGAATGGTTGCACAAATTCCCAAAAACCCAAGTACTATATAGTTAGATGGTGGGGTCAAATTGTGTAGCTTTAATTGTGGACACAAACCTCATAAATAAGAAGGGAAAGAAAAGTTTCAAATTTGAAAATATGTAGACCACTTTTGAAGATTGTGGCAAGATTGTCCAAATAGTTTGGAATGAAAATCCACCAAGTACCTATCCCTTTCCCACTTAGATTTAAACTAAGGAAATGTAGAGTGAAGTTGAGTGAATGGAGTCATGCTGCCTTTCACAATAACAGGATTGAGATTAATAAAATAAAAAAGGAACTAAGGGAAATTCAAAAAGAAGTTGGATGGATAGAGAGAATGAGAGGCAATTGACTGAAAGCTTGGAAATTCATTGGAAGCGAGATGAGTTATATTGGCAGCAAAGATCAAAGGTAAGCAAGTTAAAGGAGGGAGACAAGAACACAAAATTCTTTCATAATTCCACCCTCATGCATAGGAAGAGAAACAAAATACTAAGACTAAAGAACCATGAGAATGTCTGGATAGATGATGAAGAGGCAATTATGTCAATGATCAAAGACCACTATACACACCTATTCTAGTCAGATGGCAACAAAGATCGGGGAAATATACTTGATGCAATCCCAAATGTTGTCACTAAAGAGGCAAATGATACCCTATGTTTCCTAGTGACTGAAGAAGAAATAAAAAAAAATGTTGCTTTCCAGTTATGAGCTCTTAAAGCACCAGGGCTCGATGGCTTCCTAGGGGTATTATATCGGTGCTACTAGCATATTGTGGGAAAAAGCATAGTGGAAACTGTCAAAACCTTCTTCAATATAGGTATGATTCCCTCAAACTTGAATCTAATTGATATAGTCTTGATTCCCAAATGTGCATCCCCTCAGGAAGTAGGCCATTTCTATCCCATTAGCTTGTGTAATTTTATGTTTAAAAGCATTTCTAAAATTCTAGTCAATCGTATGAAACCTTTCCTTCAAGATCTTAATTCTAAATCCCAAAGTATGTTTGTGTCGAGTAGGGTCCATGATAATATCATAATTACACATGAGTCTTTCCACTTTCTAAGAACTAAACAATCCAACACCAAAATGCATTGTGCCTTGAAACTTGATATGAATAAAACCTATGACCGTGTAGAATGGGACTTTCTTGAAACAACTCTTGCTAGGCTGGGATTCTGTGGTGCATGGATAAAATGGGTAATGGATTGTGTGAAGTCAATTTAATATAAGATCTTGGTTAATGAAAAGATAACAGGGTATGTGAAACCACATAAAGGACTCAAACAAGGGAACCCATTATCACCTTATCTCTTCATCTTGGTAGCAGAAGTGTTATCTAGAAATGTGGAACATGCAATCCATACAAAACAACTTTGTGGAATGAGTATTAGATGCTCATGTCTCATATTATATCTATTATTTGCTTATGACTCTTTATTCTTTGTAGAGGTCAATGTTTCAAATGTTTAAGTTCTAAGGAATATTCTTCAACAATACTATGAAGCATCGGGACAAAAAATCAACTTTCAAAAGTCAAGCCTATTCTTCAGTAAGAATGTTACCAAATAAAGGATGGAAGAAATGAGCTTGGAATTGGAGATCCTAATGTCAAATAATCCAGGCAAGTATTTGAGACTACCCACAATTTGGGGAAGAAACAAGATGGAAGCACTAAGCTTTGTAAAAGATCGAATTCGAACAAAGCGAAAGAGCTGGAAGTAGTGTATTCTATCAAATGTGGGAAGAGAAGTCCTCATCAAACTTGTTGTAGGAGCTATCCCTCTATGTTGCATGAGTTTCTTTAAATTCCTAGTAAAATGGTGTAGGGAGGTTAGCTCAATGATAGCCTAATTCTAGTGGGGTCAAAAAAATGAAAAAAGGAAGATTCATTGGCAAAGCTGAGACAAAATATCCTTGCCAAAATCTAAAGGGGGGTTAGGATTCAAGGATTTAAGTGACATCAATTGAGCCCTATTAACTAAACTAGCTTGGAGAATTCAGTCAAATCCACAAGCTCTATAGGCTTATATCCTTAAAGGTATCTACTTCCCAAACTCAACTTTTTTGTAGGCATCCAAAGAAGCATGTGATTCTTAGGGATGGGCTAGTATAATACATGGTAAAAATCAACTTCAGAAAAGAGCCCTATGGCAAGTAAGTGATGGGACTTCAATCAATGCTATGATAGACCCTTGGATACCAACATTGAAAGGTTACAAACCTACTCTCCTATTAGACATTGACAGCCAAAATCTATAAGCTGCAAATCTAATATAGTCTTGGAAGCTTAGTGAACTCTAAAGATGGTTTGATCAACCAACTATCAAGGTTATCCAAGTGATCCCCATACCACTTGTAAAGATGATAGATAGACTCACATGGCCACATGAGAAATCTAGTAAATGTAGTGTTAGATCTGCATACAAGTTCATACACTACAATGACCATCAAGAAGACATGGGTGCATCCACATCTCACCAAATAAACAAAGCAACATAGACAAATGTATGGCAATCTTACTATCTCCCAAAGGTAGAGCATTTTATGTGGAGATTGTTGAATAATGCTTTATCCACCCAATGTAATCTTGAAAAGAGACACATTACAAAATCAAAAGTATGCAACTTTTGTTCACATGATGAAACTATTGGACATTTATTACTTTGTTGCCCATAGACTACACCAATATGGTTTGCAGTATTAGGTATTAGAGTCGAAATACAAAGACTCAGCTCCTTGGATAAATGTTTGACATCGTGTTTAGATGGAGTGGTTAGAAATAAGCAGGAGAATGAAATTCTATTTGCCAGGTTATGTACAATTATGTGGTTTTTGTGGAAGAAAAGACGTAAAGTTGTATTTAACGTATCAAAACTAAATGTCAACTCAACAATAAGAATTTGCAAAAAGGAAATACAAGAGTAAGAGCTAGTTTTAAGGAAAAAAGTTCCAATTGTTGTAGCTACAGGAAGCCATCCACAAATAGAACAATCTTATGTAGAGCATGAAGGAAATCCACAACAACAACAACCACAACACATCTAGAGCTAACGACAGCAGAAGCAATGAGACTAGAAGTTTCACCTAAGCTCGCAACAGTCACAACATCCAAGATATCCATACGAGCATAAGCACAGTTCATGTGCATGGAATAACCTAGAAGGTAACTTTATAAAATTAAACACGGATGGACCATATGATCCTTCTACAGGTGATGCAACTATAGGATTTGCGGCATGCAATTCTGTAGGACATGTTTGTAGTGGTAGAGCAAGGGTATGCTCTGCAAACTCACCTATTTCTACTGAGTCATTAGCGGTACTGGCAACAACATATTATGCAAGGCTGAAGGGTTAGACAAAAGTCATTCTTGAAATGGATAGTGAAATCATTTTCAAGTCACTAACATCTAAATTAGATCCTTCATGGCAGCTATACACATTCATGCGAGATATGGAAACTTTAAGGCCTTGGTTCAAGTCAATGTAGCTCAACTTACTCAGGTGAAAGGCTAATGAAGCAGCAAATTGGGTGGCAACAAAGACTAAAATAAAATCTTGTCCAAGTGATTGGTTATTTACATTCCCTTTTAACTTTAAAATCCATCTTGTCAAAAGACTCTTCTCATAACTCGAAAATAGATTATAATGGGATTTGTACTATGCTTATGATTTGCTAATATAATCCCATTTGATTGGCTAAAAAAAAAAAAGAAGAAGAAGAAAGAAAGTATGACAATAAATATATTATGGACGATATAAAAAATGGTTCTCAAGCCTTTACTATTTTTCATTCGATTCCTAAGTTTCAATTTATTTTTATTTTTTTTTTAACTTTACTCCTCGGACTTTCTAATAGCATAGAATACATCCCTCCATTAAGTAGATTAATTTTTAAAAGTCGTGAGCTCCTCTGATGTAGACCATATATATGTATTATAAAATGAATTTCTCGGTTTGATCCAAAAAAAGGTACTTACGTTGTGATCTTATAATCTTATAATGGACTTTTCAGAGCCAATGACGTTGATCTGTTATTATGACACTTTATTATATCCTTTATTCTTACCATTGATGCATTATATATATTCTAGTACTACCATAATTTATGGGTTACAGTAGTTAGATTTAAAAAAAAAAATCCATCTTTAGATTTTTCGAACTCAATCAATCCCTTGATTCTTAGAGGGATTCGGCTCTTTCAATGGTATTAAAAATTGAAATTCAAAGCCTTAAATGATTATGCTGAAACCAAAAATACAATTTAAACCGAGTTTTATTAATGATTGTAAAATTCACTTTCTGCTGGAGAAAAATAATGCATGTTTGTTTTATTTCTACTGTTCTAAGATAATGCATGCACTTTTTAAATTTAATAGGGAACAAAGTTAATATTATTAGATCCCAACATAGTACAGGGGATGCTAGAAAAAGAATTGTGTTGTCACCCCAATTTTATGGAAGCTCTTGTGATATATATCAAATGCTGAGCTATGAGACCATTGGCATATGATAATTTTATGGCATACTCCTACTCATTAGTATGAACATATAAGGTTCATAAACCTTTATTCCACAATATAAAATCATTATATATCTTTCCTTCACACTCCGATTATATTTTTGCTTACAAATCCATTATTCACATAGAATCATACTAGGAGAGAGTTACCATACATACTAATCTTATCAATGGTCAACAAAATTGGAGTTTAAGTAAAAATCAGTGGTCTTCTTAAACAATATTAAGCCCTATGCTTGTCATAATCATATAAGTACTATCATCGAACTTGTTACCACACACAAGATTACCACTATAGTAATCACATCAATCAAGGTTGAGAAATCCCTTGAAATGTAGCCCTAAACATGGGCGAATGGTAAAGCTTAATCTAGAGATATTGGGTGCAAGAAATCGTCAAAAAAACAAACATGACAAATGTCTAAACAAATATACTAAAACACAATCAAAAGCAAATTGCGTATATTGGCTTTATTTATCAATCTTATTTATGCCAAAAATAACCACATACACCAACATTTTAACATTGGATACTTACATAGTTAAAATTTATAAGTCATAAAATTATAAATTTGTAGTTTAAAGTCCAAGAATTAAATTGCCTCATGTAAATTCCACTATTAATATTAGTTATTAGACAACTAATCTACTATAACCATCCATAGTATCATCTTATGCCACTAGTTTGACCTATCTATAACTTTTCTTTAAAAGAATTGATTGTATTATAGCAATTAGCCACGTAAACCTCAATAGGTAGTAACTAACCAATTCATAACTCACTTATACATTATAGTTACTAAATTTGGGGGTTAATAAGTTGAATAGCTTTTTGTTTATCTAATCTTGCTCGCAACACCATAAAAATTACTGACTCATGTACTTAGATACAACTTACCAACTCGCAAATACTTCAAATCAAATAAAAGTCCTACTCATGTATAAAGTATTTAACTAATAGTTTATTTCTAATGAGAAATCATATTCCTAACTCTAAATTGTCAATTTAACTCAATCTAATCAACTATAGTCTTAAATAAGTCAACCAAAACCTTTCCAAAGCAACTCAATCAATCGACTTTACACTTCTACATACATGGGCTAACTTAAATCATGTAAGATTGGACTAGACACCCCTATCCCCCTTGCCAACAAGATAGCCCTAAGGTTCAATCTTTCTTCTATTTTTGCTCACGATAATTTAATATATTTTTAAATGCCCTAACAAGGCATAATTCAATTTGTAAAAATTAACCTTTATCTTGTGTTTCATATAGATTACAACCAATGGTAGTTTGATTCTCATTGATTAATTAAGATTATTTTTTACTCATTTAAGATTAATAATATCTTACATTAATTATTTTCTTTTTTTGTTAATATTTATTACTGATTTATTTCCCAATTCTTGCTCTTTGATTTCCTACTTGCAAGTGCACACAAAGCAGATGAGCTTGTGGTTATCTAACAGAGCAGCTTATAAAGACCTTTGCACCCAAGAGGGGCCAAATATCAACCACCTACAAAAAAAAAAGCTATTAAGCTTATGTGATATTGTAGGAGTATTATGCTTTAAGAAATAGTTCACCATTCTCCTCAATACAAAGGTCTTTGTAGCTATTCTCTCATAAAGTTACAAACTAGTCTATTTTGCATGCACTCTTATAGTAGAAAATCAAAAAGCAAAAAACTAAAAAACACTTAACCCATAATGTAGAGAACATGAGAGATAGGGAAGTGATTTACGATGTTGTGTGTTTCAAAGTGAAATAAGAGAACATATTTATAAGAGTTTAGATATAGCTCATAATGAAAGGAAGCAACGATAATTTAATATTGAGAGGAGAGAAATCAATCCACAATAAACACTAATAAAACAAACAATTAATGTAAGATTTGGTTACTGTTAAAATGGGTAAAAGAAATGATCTTAATTAATTATGCCGAATATGTGATCCACGCAAAAGAGATATAAAATGAGCGTAAATAAATACCGGCAAGTGTACCGAATCGGATCAAGTAATATAGTGAGAGAAGAGTGTCGAACCACGAAGATTGATTAAGTAATAGACTTTATCAATTTCTACTATTATTTAGGCAATGATATTTGATGAGAATTGAATGAATTATACTAAATGCTTAAAAAGAGAATTGTGTTTGAAAAATGATGAATTGATGGTGGGAAATAGAATCCACCCTAATTCTACTAATCATATTGCCTTCATGTTATAATAACTCATAGCTATATGGATTTTCACAAGAAATTAACAAAACCTTAATCCTTTATCAAGTGTTAAAGTAATGTTACTTCAATTTAATTTAATAGCTCCCGCTAATTAAAATCAAATGAGGATTCTAATTCACAATCATAAATTTCCCAATTATATGATTGCCTAATATCTTTAAAATAATTTCTCTAATCCCTTAGTGAAAAATTTAATAAAAATATTGCATGAAACACTTAGGTCAATTTTTAATAAAATTCAATAACGCTGCTTCCACATGAATTATTAAATCTTACTTAGGAATTCCTAATAAAACCTAAATTTCTCTTTCGAGTCATTTACATTCCTATGCATTGATTTCAATTACAAAATGCAATTCATAGCAGGACTTCTTATATGAAAATTCCGTATATCTATATTTCCTATAACATGAATACAATGATCATTTTAGTTTGAATTATGGCTTCATCATGTTTCCCACAAGGATGATTTAGAACATTATAGTATGAGTTGCATAAAAACAATTGAAATAAAGAGGTGCAATGGAATTCATATTGAACAACAAGAATAAACTAATAAATGGCATAAAAGAAAATAAAGTAAATGAAACAATTGCTATAATCTTCAAGAGTTTGTAGAACTTCAATCTTCCAAAATGATTCCTCGAATTCTTCAATTAAAAGCAAACTTCAGCAAAATAACATTCTTTCTTCAAACTAAAATTTGGAATAACATGAAATGTAAAGGAATTAAAGAGAATGTAAAATCCTAAAGTTCCTAAGGGAATTCTAATGATTCAAAAGAAAGACAAATGATGCTAAAACAAAGAAGAAAAACAAAGGATGCTAAACAAAAGAGCTAAACAAAGGATGCTCCCAAGGTTCACACAAGGGGCCTATTTATAGATCCAAAGAGGAGGAGGATAAGGTTGATCTGATGAGGAGTTGAGTCAGCAAATTAATTAAGATACGATTTTGGAGAGATTTTCGCAATGGATATCCGGGGAGTAATGTAGGTCGGCTTTAAGGCCGGCGGCTTTAATGCTTTTTGAGGCCGGTTTAATGTAGGCCAGCTCAAGGCCGGCCTAAGGCCGGCGGCCTTCAATGCAATCCTCCGCTCGCTTCTTCAATTTTATGACAAACTCCTCCAATTAACTTGTAATTTACTTTTGGGTCCTCAAAACCTGAATTTTCACAATAAACACCATTAAATATCATTTCTTTATATTTTCTTATAATATTGAAATAAATTTAATATAAATCCAAAAGAAAATATAAGTATAATGTGATCTTATCAATATGTAATAGGATAAGATCAATGACTTATCACTTAAAAATGTACGAACTAATATAGATTTTTTTTTGAAGAAAAGATGCTTATTATTTAGGAAAAGTATACTTTTAATATTCAATGTTTACCTACTTATCTATTTAAGTCCCCGACTTCTTCTTTCCTTTTTTTCCTTAAATTTGAGTTCTTAATGTTTTCGAAACTTTACAAAAAAGAAAAAAAAATAAGATTTTTATCAAATTTATTAACTTTTCCATCAATTTGTTGACACATATTAAGTTTAAATTAATCTACAATAATTACATTAATAAAATAATAATATTAAACATATGTATTTATATAATTTAATATTAAATATATTTAATGATATAATATAGAAAAATAACAATTAAAATTAAGAAAATGGCTTAAACAAATTTATGTGTACCTTAGTCATCTTAGACAACTAACCCAATGCTAATTAAAGGCTAATACATGCTCAAAATGAATAGAAAATTTAACACATTTGATAAAAGTCCTATTTTTGTAAAGTTTTAAAAATGTTGATGACTCAAATAGAAAAAAAAAAAGTTAATGATTCAAATAGAAAAGCAGGTAAATATTAAGAACTAAAAATATGTTTTTTCCTATTATTTAACTTTAACCATTGTCTATACAAAACTCGGGTACTAAAGGCTCATAACCACAACACAATTGAAAATTTACATGGATAAACTTCTAGAGAGGAGGTAAGGGGACTAGCCACCAACTCATAGGGTACAACCCCTTCCTAGTCATTGAAGCTACCCAATTAGCTACCATATTAGCTTTTTTAGGAGTATAACAAAGGAAAAATTCTTATTCAAAGATTGCACCAAGTCTTTAATGGGCTTAAAGACATCCTTTGAAGCCCAATGAGTAAGCCCCTTTGCACCATGTAAAGTCTAAATTACAGCTGAGCAATTCGGTTAAAATTGTACTAGAGTCCATCCCCCAATGTCTACTATTTGGATATCTAATAGAATAGCCTAACACTCCCCCATCTCAGTTGTCAATCCTCTACACACTTTGGATCTACCACACACTATCCTTCCCCAACTATCTCTTGCTATTGCACTTACAACCACACAATTTATTTGTGAGACCCATGATCCATTTACTTTGAACTATAACTCAAATGGACATGTCTAGTGCATTATTTCCTAACTTTATCTCCTTCTTCTACATCTTTACAGCGACTCATCTCACATAACAAAACCCTTGAACCTCTTGCCACCACTTCTAGATTTATCCACCACCTTCAAACACTGCTGCACATCTCATTTTCTAAATGTTTTAAGCTGCAATACCCACCTGCATCTCCAAATCTAATCTTCTTCTACCTTCCACCATAGTCACTTCATCAAACTAATCCAAAAACCTCACTACTTTAAATCTATCTATTCTAACTCCTAGACTATCAAACCAAGCCACCATTGTCTAGTCATAAAGGAGTATACTATGTTTGATTGTCTCAACTTCTCTGCAAATCGAACAAAAAGGTAAAGGAACAATCTTTCTTTTGTGGAGTCATTCTGTCATGGGAAGAGTTTTGGATCCCATTCACTAGAAGAAGTGTTAAATCTTTAGTAAAACCTTTAACTTCTAAATTTTCTTCAATTGTTCTTTAGGTATGCATTTAGATGTTGACATTACTAACTTTAGCTTCTCTATCTTACTAGCTTTTAAATAGTGATACATAGTCTTAACAGTGCAAATACCCTGTCAATGATAAGGCCATATAATAGAGTCTCACTTAGCTCTTCTAAGTTCTAATCAACTAACTTCTAATGCTTTAAACTTCATTTTTCTACATATATTGCCTTAACTTCTGAATATTCCAATCATGACCTAACCTATCCAAAAAATCATTAACTTTCAACCCTTCAAAATTAACATCAACCTTGCCCTTCAAAACGAACCCACCCACTAAAGGAATCCACCTATCTTTTCCCACCTCTATTCTCTCTCCCGTGCTAACCTTTCACAAACATCGTTCAAATAAACTCTCTTCCCTTGTAGTATACTACTCCAAGCCCAAGATACCTTGCCTCCCTTCATAGCATCTTTGAATTCTCTATCCGAGAAGACCTTGCACAACTCTTGCCCATTATTCATTCAAACTAGTTTCAAGTTTCCATGCTAATTTCGTTAGCAAAGCCAAATAAAAATCCTATAAATATTTAAATCCCATTCCTCCATATTAACTTACCTCAGCTACTCCAATGGATTTTTTGTTCATTTTTCCTCTAGCCCTAGAAAAATTTTGAAATCTAAGCATTTACTTCGTTAAACTATTTTTCCAAACAATTGGAACAAGACAAAATAAATAGGAATTGCTGAGACTATTGATTTAATCAATATCTCTCTCCCTACTTCAGCAAGCAAAGTTTGCTTCCAACACTTCAACTTTTAAATTACTTTATCCTTAACAAAAGATAAGACCTCATATGTAGACTTGCCTCAAACTGTTGGTAGACCTAAGTACATACCAGGACTTCAGATACTCCTACTCCTATCTCATTTCCTATTTCTACTTTAACCTAATTGAGGGTTTTTTTTTTACTAAAATAAACACTAGACTTCTGTAAATTAATCCTTTGGTCTAATGCAAAACAATACTATTGAACTATATCTTTTAGTTTTCTCACCTTAAACACATCAACCTCTAGGAAGAAGAGAGGATCATCTACAAAAAAAAAAAAAAAAAAACAAACAAACAAACAAATGAGAGTGAATAAGACAAGTAGATTTCATGGTTAACCCTGCTATATCACTACTGTTAACACCTTTCTCAATTCCTTTACATAAGACATCAACAAATAGAATAAATAGATAAGGTGATAATAAGTTCCCTTGTCTTAATCCCCTAGTAGGCTTAAAATTTCCATTTAATGAAAGATTGAACTTAATAGTAGACACACAATACATCACCTAATTTACCTACACCTCATCAAAACCATACTTTAAAAGCAATTTAAAAAAAAAAACCACTTAATTCTATCATATGCCTTATTCATATTAATTTTTAAAACAAAAAAACCTTTCTTACCGTTTTTTTTTTAAATGGAATGCTTAATGTGCAATCATGACATTGTCATGAATCATTCTTCCTTACGAGAGAACTTGGATTTTCTTATATAAACTCATCTAAGGTTTTAACTTATTAACAAGGATTTTTGAAATGATTTTATAAAGAAAATTATACAAATTAATTGGATGAAACTAGGTGACTTTCTATGAGTTAGGAACTTTTAGAATAAGGAAAAGATCCATGTGATTTAGAATAAAGGGGAAAGTACCTGATCTAAAGAAACCTTTGATTGTCAAAATGACTAAAATTCCCACTTTTGTCCATAGATGTTGATAGAATACCCTAGAATAACCATCTGGTTTGGGAGCCTTGAGTCCCTAATTGGAACACAGCATTCTTCACTTCTATATCATCTACTTCACAACAAAGCACCCTATTCATTTCACCATTAACCCTTAGCTCCAGCCAATCCAAACATGTTTCATCCTGTAACCTTCTTTCTACAGTATAAAGAGAGCTGAAATAGTCACAAAACTCCCGAGCAATCTTCCCTTCATCCCTTGTCTAAACTCCATTCCACTTCTAAATCTTGAACACTTTGTTTTTATTTCTATAAATTAAGGTAGAATGATAAAATAAAATAAAAAAGTGTTTTTGTCACTATATTTTAGCCAATCGGTTCTAGCACATTGGCGCCAATATAACTCTTCTTTCTCCCACAAATTATTTAACTATCCAAACAATCTTTCCTCCTCATCTCTATCTAAACTAGAAGGATTTATTCTAGATTTCTATCAGATTTTTAACACACAATCAATCTAATTACAGTTGTTAGGAAAAGCAATTTTGCTCCATTTTAACAACTATTCTTCCCAAATTTCCATGTTCCCCATCACCAAATCCCAACTCTCTACATAAGAATCTTCACTTCAATAAGTATCCACCTATTTTTTGCATTCTTTAGATTTTAACAATATATTTTCAAACTTAAAATCTCTTCTATCCTTCTTATCTCTAGCAAAAAGATAGATTGCTAAAGATGCCTGATCTAAAGCAAATGTTAGATTATGTTCTACTCTACATTTTGGAAATCTTTCTATCCAGCCTATTGAAGCAATCCCTCTATCAATTCTTACAAGCACATAAGCTTCACCTTTTCGTTTATTGGTCTACGTAAATTTAGATCATAAGAAACCTAGATTTGGTAACTTTGTATCCTCAATCATAGAGCAAAAACCAGATGCAACACATTTATCCATGCCTCTACCACCTTCTTTCTTATGTTCATCCAAAACAATGTTGAAATCACCCATACACAACGAAGAATCCCTAAATTCTAACCACTTTCTCAATTGATCCCACAACTACTTCTTAAGTATAAAATTTGTGGAAAAGTGAACTCATGTGATATATCTTATTTTTTTTCCCATCCACTTAAGATAGTTTTGTGTCAATGAAATAATCACAATAATGTAAGACAAGAATATTTACACTATCATTCCACCATAAGAAAAGACCCCCTACCAAACCCCTTCTTTCCACGTAAAAGCTTTCACCACGACTCAGCTTACTCCTCCATCTCTTTATAATACTTTCTTTTTTTTTTATAATAAAAACAACATTAGGATTAAATTTATTTCATAGGCTTTTCAAATTATGAACTGTATTAGGATGCCCTATCCCTTGACAATTCCAACATAAGAAAATCATGGTGCCTTTATGGCTATATTAGGCTAACCAACTCCACCTATGTTAATAGAATCGAAAATAGGAACATTAAACCACCCACAAAACTCCTCTAATACTTGTTGAGTACTCAAAATAGCTAGATCTTTCTTCTCCTCCTTTTTAATCATTTTTTTCCTTTTTTTTACACTCATTCCCTTTTTTTTCCCCTTCTTTTTTCAAATTTTTTCCCCTTTTAGTTTTTTCCTTCAGCTCATAGATGTCTATTTTTTTTTTTCATTTTTTCATACTCTCCTTCTCATTTTATTTTCTTTACACTACACACTTCCTCTAACTCCTCTCTCTCCCTCTTCAAATTCAATTTTTTGTCATAACATGAGGTAAATCATTAGATCCTAATATCAAAGAAGTAAGTGGAGTATTTTACATATGAGGAAGAACTTTTGCATGCTTCTTCGTTTTTAAAACAAAGGCCAGATTCATTTCTAAATCAAGCATAAAAGTAACATTTTTCTTTTCCTTTTGCAACTCATCTTTATCCTTGCTCATCACCATTAATTCAATACCTTCTATTTTCTCATCAAAAGCGGCAACTGATACATCTTTCAAAAACTTCAAATTAGCAATTGGAAGAATCAAGGGGATAGGTGTCTCAATTAAAACAAATTGGGAGGACAAAGTATTTTTAGTGGATTTTGTAGGTTGTGACAAATATGGAGAATTGGTTTAAGATGATAGCTCAACAAAATTGGTAGAATGTCAGGGTTTTGTAAAGCATGAGAACAAGAAATAGGCTTAGAGGTATTTTTTTTAAATGGTTTGAAGAAGTATTTAGGCTAACAGACATAAGGGGAAGAATATTTGGGTTCAAATTCTCTTTGCTAGGTTTGTCTAGTTCCTCCTTATCCCATTTCTGTACTATGTTTGCTCTTAAACCTGAACTTATTCCTTCATCATTATTCTTCTCAAACTCATAACTTGCTTACATGAACTAATCTCCCACAATTAAAACACCAATCATTTAGTCGTTCATACTTTAAAAAAAAAACTACATCTCTCACCATTAACTCTATTAATCAAAATGCTTTATTTCAAAAACTTCTCCACTGGAATCTTCACTCTTACCTTCAAAAAAGCTGTCCTCTCCCCCTTCTTTGAACTCAATGGCTCTACCTCCAAAACTTCACCCACTTTACTCTTAATAGCTTTTGCACTATTCATATACATGTGATCTAACTTAAGACCATGTATTTGTATCCATATAGACATTAGATGTAGCGGTATTTCCTCTAATTTTCACTTACCCAACCATTGCTCAATTACCATATAATGCGCCATTACTGACCACGGAGTCTCACACAACAACCTATTTAAACAACTTTTGCTGCAAAAACTCAACAAATACATGTTCACACTTACATGAGAAATAGCCACTATGCTATAACCTTTCCATTTGTTCTTCAGTACATTAGTAATAACTGTTTTATTAAGAACCTTATCGGTTATTATCTTAGCAACAACTAAAATCTCGTCACTGCTTTCTTTTTTTTTTTTTTCAGGTTGAATTGGATTAGATGACTCTTCTAGAAATATTTCATCAACCTCCGGACAAGCGAGATTGTTAGCCACATTGGACAAATCCATCAAATCTTCAACAAAGACAATTAAACTATGCCAGAGAAAAGGAAAAAAAAAAAGGAGACAAAACACAAAAATTATGTTTTACCAGTTGAAGTGTATGAAATATCAAGGGCATAATGAAGAAATGGAAAGAAAAGACAAAACATGGATAGGAGATTATGAAGAAAGCATGTGAGAAATTCATAGAGTATAGTCTAGAATTTTTCTTTTCCTGAGTTTCTTCTTCTTCTTTTTTCCTAGGTTAGATTAATAGATGAAGATTTAACAAAATAAGCTAACGATGAATATTATTTTTAGAGGAAAAGAGCTCACAATTTTGGAAAATTCTATGCACAATTTGGTGAAAATGATGAGACTAGTCACTAATCACACCCAAAGCATGTAAGAAAGAGAAAATAATAGAAAACTCAACCAATACCCTATTGGTGTAAAGATCGTCCTAGTTGAGAAAATTTTCTCTCTCTAAAAGGCTAGAGAGAAAGTCCAAGTGGTCTAAGATAGATTTTTTTAAAGTCTTTAAAAATATAATAAAGTATCATGAGCAAAAAGGGAAACAAGATCGAGAAGAAAATCCACCTATTTCACTTTATTCGGGTTCACTTGTCTATGCATGTAAGCCTACTACTTAATCCAATCTTTCACAAGACAAAAAAAAATTATTTGTTATAAAGAGTAAAGGGATCCAAGTTTTAAGCAATCTATTCTTATGTCACATTTAGTATGTAAAAATAAATCTAGAATGGAATCACTATTCCAAATTCTAGCTCCATTTCTACATTTGGATTAAGATTTAAACAGAGAAGGTACCAAATGTTGAAGAGTAAATATGTAATTTTCCCATTTGATTTACTATACGTACCGCAATACTTATGATTTCTTCTTGTGTTCAATTGAATTTATCACTAATTTGTTTAAGCTTGGACTTAAAACTAAGAGTGATACGGATGGGTGAAGCTTATTCTAAATGCTGGAACCCTCATTGCGATTTAGTGGAAAGAAACAAGCTATATTCAATATTCCCCTTTTGTCGTCCCCATCCTCTATAAAATATGAAGTCGGGAAGAAAATGAATTATAATTTAATTAATGAAAGAAATGTAATCCACAAACCATAAGAACTTCCTTCTGATATTATTTGTAAAAGTTTTAAGTAAATTGTACTAAACGAAATAACTAGCTGATATCGACATCCTTCCGTACTTCGTATGTTATTTATATGATTAAAATATAAAGGTTACAATTACGATAAAGTATAGATAAAATTATTTAAAGCAATTATATATCATGATATATGTCTACTACGTCTTAATAAAATATAACTATAATATTTATGTTTTTTTTTTTTTTAATCTCAAATTGGATTCACATCAAAAACATTGATTCTATCACGTATCATTAGTTTAATCTATAATCAAGTTAGTTGTGTTGCATCTATGCCATACCATATTTGCCCTAGTTATTTCCGTTTTTAAATATCTATAATTCAAATCCAATCATCACACTATATTCAACAATAATGCCGTCATTATTCTCCATTGGAGAAAAAAAGAAGAAAATGCCAATACTACTAAAATAATGGGGCCTGTAACAGAACAGCATGAATAATCCCTAAGACTTGATGGGCCAGGTCGATGATGTCGAGTTCGAGAGCTGCTTGGAGAAGAGAGAAAAGCCTACCACAAAACCTAGAACCTTAGACAAATGAAAATTCAATTGTCCTCTCCTCATCGTACTCCTCTAAATTCTTAAACACTGTTCAGAAGGAAAATGCCAATTACATCCCCCTATCCTTCTTTGTGTCAGTTCAGCAGTAGCTTTCACCGTACCCTATTGCTTCAGCTTTAACCACACAACTTAGAAGCTAAGGTTTCTTTCTTTTTTACATATATATATATATATAAATACAACACCAACTCATAAACTTTTATATCTTTATAATTTAATACTTATATTTTTTAATATTTAACATTGTTACCACCCAAAAGTTTCGAAACTATATAAATATCGTTAGATAAGCTTTATAATTGCACAAATACCTATCAATAATTGAAAACATGCATGTGTTTTCAACTCTCTTTTTTTTCTCTAATTATTTTGCATATTTATATATTTTTATTATTATTCCAATTTCCAATGGCACAAAGTAGGGAAAAAAAAAGAGATTTTATTAATCCTAAAAATAATTACTAATTGTTATCAATTTCCCACCCTCTACCAAGGAAGAACTCTCCCTTCACTCTACTCTATCTTCATCCTCGGTCAATGGACTCAAGACTAATTAGTGGAGGTGTGGGGGAAAGAATGAGGAGACTTTTGTATTGACATTCACCGGTGGTGAAAAAGGTTATTTTTGCTAGTACTTCCAAATATCTTCTTCCTCTCCTTCATAAAGTAATGAATTTCTCTTCTCTTTTTATCGAGTTTAGTTGCTTAATCTCTTAATGTTATAAATTCAATTTCTTTTCATTTATTATAGGTTTATAAATGATTGAATCGAAACAATATAATTATAATCTTAACTTAAGCTTAAGCATAGTTTGAAAGCTCAAGACTTTGACCTATTCCAAATTTGATTAAGTTTAGAATTTCGAATTCGAATTCGATTCGAAATATCATTTAATTAAATCCATCTAAAATCAATTTCTAAAAATGAAAATAATATTTTTCTCTACAATAATAATAATAATAGCCAAAACTCAACTTGTACTAAACTAACATTTAAATTTTATTCAAATTTGATGAAATTCATAAATTGATTAACTTAAATACTATAAAATTGGAATTAAATTAGACAAACTACTTAAATAACCTAAGATCAAACTCGATTCAACTATTTAGTGAATATCGAGTTAAACCCAAATAGACCATCAATAAATTTAGCTTTTTACGACTTGAGTTGATTACATAAGACGTATCTCAAGCAGGTAGATTTTGTTTTCATTTCCCCCCTATCTCAAATAGGTAGTATTATTAACCTAGACGAGAACCAGAATTAAAGTCAACAACAGTCATCCGATGAATGATTCTTGAGACATACTAAGTCACAAAACAAAGAAGAAAAAGTTCCATGATTCAATTATAGGAGGAGCACCATTAATTAATGTCCTCATGGAAGGGCCCGCCCTCTAAAGCATACATCTCATCTCATCATATACCTCTTTATCTTAACATAAGTAATTAAATAGTTTCCTCTTACCCTATCTTTTTTTTTTTTTTTTTTTGTTATGCCTTCTCTTATTTACTTTCACTTATCGCAGAGAATTGAGCCCTAATTCCACCTCCTGACATTGACCTAATGCATTTTAAGGAAAATATTTCCTTATAGAATAATAGCTTTAATAACCGATTTCTAAATGGCCTGTGTGAACGATATTCATACTTAGCTACTTGAATCAACTCACACTTACCCCGCAAGACTCTCCTATACGAATATACCTACCGTTTCAACCAATTCCAGCTCGTTTGTTATAGTAAAGGAAACAAAAATTGTAATATAATCGTTATTGTTCGATAAATAGAATAGAGTTCTAATAAAATTATTATTTGTTAATTTTGATTTTAATTGAAATAATTTTTTTTAAAAAAACATCAAATCTAGTATTGAATTGCTGTTTATAAGTTTAAATATTAAATAACTATTCAATATTTTTTATAATAGGGATTCCTGGCAAAATTATTATAGCGATAAAATAAACTGACAATTTAACTTTTGTTGAAGTTTTTATTAATTGTATGATATGAAGACTAATCTTTTATTCATAATACTATAAAACACTGTGTTTGGTATGGATGAAATACGTGGAAAACTATGGAAAATGAAAGGAAACGGATCAAAATATCATGTTTAACCATTAAAAATGAAAGTGAAAAAGGGTGAACATAGAGAGAAATCAGCACATTTAAAGTAAATAAATTTCTTTCTAAAAATAGAAAGAAAATGTTGAAAAATGAGAAAAAGTTAAGCAAAACTATAGAAATATTCTTAAAAATAAAATAAAATCAAATTAGTAAAGTTAAAAGTATTTTTATTTATCAATAATATATTTTCTTCTATTTTCTTTCTATAAATCCAAATAAAAAATAAATATTACGTTTTGTCTGATTTTCTTCTTCTTCTTTCTTTTTTTTTCCAGAAAAAGAAGCCGGAATATTATAAATTATAAAATACTCAACGATGAGTTCCATTATTTAGACATAGCCACTGCATAGCATGATAGTTTACCCTTTGCTTTATCACAAAGTCCTAGATTTTAAAATTGGATCCCCCCACAGAGAGGCACAGCTAAGCTACGGCCACGGCTCCAAGGACATCCTTTTGTAAATTTGAACATATTCCAAGGTCCATTTCTACGACTGCTCCATATTTATATTAATATATAAGCGTATCACCTGTAGTCTTCCCCCAAATAAATAACAAAAACAAGATTAAAAAAAGGCTTTAGCCCAGTGTGGCACTTAGTGGAATTGCCACACATCATGATGAGAAGAAGATTCTCATTCTCTCCTTCAGATTTCAAAAAATAACACTGACCCAACATTTTTATAACGTATAAAAATACTCCTGCCATCGTAAATTTTTAATCTTTATTTGATTTTATGATAGGGGTCAGTTTCAATCTCAGTATAAAATACTCTTGGCGATGCAGATTTTTTATCCTTTTTTTATTTCACGACATGGGTCAATTTCAGTATAAAATACTGTTGTCAATGTAATTTTTTTAATCTTTTTTGTGATTTCAAGACATTGGTCAGTTTCAGTTTTAGTACTTGGAAAGTGGGAGGAAAAAAATATGAAAGTTGTGACTTGACAGAGTGTTGCTGAAGTTACAACAAAGTCAGAGAGGCAGAGAGCATACATGGAAAGTGTACTTGTTCTTGGTGTGACTTTGTGAAGTGCGTTTGTTTGCGTTTTGTCAGATAATGTTGTGTAGGAGAAGCTTGAGTGAGAGGAATACAGGATCTGTACCTGTGTACCTTAATGTATACGATCTGACACCAATTAATGGATATGCTTATTGGCTTGGTCTTGGAGTGTATCATTCTGGTGTGCAAGGTCAGTTTTTTAATTTTAAATTTCATCTTTTATTTGTTTATTTTGTGTAGCGGTGTTTAAGTAGGGCTTTATTGATTTTTCTGATGTATGGCAGGTGAAATGTTGCTTAGATCTATCTGCCTTTGTCAAAAATTAAGACTTGACACCTAACTTATGGCAGAAGATCTTTAGGAATGGCTTTGCTGTTGTTTAGTTTTTGGTACATTGTGGTGATTCGTTCTAGCTGACATTATGAGAACTCTTTTCTCTTTTTTCATTTTTCTCCATACTGTTGCTGTAATTGGGTTGATTCAAATCGGCGACTACATGACTTGTTTGCCTATGCTGTTTTCTCTTTCATTTGCCTCTTGAGAAGATGAACCCTGCATTGTTCTTGGGTAAAGGGAGGATAAATAGCCTCTGGTCGGAAACCAAGGGCCGTTTATCGTTAGATCAGATAATGCTATATCTCATGGCATGGAAATCGTACTAATTCGACCGTTTACAAATGCATGAAGCATCCATCTTTTGATTATCCTATGCAGATCTAGCTGCAGGTATTTTGGTGGTTTAGAAGCTTCGTTTATAGCGTATGTGGGTATGGTATGCTATCTCCAACTGTTGTATATACATGGTGGCTTCTTATGAATAGAGTGACCCTACGGCCAGACAGTTTTAGATCAACTATCTTTGGAAAGCATCCACTTGTTCGACGTCTTTTAAGTAGAGAGTCCGTTGCACATGTATAGGATTGTTTTGCTTTTTAATTTTACTGAATATCTATGTGCAATAGGGAAGTAAATTACTGATTCGGTTAACATTTGGAAATGTAGTTCATGGGGTTGAGTATGCATTCGGAGCTCATGAGTATCCAACGACAGGAATTTTTGAAGGCGAACCAAAGCAATGCGAGGGGTTTACATTCAGGAAGACAATCTTGATAGGTAAAACAGATTTAGGACCATCCCAAGTGAGGGCACTCATGGAGGAACTAGCAGAGGAATATAAAGGAAACGCCTATAATTTGATTACAAAGAACTGCAACCATTTCTGCAATGATGCATGCCTCAAATTGACTGGAAATTCAATACCGAGCTGGGTCAATCGCCTTGCTAGGATCGGTAAGTAGTGGCTTGTATCCACTGATCTCTTCCTGTTTTAACCATACATGGGAATAGTAGTAGCTTAATTTGGGATTCTGCTTTCATGACACGAAAGAGAAAGCAGCACTGTTCACACAGAAGAACTGAAAGAGCATCTTTGAGTGGTCTTTGAAGGATTTACTCTTGAGTCTTTCGGTGTTAATTTTGCTCCTATAGGACATTATGCATGTGTTTCTCCTTAAAAAAAAAAAAACGTTTTCCAGGCTATAGTCATAACTTCAGAATTGTCAAAAGCTATTGTACTGATCTAAAGAAATTGCAGTTACTAGGTGGCTGCTGACGGCTAGTAATGGTTGTTATCCATCTCGGGAAATGCCTATGGAAAATGAAAAAAATAATTTCTTTTTTCTTTATTTTCCTTTGTTTTTAAAAGAAGAGGAAATCATTTCTCATTTTTTCATCACTGTTGACCATCATCAAGGAGTACCACTTACCGTTACAAAACACTAATATCTTCATACTCTTAAGATTAATAGAATAATTTTTTTATCATTATAAAGTTTTGATTATTACAAATGTCAAAAAATGGGAAAAAACATTTTTTGAAAAGCATACATACACATTTGATCTTTACTAATCTGATGAAACTATCCTTGCTCTAGACACTATTAACCAAACACATTGACAAACTTTGAGTTTCACTTATTTGAGACCAAAGATGTCGTTTGCCACTATGCAACATAATGTTGACTATATTTCTAGATTTTAATAAGAAATGTTCAGTATATTGCGCTACTTATTTTCTCCCTTTGCAAACTGTTTCATTCAAAGACAGTTATGTTCTTTTCTCGTCTGCAGGTTTCTTTTGTAATTGTGTTCTTCCTGCTACTTTAAATTCAACTAAGGTCCGGCATCACAAAATGGAAGAAAAACCAATCCAAGAGGTAGAGAAGGCGAAATTGAGAAGCAATTCAAATAGATATACAGCTTCCAACTCTTCATCTTCTTCTTCATCATCTCCTGGTACTACACGAGGTAGGAGCAGGAGCAGAAGCAGAGGCAGACGTACTCGACCTCCTTCGTCGCCATTGATCATGAGTTCTCCACCTTCGTGAGGATATTACTTAATTCATGGTAAAAAACAAAACAAAACAAAACAAAAAATCAAGCAAATTCTTTTGCCTGAAACATGTTCGACAGCACAAGATAAGCTTTGTCAAAAGGTTTCCTTTAGCTTAAAGGAGAGATCTCATTGCATATGGCTCCAATGTAACCTCCCCGTCCATTAAGCAAAAGGGCTTTAAATTTTTTTTTCTTTTCTTTTCTCTTCTTGGTATATCAATGCTAACACCATTTCAGAGAGGAATGCAGAAACATTTGTACGACTGTATTTTTGCGCCAATGGCAAGTAAATGGAGTTATGATTTGTTGCCTCATTACAATGACTTGGTGGTTTCCTTTCTTTCATTTAAGATGATATAACTAGCTATGTTCAAGTCCAATTAGTTTATTGGTAGGCTCCTTTATCGAATTTTTTATATGCATTTCCTACCAGTTAAAAAGATGAATGGAAAGATCATCTGATAAGGAATAGTCCTAAAGCCATAATATAGATCTAACTTACTAGCTAGTTATATCATCTTAAATGAAAGAAAATATCATTTAACGATGCGTAGTTTAGAACCATCCAACCGTTACTCCTTTCAGGACATTTCTCATACTTGGTTATGATTGCAGCAATTTATGATATGATATTGCCATTGGCGAGAAGTCTTGATTGTTGAACCACAAGAAATATTGAACAGCAACAAAGAATGGCAACACATTTAAAACCGCAAATTGGGAAGACAATTCAGCGCTTAGTTACATTTTCTTCAAAGCAAAATGAATATTTTAGTCGATTGTAAAGAAAAATAAAAAATCTGTATAAACCCTTCCATCTTCTTTCAAAGTCTTTTTAACTGTATATTATATGTTCAATGGTTAGTTAATTTTCTTTAGAAGTTCTCCACATTCGGTACGAGTCAATTTTTTCCCTTTTTCTTTCTGGGCCATAATACCGATATAGCCGACCCCACCTAGCAAAGACTAAACTTAAAATTGGTGCTATTGGGGTCATGTCACCTCCTCTTAAAGTCAAGATTTTTTGCTACAACCAAGACAATCACAAGGTGTAGTAAGTCTGAAAAAGCTGGAATCTAGTTGAGTGAGAAAAAGGAAAAAAAAGAAGCCAAATGGTCCAAGAGGTCTTTTGCAGCACATGCGATGCAACACCGAGTCCTTGAAATTTTATACTCAATTTGCCCATCGGCTTATCGATTTATACAAGATATATCAACCCATACCTCTTTAATCTACTTTCTTGGCCTTAAAAGAATTAGCATAATTTTACGAAGTCGGAAATTGAGAGAGCATTTTCCAGTTTGAAGAAAATAGTTTCAAAAGCGGCATTGTATTATCCGAATGCAATTTTATCTCCACATGGTACCAAGGTATCAATGCTACAAATAATGCATGCTCCTAAACAATGAGTCGTGTATCAAGACTATCTGGAGCATCATCTTTTGACACAACGATTTCTGAATCTGGAGTTCTTAGAGCAAAAGAAAAAAAGAACGGGGGGACGGTATATAAGAAAATCCTTGCAGCTTCATGGCAATCCTGTAAATATAAGCCCAACAAGAAAGTCCAAAACACTGTTAGAATTCACATCAACTGAAATAATATTAATGCTGATAAATATATATATATATATATATAAAAAGATGTATAGAATGGATTCTACAGGTGAAAGGTAAAAGACAGGATATGAAGAAAAAACCTAGTTTAGAAATTTAATGTTGTTTACAGCAGATAACAGATAAAAATATCTGCTTCAAGCCTGCTTGGCTTGCATCCATTCAACAAAATTGTCCAAAATCAATGGCCACGCAAGTTCTGAATTGTAATTGGCGAAGTCAGGGAAGCTTATCTGTAGAAAGAGAGCACCAAGAAACATTTCACTATGCCAATGTATAAACCAATACAATGCTCAAAAGTAAAACAAAAGGATGAAAATATTAATTTGCCAGGAAAAAAGACAATTGAGCCTATTTGTTGAACATCATTTCTTCTCAAATTATTGGTATCAAAATAACAAAATAATCACTTTTAGGGGAGAAAAACAAATTTCATTTCTAGCACACACACTAATTTATCCCTACATCAACATCATTAGTTTATTAGATGTGAGTGCTGTTGTTTTTTATATAGGAAGCAGCATCTAGCATACATTCTTCCCTGTAATCAGAAAATCAGGCCTCAAGGAAAATTAGAAATTTGGAAAAAAAAAAAAATTGTGACGACAAATACAACAAACAGAAGGTCAAACCTCTTTCAGTAACAAGTTCAATAAGCTATTCCTTGTATTAGGGAAGAGAAGAATAGATGTGAAATACCAAGTACCTCATTACAAAAACGAAGAAAGCCCATCCACTGATCCATGTTAATGACCTTATAGTCATTTTGAGACTGCAGACAGAGACAAGAAACTATTAATCCCACTACCTGCTGAAGCAGGGAAACTTAACATGGAGAGAAGTTCAGAGTGTTAATGCTATAGATGATCTCAATAAACATTCAGAGAAAAAGGACCAAAACATCACCAGAAACAATAGATAGAAAGATCAAGTAATTCTCAGATGCAATTTCAATTTGAAATCATTACTTTTCTGCCCATTTAACTCTTTTATCTTCAAAAGTTTACTCTTCCATTTGCTTCACCTTAAGCTTAGTTGTCTCATATATAGACAAAGGAATGATACTGAGAATGGGCCCCAAGCAAGAAGAAGCACTTCATGCACTTCATTACAGGAATCGAATTACAAGATGCCAATTCCTTAAAACTAAAACACTATCTTTTCCCTAAATTTTCATGAAAGTACAGTCTTGCAGTTGCATGTCTTCTGATCATAATATACTTTTTATCAGTAACAACAGTAAAAGAGAATGCAAAATTGAATCTTAAAGGAGAATTCTTGGGGCAAAGAGTTTTTTCTTGGGTTAGGTATCTTATGTAAAGAAATATAGATCAAACTGGATGTTTCAATTGGAAATCATCTCTTAGCCCCAAAAAACTGGAAATCCACCCTTAGCCCCAAAACGACACGAGAAAAAGGAGATCAACTCACATCTAAAAGTGGGAAACTAATACTTCTAAATTCAATATTCAATAAAGACAATCAGCTATCTTGAATTGTTACTGACACGACTACCGTAGAATTGATGAAATTGAGGAATATGTCAAGATTCCCGCAAACAGACTACACGTTTGACTCTACAGTTCGTTCTTTTTCTTTGTGTAATTGACTCTAACACTAGTTGAATCATATAGTGGAATCAATGATTTATATAGTTACATCACCCAAAAAAATTATGGAAGTGATCGATCCCATCCAGCAAAATGGATTAATATTTTTGGTTAAATTCCTTTTCTTTTCTTTTCTTTTTTTATTAAATAAAATGGATTAATTGTTTTCATCACTGACCTTCAGCCAATATCTCATAAGCCAACTCCTCAATAAGTATAGGCTTGACTTTTGGGAATATAACATAAAAGAAACAACCAATTGTAACTTCAAGGAGCAAATGATAAATCCAGCTACCTACCTTCAAATACTCAGTCAAGTAATCTACTTGAGCATGAAATTGAGAACCCAGGACTACATTGAGCAACTCGCATATGCTCTCTATGTCTATGCTTTTTTGTTTCTCCTCTGAAAGAAATATATGGAAAATCAATAAAATTATCAACATAAATAAGGCAAATGCAGCAGCAATATCTTTAATCATACCTGTTAGGCAATAGCGAAAAGCATAGGCATAGAAATCGCTAAAATTCGACGGCCTTCTCACCTTGTTTATGAAAAATTTGAATAAAGTGATTAGAACTTCTACTTTATCAGTATTGTGTGTTAGAAATATAAATGACCCACTTTAAGTAATTTTACCTCTTTCTCTAGTTCAGGGAGTGCTTTTTTCAATTTACTAATGGTGTCTGCCCTTAATGCTTTGAGTCCTCGTCTCCACTCATCCTGCAAGAGGAAGATTGCACGGCACCATCAGTCATTTAACTACTGAATAAGTAGGATATAACCTTGATGAAATGCATCCGTTTCAAGGGAACCACAGGAAATTGCAGAGGTACTCTAGCAAGAAACAAATTTTCTTTCTTTAGGCAAGTTTAAGATAAAGACAGCATAATAGGTGGCTCTCCCAAGCTTGACCTTTTTTCTCATAAACAAGCAAAAATGGTGGAGGGGGAAAAAGGGAGCATCTACCATTTCTCAGTTTTTATAATGAAATTTAATAAAGAATAAAATATTGACCGCTCCAAAAAGTGCTGATTTCCGATGCTATTAGAGTAAGAAAGATTCCCAATCTCCATTCTGAGGTATAAACATGAGTTCCATTTTGTAAACATGAACAGATACATATTGGAATGTGGGGGATCCGTATTCAGAGAGAGAAAACATGTGTTAGACCTACACAAACTGGTGGAAGCTCAAACTACAATAAGGTTCATCAGAACGTTCCATTATCCATTGCTTTACTTACCAAGGTAAAGTATCCTTGTCTTTCTGATTGCATTTTCCTGTTGTGAGTAATATACAGTTCATGGTTAGCATATAAGAGTACTAAGTCAGTAATAATCTTCTCAAAGTGTGACTTACCAGGCGAGCATTAAAACTCTTACGTCAGTGTGATTCACTTGCATGTCAGAACAAAGAGTTTCTATTCCTTCAGGGCTGCTCAAAACAAATAGTTGCATCATATACAAGGATGCAAGCAAGAGAGATGTGTATTATTCAACACCTATATATTAATTTCGAACTGCAATGCATGTTTTGTGAAAGATAAAAAAAGAAACTTTTCTATAAATGTCAAGATAATGTCAAATCGTAGATCTGGTGAATATACACAATAAAACATACAGTTATACAAACTATAAACAACAAGAAGCCACATAACTTCCAGCAGAGACAAAAGTGTGTTGTCAAGCACAAGCAATGATTTTTACAAAAGGTATATCCCACATTCATGAATAATGATTAAAACTGATACTAAGTTTGAAGGCTATCTAAGCCATTTTAATAAACAAATTATGGGGGACCAAAATTCTATGTCCCGAGATGGTGTCCCATCCCATCTCCCCACTGCACTGCCAAGGACGAAGAATGCCTATCATGTATCCCAATTTTTTGCTATTGAGGTCATATATGGAAACATGCAATTGAAGAAGACACAAACAGGAAACCTACAAGGAAACTTTCTCTGATTATGAATACATTACTACCTATGAAACTAACAAGAAATCGATTCCCACAGCACAGAAATAGCAACAAAGCAATAGCAGGTAATAGTTATTGTTATAGGCTGCAAATTAGTAAATTAGGATATTATTATTATTATTAGATATATATTAGTCTTAAAATAGAGATTTACTTTCCTTTTTTAGTTCAGTAAAACTTGTATATATGTGTAATCTAAGGCTCAATGAAAGATATATATTTTCTCTTTTCCTTACATTTTACAATTATCAAACTTGCAATTCTACCAAAAATTGGAGCATATAGAATTAGTAGAATCATATATCACTATATAGAATAGATAAAATCATATAGAGCCATAAAGAACCAATAGAATTGAAAGTTTGTAAAATCAAATCCCTAAACTGATAATTCTACAAAAAGTATATACCTAGATGATTTTGCATCCATTTTAACTAAAAAAAAAATCTCATAAAATTATTAACTTATGAAAACTACAGTTAATTAGTAATTTTAACAACCATGTACATGCCTAAAATTTCAATCTTAATTGATGATACAGAAGCTAACAACGCTCAAGAACACTTTGTAACTGCATAAAAGTACAACAGGGGGTTAACAAGCACAATCAAATGCAGCTGACCGTGTAACCAGTAATAAAGAGGTCCCAAATCTCCTTGTCCTTTGGCATTGGGACCTCTTGATGCATCATCACTCAGGGAATTTACAAAAGGCATCTAAATACACAATATAACTCAGTAATAACCCAGATTTCTATACATCAAATCCACTAAGAACATGGATATACAAAAAGTAGATGTAGCATTATGAGCTTAAAGAGCCCATGCTTAGAAGTCCATAATCTAATCAATATAAACAAGATAGATTCAGATTTAACCAACTAATGATGGAGCAATAGTCATACAGATGGATTTCAAAAAATGGTGCAAAATTGATTGAAAAATGAATGCCAGGTAATGCACAACTCACTCAATCAAACCAGAGGTTGCATCTGCATATGAATAAAACAGATTATCAATCCGCTCCAACTCTTTTGAAGTTGCTTTACTTGAAGCTGTAATAATGAGAAAAAACCTGTCATTGTCAACAACAATGTAACTCTAACTACAAGCCACAACTTTTGGATGCAACATCCAAGATAAAATGAAACTGAAACCAGCAACCAAAGATTTAATTAAGGCTAGAACAAGGGGATGTTTCCACAACAGACATTATTGTCATTTGTTGCAAAGCAATGCTCAAAAACCAAAGCTGTGCAGTTGAAACCATTTCATTATTTGAGCCCACATAGCTCCCCATTTGAAGTATTTTGGGTAAAGTTTTCTAAACACGGCAGCATACAATTGGCAGGTACATGAACAGGCACAACAAAGAGGACATGGAAATTTCCTTTGAGTAATATCAGAAACTAAATATCAAGTAATTACATAAAAAATTCTGCGTCTCAAAAACCCCGTGTCTTCACTAACAAATTAAGAGGACAAAAAACTAATAGCAACTGATGCTAACAACATTCACGTCAGAGAGAAACAATTACAACAGAAGCGCTAAAGGTTACAGGAAAATTCAGTTCTGTCCTATATTATTTTAAGAAAGCCAAATAAAACCGAGGCTTCAACCATTACTTCCAAGCACTCTCAAGTCCTTTTAACTACACCCCGCCTGAGACAACTGCCACTGAATTCGAAAATCCTTCTCCAAAATGTTAAGAACTGAGAAGGCTGAACTGAATTCAACTCCTAGCCTTTCGAATTCCACACAAACTACCGCATTGCATCCAAGTCTAATCCTAAAATATCTCAAATTGAAACCATTTTACACTCGGATCCTACAAAACCTCATCTGAAAGACTCCCCCAAACTGCTCGTTATACTAATTTCCAAGCAACTCAACCAAAAATCAATTATTACTCATTAACCTAGGGCCAAATAGAATCTCTCCAATCAAATCCAAAACTCAAGATCGCCAAATTACTAATCGAAAAAGATCTAAAAGATCCGAAATTGAAATAAGCTTATTCAAATATCGTAAAGTTCAGGAATTATCCTACGTAAGTAATTAACTTTGCGTTATTGAAATGAACATAATAAGTCTTTATGCAAAAACGATGAGAAATTCATCAACTTCAAGTACATGAAACTGCTAGGGGATAAGTGCTAAGGAAAGGAGGAAAGAAAGTACGCAGGAGAGTAAGAGGAAAGGAAGGGGAGGTTACCGGAACGGAAGAGATCGGTGGAGGAAGGATTGACGGACGCCGCGGAAGCGGATTGACCGGTTTTCCTGGCGGCGGAGCGACGCATCGTCTAGAGAGAGAGAGAGAGAGAGAGAGTTGGGGAGAGGAGGGAGTAGAAATATCTGTTATGGTACTTTGGAGTTGGAAGGAAGAAAGAAGGAAGGAGACGAGAGAGTATGAGAAGACACTTTTATATAACTGGAACAAAGAGACAGAGCGTGTTTGGAGCACAGAAATTGATGAAAGTGGAAATGAAAATTAAAATATATATATCATATAATAATTTAATAATAGCATCGTAATTTTTATAATTTTTTATTTGCTTATTATATTATTATTATATTTTTTTCCCTATAAATATAAGACTCTAAACTGCTCATTTAATATTATAAGTATTGTACATATTGCTAAATTCATTTCTCTTTATTTTTCTTTTTTATATAGAATAATATATAATGTATATATATGAAATCTAGGGAAATTTATGTAATGTAAATTAAATATCATTATATATTCCTAATTATGCTAGCATTTTAATAAAAAAATTAAAAATAAAGTAATGGCATAATTAAAGCCTAAATATTGAAGCTTTACAATAAGAAATCCAACTTAAATATAGATTAATTGGAAAAATTGTTAGCAAAAACTTTTCTAATTATTATAATTGAAAATTTTAAATATTTATTTAAATAAATGTACAAATATAAGGACCTAATTGCACACATCTAAAGTTTAAAGAGATTAATTATATTATTAGTATATATATATATATATATATTTTGATGAATCTACTTGTTTATTTTGTTTTATAATACCAACCAAGAAAGAAAAAAAAAATCTCTTCTTCTTTCCCTCTAATATTACTAAACAAAAAGTATAAATCATACATCTTTTTTAATGATTATCATATTTATTTCCTTTCTACATCTTTCGCTCCGTTTCAACTTTTCTTCTTTCAGTTTCCCTTTTCTTGAGAACGGTCAAACATAGCAATAGGTTATCCAGAAATGGTTAAGAGGAGAATTAATAATTTTTTCTTATTTTTTAATACCTTTTAAATAAAAGAATGTTGGATAAGTAAAGAATAAATTATATTATTAAAATTTTTATATTTTAATAATATAAATCTTGATTTCTTAAATAAAATAAATCAAATTCAAATCCTCTACTTGTTATAATCATCAAGAAAAAATATATATATATTGATAAATATAAATTTAAAATTAAATTTTACCGATAAGGTCTAATATTCATCATGAAATACATCTCAACCTCGGAGATTTGATAGGTACGGGACCCTATAGGACAGGTTTCCGATACTCACACGAAATATTCATTTTTTGATTGGTCGACTTCACGCGCTCAGCTTTACTTTCCCTTCTGTTTTGAAAGGCCATTCCAGTTTTTAATCATTATCCATACTATACAACAATACAACGTCCTCCCAAAAAAAAAAGCATAAACAAGTGTTTGGCACAATAGTAACCCTCGTGCAGGAGAGGGCTAGGGTCCAGTATACAATGGAAGAGGCCAACTTAACCTGTCTAATCCGATAAAAATTCAATATAACGTATTTTAAAATATGATTCAAATCCTATCAAATTAGAATTTTTGAACTTAAAAAAAAAAACAACAAAAAATTATTTTTAACTTACATAACACATATTTTATACCAATTTTATATTATATAACATATTTAATTTTAAAATTTTATTTATATATAAATTAATAAATATAACCTTAATCCTACCAAACTATATTCTACAATACTTTCTCTTTATCTTTATTTTGCATGTACTTTATAAAAACCCAACCTCTCCTATGAACATAGGTTCATAGTCCTATAAACTTGGGTTTTGATAATAGGAGTTAAAAATCCTATACTACAAAAATTTTATAGTACTCTAGAAAACATTAGATCCTATATAAAGGTAAGTTAGGATATTATAAAACTCATTCCAAACCCACTGCAATTGTACTCCTACTAACCAAAGAAAAAGGACTTCTATTCCAAACATCAGCATACATCTTTCCTTTGCCTGATTTGCTATCTAACAGGCTACTTTTCACTTTTTTTCTTTTTTTCCTTGGTGGGGGCGGGGGGTTAAGGCAGGGTAGCAATTAGCATAAAGCAAATCTTAAAAGCCCTCTTTTATGTGTAAGTTAGTACGCAGAGACTCAATAGTTTCAGTTTTCAACCAGAGGAAAAATACATTTGTTTCCACTTTTCTTAAGATTTCTATGATAATAAAAGTAAAGCAAAAGTGACACAAGTCACCAGCCCAAAAAAAGGCTATGATACCAACTCTGAAAGATAACTGGTAAAAATAGACACTGCATCCTGCAGATGGCTAGCACGAAGATCTTCAGGAACTGGAGCACTACATACAGTATCAACGCAGTTCAATTGAATTTCACGAGTTGGGCCCTCCGATATTCCTGCTATAAGTAAAGTAGAGATCTCCTCAGCCATCTTTGAGTAGGCAACCCTGCAAGCATGTACAGAAACCAGTATATAAGAACAGAATTTTACCCTTAGCCCATGAAAGAACAAATACGGTGTGCACGGCAAGGATTTTAACTTCCACCAGAGTATATTACTTTCCTCTATTGTACAGGCTGCAGGACAACAGTATAAAGAATAATAGGCACCTCTAAATTAAGTTCATGCCATAAACTCTCTACACACTTGGGATATAGAACACGGGATGACAATAACTGACATCATCAACTTTAGTTCTTTTCACCTAAATTTTAGACTGAACACACAATACTATCATGATACCATGTGAAAAAGCAAAAGTAATCTATTTAATTAGTTAATGGATTAACCATCAGCTCTATGATTATAACTAAATTTGTACAATACAGAATTACACCCCCAATTCACATGGAAATTGCAGATGTTAAGTACTAACCTTTTCCCAAAAAAAAACACTCCATAAACAATGCACATGCATAGGATTAATCTCTCGTCTACCCAATATTACATAAAATGCCCTCACCTTCCAAAGAGTCATTGAAAGATGTATCCTTGCAATTTATCGGATGTCTCCAAAGAGACAAAAAAAGATCTAATGTCTCAAAACCCACTTTCACAAATTGTGCGTGTGAGGATTGTGACGACTGCCCAAACTTAATAATGCATCAAGCAATCTAATGGCTCCAGCTCCCTCAGAACAGCCTATTTCAACAGTTCTATGCAGACAAGGCTGAAACATGAAAATTTATATATTCAAAATAAAAATGTGCCAAGTAATAGATAATAAAAAATTACCCCCTGTATGTTCCTGAAACTAGTGATAGTTGCTAAAATTAAGAGAATGGACCATGAAGTCATTCAAATGAAGGTTGGGAGGGGTAATTAATTCATCTGGTACAACTACTGGCTGCCACTGGGGCCCTAATTGAGAGTTTCAACCACCGAACAAATGCTTCTTCTGGCATTCCTTAGAATGCCAGGTTGTGTTCTATCATTGAAGAAGGAAGAAGGGTCCTCCCTTAAGGTGATATCTGATAGTGGATCACTATTCCAGCTTTTATTGTTCCATCCGAGCTTAGGATTGACAAGTTACAATGGTTTTCAAGTCAAGCTTGATCTCATCACCAAATAGTCTCAAGGAGAATCTGCTATACCCCTAAAGCTGACTAGCATTGATTTACTTATTTCAAGGAAGAAAAACTATCAGCAGTTCACAATATTTGCCTTCACCCTGCAGATGTTATGACAACTTAATATGAATGAGAACAAGAAAGTTTTTGTGGCACAGGAATGGTTATATACCTTGCATGAAGAGGTAATCTGCCACCCCATATAGCCAACGAGTCATTTAACTGACCAAAGAAATCTTTGCAAGCAGCATTTTTGCCTTCAGCTGAATCCTGTGAAGAAAAAAGGGTCAGAGCTAAACCGCTTCTTCCTTCAGCAGATGGAAGAAAACAAGATGAATGGAAGTAGTAAAGAATTTACCCCTGAAGAGAATCTCATAGCTTTTAATATTTATCAAACAGAAAAAGACCAAAATACAGAATGGTGAATGACATAACAAATGGGCATCTAAAATTGGAATTTACAAAAAATAAAATAAAATAAAAGAAGAAGAAGAAGAAGAAGAGTTCATTGAAAGATCCCATCAATCATCCAATTAATTTGCTCAAGAAAGTTGATTGTCCCACGATGGAGAAAGCCTGTAAGTCTCCGGTGCTATGTAGGTAGCAGCCACAAACTCACACACAGGGCCTCTACTATTCTTCTGCACTTCTGAGGCCATCATTCAGTATATGACAAGCTTTGTAGTGTCAATTTCTGAGGTATTCATACAGTATATGTCAAACTGTTAGCAACAGCGGTTTGTCGTGTTCAAGGTTTGTGGGAATCGCTAGTTGAGGCCTTCGCCGTGGATCCAGCCTTGCGTCCTAGTTTTCCTATGTTGATTTCTTTGGCTGGGCTCGTTTAGAGAGAACCAAGATCTTGGGGAATTGTGATTCTTTGTTTGAATTCAAGTTAGTTTTCCTTCCTTCCTTGTACACATACAAATACTAAAGCCGAGATCCTCCTATTCCTAGCAGTTACACATTATCTAACAGTTACATGTTGTCCCACCCACGTTCTTACATGCTTGATCCTACACTACTCCCCACTACGCCACCTCCTCTTGTGGAATACCCATGTTCCCCTTGCTGCTATCCCTTGTGCTGCTGTCACAATCCCCACCTCCTTCGGTTGTTGCTCCACGTCTTTGATACACGTGCGCAAATGGGATGATCCCTGCTGGTAGCTATGCCAGCTGGGATGTAACATCACAGCCCCTTTCGACGTGGCGCATGACCTCATGTGCTATGGACGGATATCGATGACACATCATCTCTACCTCTTCCCAGGTGGCCTCCGCTAGTGAATATCCTCGCCAGTGGACAAGGACCTCCGATTGGGAGCTGGTGTGGGGTACTTCCAGGATTGCTTGAGGAGTTGGAACGAGACGCCCTTTTGTGATATCAGGAAGTTCGGGCTAGGCTGGAGGTTCCCCAACAAAGCACTTAAGCTTGGACACATGGAATATAGGGTGAATTCAGACTGCCAGAGGTAACTCGAGCTTGTATGCGATGGGGCCAATGCATTCGGTTATGCGAAACGGTCTATAGAACTTGGGTGCTAACTTTGAGAAGTGTCTCTTGCCCATGGAAGCTTGGTGGCATGGTTAAAGTTTAAGGAGGACCAGATCTCCTGCAAATTGGAGGTCTCCATGGTTAGAGTCAAACTAGCGTTTCATGGTTTGCTAGGCCCGTTCCAATTGTAGCTTAAGTTCCATTATCATGTTGTCACAGTCTCTTATGGCCATGTCTACAGCTGCCACTTTGGTGCCTCCTGGTGCATAGGGAAGAAGTTGTGGAGGAGCTCTTCCGTACACCACCTAAAATGGTGGTTTTGAGGGAGGAGTGTTAGCTGGTATTATAGCAGTACTCAACCCACGCCACCCACTTTTACAGATGGTCACCGGTGAAACATCATAGATATACTTCCAGCATGCGGTTCACCACCTCAGTCTGACCATCGCTTTGGGGGTGATATGTGGATGAGAAGGAGAGTGTCGTCCCTTGTAGTCGAAATAGCTCTCTTCAAAAGGCATTGGTGAAGGTGACATCCCTACTACTGACGATGGACTCCAGTAACCCATGGAAGCGCACAATTGTGTCAAAGAAGAGCCGTGCAACAGTGACAGCAGAGTAGGGATGGCTCATTGCTGTGAAATGCCCATATTTGGAGAACCTGTCAATCACCACAAGGAGGACTGTTTTCCCATGTGAACATGGAAGTCCTTCCACGAAATCCATGGAAATGTCTGCCTACACTAGGCTGGGAACCAGTAGCAGTTGGAGGAGGCTTGCTAGCTGCAAATGCTCGATCTTATAGCGCTGGCAAGTTCAGTACCCTTACACTAGCTCCCTAACTTGCCCCCTCATTCGCTTCCAATAGAATTCACATGTGAGCCGTTGGAGGGTTCGCTGGTACCCCTCATGACACTGATTATGAACCGCTTGGATGATGGTTGTGCATAGTGCTGAATTGGAGGGCAAGAAGATGCACTCCTTGAAGAAAATGAGTCCCTATTGCCACGACCGTTCCGGCTCGGTGTCCTTGGTCTGAATGTTAGCCACCGACTGCTACAAGTCAAGGGAGGAAGTGACCTCCTTCTTTACCAACTCAAGTAGCTACGGTTGAGGAAGAGAGAGGGCAAAGGTTGTTACGGTCTCTTCGTGGCACCTCGATAGTGCATTAGCCACCTTATTCTCACAGCTTGCCCGATACTCAATATCGAAATCGAACCCCAGTAGCTTGCTGATCCAATGCTGTTGAGGAGAAGTGGATACTCTTTGCTCCAACAAGAACTTGAGGCTATAATGATTTGTCTTACTGTGAATATCCTTCCCCATAGGTAGGCACACCAATGGCGAATTGCCTTAGCCAAGCCGATGAGTTCCTTTTCATATGCCGTTAACTTGAGGTGCCTTTGTGCGAAGGGGCGGCTGAAGAATGAAATAGGTTGGTTTCCCTAATGTAATACCGCTCCTATGCCGATGTCGGAGGCATTGCATTCAACCACAAAGGCTTGTTCAAAATCGAGCAGCACCAGGACGAAGGTGTGCATCACGGCTTCTCGGAGGGCCTCAAAAGCTGGGTTCGATTCAAGCGTCCATATGAAGTTGTGCTTCCTCAGCATGTGTGTTAATGGCTCAACAACGACCCATAGTTTTTGACCAATTTCCTATAGTACCCTATAAGGCCCAAGCATCCTCCAAGGGCTTGGATGGTGATCGGCTTTGGCCATTGCACTACAACCTCGATTTTCTGTGGATCGGCTTCCACCCCTCTGTCAGAAATGAGGTGGCCCAAATAAGTGACTTGCTATTGAGCAAAGTAGCACTTGGAGGCCTAGCCGAAGATGGTGCTATCGCAGCAAGAACAACTTGCTTAAGTGCTAAAGGTGCTCCACCCAGGTCTTGCAATAGATTAGTATATCGTCAAAGAAAACCAACACAAACTTCCTCGGCTGCTCCCGGAAAACTTCATTCATGAGGGCTTAGAATGTGAAGGGGGCGTTCGTGAGGCTGAACGGCATGACCAGGAACTCAAAATGCCCGTGACGGGTACAGAAGGCGGTTTTCTCTACATCCTCTTCCCACATTCTGACTTAGTGATATTCGGAGCATAGATCAACCTTGGAGAAATAACAAGCTCCAAAGAGTTCCTCTAGGAGTTCATCGATCATTAGAATGGGGAATTTGTCCTTGACCATCTTCTCATTCAACCCGCAATAATCGATGCAGAACCTCCAAGAATTGTCCCCCTTTTTCACTAAGGGCACAAGGGATGAGAAAGGCGAGTGGTTGGGTTGAATCCACCCCTTTTGGAGCATCTCATCACACTGTCGCTCGCTCTCATCCTTCTGTCCATGGTGGTACCTGTAAAGTTGGACAACAACTGGGGCAGCCCCTAGCTATAGCTTGATGGCGTGGTCGCATCCTTGTGACGGGGGCAACTCCTGTAACGGCTAGAAGACGTCCTGGAATCCTACGAGGAGGCACTACAATTCACTGTGGACTTCTCCTTCCTTGACCAGGGACGCGACACCTAAAAGTACCACTATTTGCAAGTCCCCCTGCAGTTCTACCCTTTCACTCCCCTTCCAGAAACACATCCACATGGCCGTGAAATCTCAAGAGATGGGACCAAGGGATCAGAGCCAATTCACCCCTAAAACCACGTCAACTCCACATAGGGGTAGAGAGTATAAGTCGACTGTGAAGGCACTTCCCCCTAGCTCCAGCCGAACCCCTTTACAGACCCCATTGCTTCCCACCCTATCCCCATTGGCTACGACCACACTAAGCTTCTCTTGTGCCCTCATTGGCAGACCCAACTCCATAACCAATTCAGCACACATAAAGCTATGCATGCTACTTGAGTCCACCAACACAACCACAGAATGCCCCTGGATGTAGCCGCACACCTTTATGGTCTGGGTTTGTGGCAACCCAACCATTGCCTACAAGGAGATTTCCAGCTGGCTCTCCTTTCCTTCCTCCTCCCCGTCCTCCAGGCTAGTCGTGTCCTCCCATTCCAGCCAAAACAACTTCTTGCATCTATGGCCTACTGTGAAGGGTTCATCACAATTAAAACAAAGCCCCTTGCTCCATCTCTCTTCCATCTTGGCCTGACTCAATTTTTTGGCATATGTGGGTCTCGCTAGAACTTTGCTGAGTGCCACTAGTCGCCGTTTATTCTCGCCTTCTTCTCGGGATCCTATAGTCCTTTTCTCATAGAGCATCGTAAGGTTCATGGCTTAGGTCAAGCTGGTGGGATGGTGGAGCTCAACCTCCACAACTATCGCCTCCTTAAATCCACTGATAAAGATTGCCACCTCCTGTTTGGGGGCTAGGTCCACCACTTGGGTGGACAGTCGTTCAAACTTCAGCTAGTAATTTTCTAACGTGTCTAACTGACGAAGCTTGGACAACTCGCCCACCTTGTTTGATAGCCTCCAAGAGATGGCTACCGTGTTTTACACAATGAAAAGTAGAAACAAGGAATGGTACCTGAGCTCAAGCCCAGCCGGAGACAATCTCTCTCTCCGCAACAAACTACTAATTTCACATAGCAAAAAGCATAACAGACTTTTTCCTCCCTCTTTCTCTTTATAGGCTTGCCGTTCCCTCTCCTCCCACATCAACGCGTATCCTTTAACTGCTTCTACTGCCCTTTGCTTTTCCCACGTCATCATCTCAATACCTTTTCCACGTCAACATCTCTATACCCCTACACTTATGAATTATTTACAAGTTCACCCCTCCCCCATATATCTTACACTATACTAAACACACACTACTAAAACATACTATATTATTTATTGCTTTATTCTACTAATAACCTTCTATAGTATAGGCGTCATTTCCCCTTCCTACATTGATACACCCTAATCGGAGTATCTAAAGTCCCCCCACTTGGCATCGTATCAATTGCCTCCCCCAATAAATTGTCCTTGTCCTCAAGGACAAAATCCGAGAAGTGGAAGCGAAACTTAGAAGTATCTACCTAAGTAACATCCTCTGAAGACTGTCCCTGCCATTGCACCAGCACCTGAGGAACTTGCCGTTGATCATCATTTCGAAAACATCTTCCCAAAATGGCTACTGGTAGATGAGCCACAAGTGTTAGCTCCTCATAGAAATTAGTAGATAGATCAGGTGTAGATGCAAAAGACCCCATTGCCTTCTTGAGGAGACAAATATGGAATACGGGATGGAGACGGCAATGTGGAGGGAGCAGCAATTGATACGCCACCTTGCCCATACGTTTACTGATCTGGAATGGCCCAAAAAAGCGTGGAGACAGCTTGGAGGAGTTCTTAGTGCTGATTCAATTCTATAAAGAAGGACAGATCTTTAGTAAAACCCAATCTCCTACTGCCAACTCCACATTCCTCTGATGTTTATTAGCATTGTGACAATACAAGGATTGTGCATGAAGTAAATTGTGCCTTAGCTGAGTGAAGACAGCATCGCGGTTTCTTAAAGCAGTATGAAGCTCCAGATGCCGAACTTCTTTGTCCACAAATGCTCGTAATGCAAGTGGTGGCCTGCCATAGACAATCTCAAATGGAGTCAATTTGGAGGCTGTGTGAAAGGCAATATTATAATGGTACTCCACCCATGGAAGCCAAGCTCCCCATTGGGTAGGATGTTCTCCCACGAAGTAACAAAGATAGTACTCTAAACACCTATTCAAAACTTCTGTTTGGCCATCCGTCTCGAGGTGATAGGCGGTGCTAAAGTGTAGAAAGGTGCCTTGCAAGCGAAATAATTCTACCCAAAAGTTGCTTACGAATGTAGGATCCCTATCACTAACGATAGTCTTTGGTACTCCATGGAGACAAACCACTTCTTTAACAAACAAACCAGCTACACTCTTAGCTGTATAGTGATGTTTGGTGGGTATGAAGTGTCCATATTTAGAAAGTCTATCAACCACAAATAACACCACATCAAACCCTTTGGATTTTGAAAGTCCCCCAATGAAATCCATGGAAATATCCTCTCATATTGCCTCTGGAATTGGTAAAGGGCACAAAAGACCAGTTGGAGATAAAGATTAGTATTTTTGTCATTGACACACCACACAAGCAGCCATGAACTCAATCACGTCTCTTTTCATCCCTATCCAATACACATTAGTAGCCAATCTTCTATAAGTGCGTAAGAATCCCGCATGTCCCCCAATAGGAGTAGAATGAAATTCATGCATGAATACTTGTGGCCACTTGGATGCTGCGGGGACAACTAGTCGATCATGATAAAAGAAAGTATCATGTACAAGATGGAACCCTTAGCCGGCTGACTCCCCCTCTCGCAACATTTTCAGTTTTTGGCTGAGAATTGCATCCTCTTCCACTAGTTTTTTTATTGATTCCAGATTAGTCCACACTGGACCTAATATTTGTGACAGTTAAACATCATCAAATCCTCGAGATAAGGCGTCTGCGACAGTATTCTCACGGCCTTGCCGATATTGGACTTCAAAATCATAGCCTAGTAACTTTGGCAACCAGTTCTGTTGATCAGGGGATACAACACGTTGCTGGAGGAGATGCTTTAAACTCTTCTGATCCGTCTTAACAATAAACTGTTTGCCCATTAAGTAAGGTCGCCAATGTTGAATAGCCAACACTATTGCCATCAGTTCCTTCTCATATGTTGACTTAGCTAACGTGCGGTCAACTAAAGCCTTACTAAAATAAGCAATGGGTCGTTGATGTTGCTGCAACACCGCGCCTAACCCTCTAACTGAAGCATCACACTCAATTGTAAAAGGTTGTGTGAAATCGGGCATTGCAAACACCGGAGCCGAGATGAGAGCTTGTTTCAATCGAATAAAAGCTTCCTCTGATTGCTCTGACCAGCCAAAGTTATTTTTCTTCAATAACTCGATCAATGGCTTGGCAATCTTCCCATAATCCTTTATGAATTTTCGATAGTAACCTGATAATCCTAGAAATCGCGTAAACCTTTTAACATCCTTGGCCTGGGCCAATCAAGGACCACTTAGACCTTGTTAGGATCCATGGCTACTCCATCCTTTGAAACAATATGTCCCAAATATTCCAATGATGATTGTCGAAACAAACACTTCTTCCGGTTAGCAAATAGTTGTTGTTGCTATAGCGTAGAGAAAACGTGCCTCAAGTGTTCCAAATGAGAAAGCAAATCCTTGCTGTAAACCAAGATGTCATAAAAAAAAACCACACAAATTGCCTAAGATAAGGTTGGAAGATCGCATTCATTGTCGATTGGAAAGTGGCCGACGCATTGATCAAACCAAACGACATTACTAAGAACTCATAATGACCTTGATGAGTTCTAAATGCCGTCTTATGGATGTCTTCTTCCACCATCCTAATTTGGTGATACCCCGATCGTAAATCGATCTTAGAAAATACACTTGCTCCATACAATTCATCCATTAGTTCATCAATCACTGGAATAGGAAACTTATCCGGAATCGTTGCCTCATTGAGAGCTCTATAATCCATACAATACCTCTACAAGCCATCTTTGTTTTTAACCAATATCACCAGACTCGAAAATGGACTAGTGCTTGGTCGGATTATCTCTATTGCCAACATATCACGAACCAATTTTTCAATCTCATTCTTTTGCGCGTATGCATATCGGTAAGGTCGAACTGATATGGGTCCTTTTCCTGCCAGTAAAGGAATGCAGAGCCCCATGGTGTGGTTCGGAGGAAGTCCTGTAGGAGCTGCAAAAATGTCTGCAAATTCCAGTAATATTGCTTCCAACTACGGATTATCATCAGCCACCTGTCCTTGTACATCAGTTTCCATCATCCACAACAACCTACATTCATCCCTTTCCTCCAGCTTGAGCATTGACTTAAATGAAATTGGAAATCTACATAATGTTAGATCCCCACATAACACAATTTCTCGTCCCTTGTGCACTACCTTAATTGTCATCTTTGCCCAATCAATTCTTACTTCCCCCAATGTCAGCCAAGCCATGCCTAATATGACATCCACTCCTCTCAAATCCATCATGTAACAATCTACCCACGTCTCATACAAACCTATCCTCAAAGGCAACCCAGTACAAAACCCACGAGATTCCTTCACAGGTCCATCATCTAAAGTTACTATGAAGCTATGATTATCCGTACTAGAGATGCCCATATGTTTCTTCAATTGAAGAGACACAAAATTATGGCTAGCTCCACTATCCACTAGGATTACCACAGGTTGTTCAGCGAGCTTACCTTGTATCTTCAATGTACAAGGCTCATGAAACCTTGCATCGCCATTAATGATAAGGATAACCTTCCTTCTCCAGTTGTAGCATTGATATTGTCTTCGTCATCCTCTCCTCCACATTCCTCTTCCAATACTAATAACTGAAGAAATTTGTTTGGACAACGGTGATTGGGATTGAATAGCTGGTCACATTTGAAACATAATCCTCTTGCCTTCTTATCTAGGAATTCCGCATGTGAGAGTTGCTTCTGCTCATGTGAACATCTACCTCCTTCCTTGAATACACCCGAATTAGAAGCCCCCTGATGACCCCCACCAATAGCTGAATCAATCTTGCCTCCCTTCGTCACACTATCACTTTCCTTAACACGTCCATCCTCCCCCGTGTGATATCACACGTTACAATAGGCCAGTGGCCCCATAGCAGAAGTCACTAAACCCGAGTTATAATGGTTTCCTCTATTAACAAGGGAAGAATGCACCATCAGTAGAAGAGTATCTCCCCGGCCTCCATAGCCCTAATCAGAGGACAAGAATATGCCTAAATCAAATTCTCGTTCAATCTTCACAACTAAGTCCATGGCACGATCCAACGTTGTAGGTGAAAAAGTATCCACACGCATTTGTATATTATCACGTAGGCCACCCATGAAATAACCAAGTAGTTGCATCTCCGGCATGGTAAGGGCATGGGAAGTAAGTGACTTAAACTCTTCAATGTATTGATTGACGATGCCATGTTGTCTTAATTGCGATAAACTCTTGAAAAGATTGGAAGCCAATAATCCTCCATATCTTTTCATGATCTCCGTCTTCAAACGAGTCCACGTTAATTCGTTTTCCCACCGTTGCAACATGCGAAACCAATGATTACACCTTCTCCGCATACACATCGCTGCTAATGTTACTTTTCTTTCTTCTCTAGTATGTTGAGCTACAAAATATTGCTCAACCATCAAGATCTAATTGGAAGGTTCTACTCCATCGAAGGCCGATAAAATTACTCGTGCCGCATTCAATCTAAGTTTGTCATCCATTTCGGCCTCACGTGTGTCGCCATAGGATAACTCAACTCCATCCTCCGATCGGCGGCCTCCATCTTTTTGTTTTCCCCAATCCTTGACCATAGAAGTGCCTTCCCCTGACGTTCCTCCCATGTCCTTGTTCAACCAAATATCTTCCAATAGTTTTTGTATTTTGTCCATCTTGCCTTGCATATCCGTCACTTCACCAAACATCACCTTCTGTTCTCCATAATTGTTAACAAATGATGTTGAATCTCAACCACCTCATTGTGGATATCTTCCACATTCTTCTCCAAAGCCTCTACTCGAGTTTCCATCCACATCATTGGACTACCGTAAAGCTTCGATCAAATTCATTATCAAACGTCAATTAAGTCCTCTGTTCAATTGTGTTTCCCGACAATGGAACCAATTGATTGCCTCCAACAGATGGCTAACATGTTTTACACAATGAAAAGTAGAAACAAGGAATGGTACCTAAGCTCAAGCCCAGCCAGAGACAATCTCTCTCTCCGCAACAAACTAATAATTTCACATAACAAAAAGCATAATAGACTTTCCCTCCCTCTTTCTCTTTATAGGCTTGTTGTTCCCTCTCCTCCCACATCAGCCCATATCCTTTAACTACTTCTGTTAGTGCTACCCTCTGCTTTTCCCACGTCATCATCTCAATACCTTTTCCACGTCAGCATCCCTATACCCCTACACTTATGAATTATTTACAAGTTCACCCCTCCCCCATATATCTTATGCTATACTAAACACACACTATTAAAACATACTATATTATTTATTGCTTTATTCTACTGATAACCCTCTATAGTATAGGCGTCATTTCCCCTTCCTACGTTGATACACCCTAACTGGAGTATCTAAAGTCCCCCTTCTTGGCATCGTATCATTGTTGCTCTGATGGGAGGACCGAACCGGAGGTCACAAAGGTGCTTAAACTTGGACCAAGCTAATTGGGGGTGCTCCCGCTTCAGCTTCAAAAACCATAGCTGCCCATCACTTTCCAAATGGAAGGCAGCCACCTTGACCTTCTCCTCCTCCGCCACGGGTTGGTGTTCAAAAAATTGCTCATCGATTGAACCACCCTAGGGGGTCTTCGCCACCATCATACTTAGGAAAATCCCACCGGACAAGCCGGGGCAAGGGAGCTCCCCGATCTGACTACCCACTCTCAACTTGATTCTCACCCATTGGTATGAACCCAATAGTAAGCAAGTGGTCAGGACACGACTATTCTATCACAAGCACTAGAACACACTAAACAAAGGAAAGCAAATATTAAACACACACGAGAGATTTGGATAAGAATACCTAAGCTCTTGCTCAGCCGGAGCTCTAATTCTCCATACAGTAAGCTAGTCAATGTGTTTACACTCTGCCCTTCCCTTCTTTCCTTCTTCCTTTTATTCTCACCCTTCCCCTCTTCCACGTGAGCTTGTGGTCCTCACCAATTCTGTTTCAATTCTGTTATCCTCTACCCCTTGCTTATCCACGTCAACCATTAGCTCTCTCTCCTCGTCCACTAGCCACGTCAGCTACTATCTTTCTCTCCTCATCCACTAACCCATGTCAGCTACTGCCCTTCATACTCTTATTCATGTGTATGCCCCTCTTACTACCTCTACTATATAATATCTACTATATAGTATACTAGTATATTATTATGGGTTATTATTTTATTTTTCCCTCCTTCGATGATACACTTTGAGTGGTGTATCCGAAGCCCCTTTTTTATGCATCATATCAATTGCTTCCCCGGGTAAAATGTCCTTGTCCTCAAGGACAAAGTCTGGGAAATGGATGTGAAACTCAGATGTGTCTATCCATGATGCTTCATCAGCCGTTTGGCCTTGCCACTGTACTAGCACTTGGGGAACTTGCTCTTGCCCTTGCACTCGGAAGCGCCTTCCTAAAACTGCTATGGAAGTTCTGGAAGTGGCCTAGGTTCATCAGTCCACTCAGTGGGTAGTTCGGCCATTGTTGGAAAGGAACCGATTGCCTACGTGGAACACAGGGTGGATGCGACAATGTGAGGGAAGTTGTAATTGATAAGCTACCTTTCCCACTCTTTGGCTGATCTGAAATGGTCCGAAGAAGCGTGGTGAAAGCTTGGATGTGTTTTTTATGCCACTAGTATGCTGTAGAGTAGGCCTCTTTTTGAGAAATACCCATTCACCCACTTCAAACTCAACATCCCGTCTGTGTTTGTTAGCACTAGTGCAGTATAAGTCCTGTGCGTGTGACAAGTTCTGGCGCAACTATGATAGGACAGCATCTCTGTTCCTCAAGGCTGTCCAAAGCTCTGGTTGATGCACTTCCTTATCCACGAATGCCCTTAATACTGGCGGGGGTTTCCCATAGACAATTTCAAAGGGAGTCTTATTGGAGGCTGTATGAAATGTGGTATTGTAATGATATTTTGCCCACAGTAGCCACACACTCCATTGAGTTGGATGCTCACTTACAAAGTAGCGAAGGTAGCATTCCATACAGCGGTTTAGCACCTCGATCTGGCCATCCGTCTCTGGATGATAAGCCGTGTTGTAGTGTAGTAGTGTGCCTTGCGCACTGAATAATTCCATCCAAAAGTGGCTGACGAAAGTGAGATCTCTTTCACTAACTATCGTCCTTAGCAATCCATGTAAACGGACCACCTCTTTGACAAATATACTGGCCACACTCTTAGCTGTGTAAGGATGCTTAGTGGGTATAAAATGTCCATATTTGGATAGCCTATCCACCACTACCAACACCACATCAAATCCTTTAGACTTTGGAAGTCCACCCACGAAATCTATTGAGATATCCTCCCATATTGCTTCGGGAATGGGTAGAGGATTTAAAAGACCAGCTGGCGCTAGGGATTGATACTTCTGTCGTTGACATACTGCACATGCAGCCACGAATTCCATAATGTCCCTTCCCTTTTTATTCCAATCCAATAGACGTTGGCTGCAATTCTCCTATAAGTGAGTAGGAACCCCGCATGTCCTCCTATGGGCGATGAATGGAATTCATGCATGAACAACTGCGGCCATTTAGAAGCTGCTGGAATCACAATCCGGTCATGGTAAAAAAGAGTATCGTTTGTGATGTGGAATCCCTGTCCTGCGAATTTCCCTTCCCGCAACAATGTCAACTTCTTCCCCAGTACCTCATCCTCTTATATGGCTTTTCTGATGGCTTCCAAGTCAGTCCATACTAGTTCGGACACTTGAGCTAACTGAACATCTTCGACTCCCCGAGACAGTGCATCTGCGGCCTTGTTTTCGCACCCTTGCTTGTACTGTATTTCAAAGTCGTAACCTAGTAGCTTGGGCAACCATTCCTATTGGGCCGGCGTCACCACCCGTTGCTAGAGAAGGTACTTCAGGCTTTTCTGATCAGTTCTAACAATGAACTTATTCCCCAGTAGGTATGGTCTCTAGTGTTAGATGGCTAAGACTAGCGCCATGAGCTCCTTCTCGTAGGTCGATTTGGCCATAGTGCAATCAGCTAAGGCCTTACTATAGTACACTATGGGCCTTTGTTGCTACTGCAGAACCGCGCCCAAGCCTCTGCCTGAAGCATCACATTCCACTGTGAAGGGCTGTGAGAAATCAGGAAGCGCCAATACTGGGGCGATCACCAATGCCTCCTTCAACCGTGTGAAGGCTTCTTCCGACTGAGTGGACCATCCAAAGTTATTCTTCTTTAGAAGGTCTGTCAATGGTCTAGCTATCTTCCGGTAATCCTTGATGAATTTCCGATAATACCCGGATAATCCTAAGAAGCCTCACAAGCTCTTTAGAGTTTTTGGTTGGGGCCAGTCCACTACAGCTTGTACCTTCTTGGGATCCATGGACACTCCAATTCCTGACACTATATGCCCCAAGTATTCTAAGGAAGACTGCCCAAATGAACATTTCTTCCTGTTAGCGTGGAATTGCTTCTGTCGTAGGGTAGAGAAGACCCGCCTCAAGTGATCCAAGTGTGAGGGCATATCCTTGCTATAGACCAAGATGTCATAAAAAAAAACCAGAACAAAGCGCCTTAAGTACGGTTGGAATACCTCGTTCATGGTTGATTGGAAAGTAGCGGGTGCGTTGGTTAGTCCGAATGACATGACCACGAACTCATAATGTCCATGATGGGTTCTAAAGGCGGTCTTATGGATATCTTCTTCTACCATCTGTATTTGGTGATATCCCGATTGTAGGTCGATCTTTGAGAAGACTCTAGCACTGTGTAACTCATCCATAAGCTCTTCTATTACGGGAATTGGAAACTTGTCTGGAGTTCAATGATATGGGAAATTTACACAAGGTCGGATCCCCACAGAGTTTAATTTCCCTCCCTGCGTGTTCTACCGTGATCACCATCTTAGCCTAATCCACCTTCACTTCCCCCAAAGTCTTCAACCAGGTCATTCCTAAAATAATATCCACCCCCCTCAGCTCCATTAGGTAGCAGTCGATGCTGGTCTCATATTCCCCGACTTTCAAGGGCACTCCCATGCAAAATCCCTTATATTCCTTCAACCTCCCATCCCCTAGGGTGATCGTGAATTTTCGATCATCTGTACTAGCCATGCCCAATTGATTCAATAATTGAAAGGACACAAAGTTATGACTAGCTCCACTGTCTACTAAGATGATCACGAGGTAATTCTTTATCGTACCTTGTATTTTAAGTGTGCAGGGCTCATTGAATCCTTGCATTGCTAAAAAGGATAGTGATAACCTCCCTCCATCTTTGGACAAGCCTGCATTATCACTCTCTTCCTCTTCATCTCCTTCCTCTTCTAAAACCAGCAGCTGCAGGAATTTGCTGGGGCAACGATGATTGGAATTGAAGGGTTGGTCACATTTGAAACATAGTCCCTTAGCTTTCTTTTCTAAAAACTCGGCATGTGACAATTGTCGTTGTCCATGAGATTGTCTACCTCCGTCCTTGAATGTTCCGGATCCCCCGCTTCCATGGTGGCTCCCACTAATGGATGTTTCATTCTTAGTGCCCTTCCAAGCTCCACCCCCTTCTCTATTCCGTCCCTCCTCACTAGGTTGATAGCGCGAATGACAATAGGAAAGATGTCCCATCGTCGGGATATTATGCCAGAGTTACTCAGGTTCCCCCTGCTAGTTATGGAGGGTTGTACTCCTAGTGTTCGATGGTCTCCTCTTCCCTCGGAGCTCTTTTCTGAGGACAGAAAGATTCCCAAGTCAAATTCTCGCTCTATTTTCACAGCCAAATCTATGGCTCTATCCACTGTCGCCGGCGAAAAGGTATCCACTCGAGTTTGTACGTCATCTCTCAGTCCTCCCATAAAGTAACCCAGCAATTGCATCTCGAGCATAGTGGGAGCGTGGGAGACGAGCGACTCAAATTCTTCAATATACTAGGTGATCGTGCCATGTTGTCTGAGCTGGGATAAACTCTTGAAGAGGTTGGCCACTAACAGACCCCCATACCTTTTCATAACCTCTATCTTCAGTTGAGGCCACATCAGTCCACTTTCTCTCCTTTGCAGCATGCGAAACCAATTATTACACCTCCCTCTCATACACATTGCTACAAGTACCACCTTCCGGTCTTCCCTAGTGTGCTGGGTTGTGAAATACTGCTCGGCCATTAGAATCTAATTGGAGGGGTCAACACCCTCGAAGATGGGCAGTACCACCCGTGCAGCATCCAACCGGAGCTCATCTTCTAGCGCTCCCAGTTGCATCGATTCAAAGGAAAACTCCAATCCGTCGTTCACTCTTTGATTTCCCACAACTTGTTTTCTGCAATCCTTGACCACTGATGTCCCTTCTCCTCCCCCTGCTTCACCGCTCTTGCTCAACCAGATGTCTTCTAATAGTTTTTGAATTTTTTCCATTTTTCCTTGCATCTCCGTAACTTCTCCTAACATGGCTTTCTAATCTCCATCGATGGTAATCAATTGGTGTTGTATCTCTGCAACTTCATGGTGGATATCCTCTACGTTCTTTTCTAATGTCTCTACTCTGGTCTCCATCCTTGTCATGGCGCTAGCACTATTATAATTTTGATTTCTTTCAGCTGTGACTCCCTCCAGGGGTGATCCGGCAGGTCAAACCAATTTGGTATGAACCCAGTAGTAAGCAGGTGGTCAGGACACGGCTATTCTATCACAAGCACTAGAACACACTAAACAGAGGAAAGCAAATATTAAACACACGAGAGAGATTTGGATAAGAATACCTGAGCTCTTGCTCAGCCAGAGCTCTAATTCTCCGTACAGTAAGCTAGTCAATGTGTTTACACTCTGCCCTTCCCTTCTTTCCTTCTTCCTTTTATTCTCACCCTTCCCCTCTTCCACGTGAGCTTGTGGTCCTCACCAATTCTGTTTCAATTCTATTATCCGCTGCCCCTTGCTTATCCACGTCAACCATTACCTCTCTCTCCTCGTCCACTAGCCACGTCAGCTACTATCTTTCTCTCCTCATCCACTAACCCATGTCACTACTACCCTTCTTACTCTTATTCATGTGTATGCCCCTCTTACTACCTCTACTATATAGTATACTAGTATATTATTATGGGTTATTATTTTATTTTTCCCTCCTTCGATGACACACTTTGAGTGGTGTATCCGAAGCCCCTTTTTTATGCATCATATCACCCATCTCTTCGCTCTTCGTTCCTTGCTCTCTTGGCTGCATTGCTTCCTTTGTCAGACTCTCCAGCTAGATGGCAAGGTGGTCCTGACATGACTCCATCCGCTCCAAGCGAGCCCGATCGTCCCAATGCATTGCCAACAAGGCTTCCAGCTACTAATGAACCTTGGTCCAATCCGCCATTGTGTCCTACTCAGATACCAAATTGTTAGCAACAACGGTTTGTTGTCGTGTTCGGGGTCTATGGGAATCGCTAGTTGAGGCCTTCATCGTGAATCCGGCCTTGCATCCTAGTTTTCCTATGTTGATTTCTTTGGTTGGGCTCGTTTAGAGAGAACCCAAGATCTTGAGGAATTGTGATTCTTTGTTTGAATTCAAGTTAATTTTCCTACCTTCCTTTTACACATACAAATACTACAGCCAAGATCCTTCTATTCCTAGCAGTTATACATTATCTAACAGTTACACGTTGTCCCACCCACGTTCTTACATGCTTGTTCCTACACTACTCCCCACTACCCCACTACGCCACCTCCTCTTGTGGAATACCCATGTTCCCCTTGCTGCCATCCCTTGTCCTGCTGTCACAATCCCCACCTCCCTTTGTTATTGCTCCACATCTCTGATACACGTGCGCAAATGGGATGATCCCTGCTGGCAGCTGTGCTAGCTGGGATGTAACACAAACCTTAACTGCAAAGTTTGCTTATAGAAGTACTTAAATTAGTTTCAACATTTGTGGCTCCAGAAAAATAAAAGAACTTCAACTACAGAGACAAAGACTCATTTCTTCTTTGCTTCAACAGATATCAATCCCATGAAATTCTACTCTATCAGTATATTTAGAGCAGCAGCTATTACTTATTGATAAAGATAGATATTAGAGCATATTTGACACTACTAACCAAGTCAGGCATATGGTCACTATCTTCCCGTAATGAACTTCTAATGGAATAAAATGCAATATAAATTCCAGCTCCTAAGTCCCAGTGCTCAATTTCTGACTTGTGCTCCTCCATCAAAGTTGCAAGTCTCCATATTTCCAAGTCTTTGCCTGCATTATCCAATAAAAGAGATAGCACCAAGAAGAATGCCACCAATTAGAGCCATAGAGATGATCGACAAGATACCATACATAAGCAACTTTTCATGCAAGTCAAGACAAAATCTATTTTCAAGAAAGGATCCACTCTATTATTTAAGCTTAGGTTTATTCTCTAATATTGAACTTCCCAAGAAACCAATCAATGTAACTTTTCAGCTCAATTGGCAAATTTTTCAAGAAAGGATCCACTCTATTATTTAAGCTTAGGTTTATTCTCTAAAGTTGAACTTCCCAAAAAACCAATCAATGTAACTTTTCAGCTCAATTGGCAAATTTTTCCGTGTGCATGGTAATGCATGAAACTCATAAGAGTGGTTCATGCAGCTGCTGCAACAACATTCAATGCACAACTTACAGCACTGTGCATTTACTGAACTGTTGCATGCAGAAGAATCTTGCATCACAGGTCCACAACGTGACTGAGGACAAAAAAGCTCTTATGCAGGAGTTATCATTCCAGCAACTACTATTTGAAAAACCAAATGCCTAAGTATAAATAAGGCTAGCATTTGAGTTATTTTCTGTAACTTAGTATATAAACAACAAAAACAAAGAGCTCCATCACCCAACAGGGATCAAATCAGACTGTTCTTAACAGAGCATAAATAGGTGAATCACACTAGGTAAGATAAACTCAAGAAACTACCTGACAAGAACAGTGAATGTGCAACTGAAGTAACAAAGATAGAATGTGCCTTTTGCCAATTCGAACATTGAAGATAGTGTTCCAGAGATTTTGGGACATCTCTACAATAACTGAAGTAAACAGCCTGCATCCAAAAAGAGGCCATAAGCAGAAGAACAAGAAAGCTAGATAAAGGAAATAACTAGGGGGAAAAACACAATAATCAAGGTCAAAAAGGAAACAATGGAAAAAAAAATGAAAAGGGAACAAATATGCAATATACCATTGCCTCATGCAGCCAAGCTGAAGGGACTCCTAATTCTTCGATAAATTGCTGCTGAGATTCATCTGCACTCCAACATTCACAGTACTGAAACAAAATTTCATGTATGACAGTTGCCTGTAAGTATGGATAATCTCTGTGATACGGCATGTGAAGGACTACATATATCGCCCAATGACATTTACCCAAACAAAGGAGCTGTGAAACAAGTGCCATGTCAATAACATGAAGTTCATTAGAACTGAAAGCCCCAATAGCTTCCAGAAGTGCTCTATGGTGCCAGATCATATGATAGTCAAGTGGATCGTATGTTGAAGACAAAGCATTGAACATTTTCTTCAAAAAACCAAATTCTCTATCTTGATTAGAATGGAGAAGCATAAGATAATATGAGAGATCAGATCGCTCCTCAATGTTGAGACTCAAAGTTTCATCTACTGGCCCTTCATCAATATAGACAGGGACAGGATAAGGAGCCCTTCCATCATTGAGCAGCCGCTGATATGTTCGAAAAATTACAGGCAATGAAGTATCAGGAGGGAGTTGATACCACATTAATAGACCAAGGAACCTCTTCCAGTCAATTTTGGAATCATGGAGTGCTCCACGAATGTTACCAGCAAGCAACTCAAGAATTTTTGTTCTATCTTTCTCGATGAAATTAAAATCCATACCATTGATCCTCCAAATATCAAGCTGCCTTGAGATATCAGAACGGTTTACCATGGACCCACCCGCTTGACTTATTAAACATGCCAACCTAACATCCCCTTTTGAAGCAGCCAGCTCCACTGCTGCATCCAGCTGTCTGCCTGTCAGAAGAAGAAATAAATGTTCTAGATAAGCAGATTCATTCAGTGAGCTTACTTCAGCCTGCACCCTATGGCAAACATACTCTTGCAACCAGCAACTGAACTCTGCTCTCCGAATAAGTGGAAGTTTTCCAGGGTCAACTTCAGATGAACTATCTTTTACATCCTCCATTGCATCTTCCTCATTGTCAGCACCAACTGATTTTGACTGTCCAATATTCTCTCTATCAGAAAAAAGAACTTTAACCAACTCCCACACCATCACTTGGTGCATCAAAACCAGACGAGCAGATGAAGATAGGACAGATAATTCCAGCTGTCTCTCGATTATATCTGCGTAATTGCGGCAAACCTCTGAAAGCATGAAGCGGTTGCACACAGGCTTAACAAGCTTGAGTTTGAAGGATCCAACCCCAACTTCTTTTATTTCATGATTTAGTGATTTATGAAGATTCAAAGGGGAATCAAAAGCCAACTCGACAAGCTCTTTATTCACTCTGTTGTTTTCATCTCTAACAGCTCTATCAATTGCTACTTTTTCTAAATTTATAACAGAAGACAATACCTTGTGAGAACTACTACTGCCTACAGGTGCTCCTGTGTGGACAAGAATGCCATTCGGGCCCCATCCAACTCGAAATGACCTGCCCATAAATAGACCTGCATCAACTATATTGCAAGAATGGTATTTAGTCACTGGGGTCTCATGTGCCGTGTCCAATGCAAAACCATCTGCCTTCATCACCTTCAAATGCATGCCCTTATTTTGTTGTGCAAGCAGAATAGATCCAGGAGAGCTAGCATCAGCCTGGCCAGGCTTGTATTCAAGTAATGCTAATGGACTCTTTCGTGAGATGGGTGGACTAGATTTATAGCTCATTCTCTGAGTACTATTGAGAAATGAAGATCTTCCATATTCTTTACCACGGGATGGCCTCTGATGAGAAAGAACTTCACTGAAGTCCTCAATTTCCTCTTGCTCAGCAGGAAACATCAACATTCTCATTTCTTTCATCTTTATGGGGTCAAGACCAAGATGGGCAGGAAGGGAATGAGAAAGCTCAGGTCCATCAAGTTCCATTTCAGTTTCTTCATCCACTCCAACAATCTCACCACCATCTGCATCTACTGGATCCTGAATTGCACGGGCATCATCCATGATGATATCCTCCTCTTCATCATCACTTAGTCCAAATCGGCTGAAGTGCTTAACTAAAAATTTCCATTCACCATTTGTATAATCAAATGAGATAAAACTGGCCCCTTGTCTTTCTGAGCTGTGTTTGAGCTTTTTAAGTATGCCATCTAGTTTCTCCTCTTCACAATTTGATGAACTAATCGGTAGAATCAAAGTTACCTCAGCAGCCTTGTTCAGGCCTTTGCCAACAGCAGGTTTTGCACTTTCATCTTCATACACAACTGCCTCATGCCTAAAAAATTTGACAATTTTATTTAAATCCAACCATCTAACATCTGTTTCACCAGAAAACTTGATGTACCCATAGCCAAATCTTCCTATAGTGAAATTTTCAACTCGGCCCAAATAACCAGGACCACTCAGCTCCCTTGCAGCTAATTCTGCTAGGCTAGGTTGTATGAAATAATCAGATAAGTTCAAAGTGGGCAATGGAATTTCTCCTTCATTCTGAAACTTAAAATCCAGACAACATGATATCCTTCTTTTTTTCTGGTGTATAGCAATGTCTAGTCCAGAGGTTCCAACCTCAGATTCCACTCCACTCATGGCTGGAAAGCGGACATCACAGCTTGAACAACTAAATTCATCTAAAATCCCTAAAAGCAAGAAAGGGAACCATTTTTGGTCAACTGTTTTTTAACAATGAATTCATACTCTAGCACTGAAGCAAAATGCAAAAGAATGGATACTGGATATATATGATACACCTAAGATCCGAGCAGGGCCCTTGAAATGTAAAGCAGCATTTTCTTTCATCTAATTCAAGCCATTAAACAATCGTAAAAATGATCAAAACAGAAATTAGGAAAAAAGGGGGGGGGGGGGGTTGGGGTGGGGGAAGAGAAAAGAGGCTCCTACTCTAAATCATTTCGATTGTGTTATGTTATACAATGAGAAACCAGCCAAATCTCACTTCGCTCTGCATTATATGTGTGGTTGATTATTCCCTAAAAGAAGCCAGCTATAATATAGTAAAAATTAAGCTCCTCCAAAACCTAAAGAAACAAACTTTCATTTCCAACACCAAGATATTATTGCAATAATCAAAGAACTCGCAATTATCAGTAGCTTATATTGGTATGTGGCAGTGGGAGACACAATAGGGGCAGATATCTGCCGATGGTGATTCTCTGTCATTGTTAATCACCATCGGCTGTTATTAGCCCCTTCATCACCATCTACCACTATGAGCCAGTAGTTATGATATCCTTTAATGCTACAAAAATTACATTCAATTTTTACAAAAGTTGAAAATCTTTTGGAAAGTATTTTCTCCAAATGGAACTACACTTACAGTAATGCAAAAGAACTTCCTACTCTAACTATCTCGTCCGCAGACACTATACAACAAATGATCAGCTGAATCTCACTTCATTCCCTATTACATTTATGATTAATTATTCTCTTAAAAGAAGGCAACTATAATATGGTAGAAAAAGTCAAGCATAAAACCTAAGGACATGAACTTTCGTCATGTATAAGCACGAAGAATACAGTGAATTAAAATAATAAGTTACTCGAGACTTCTCTTAGCTAATTAACATGCTCAATGAACAAAACAAATCGAGATCCATGTCTACTGAGCTAATTAAAACATAACCATATTATATATAGAAAAAATTAGCATCTCCAATACCTATCCTGCCCGCCGAGTGCGGTACACTATACATCGACAAAATCAGCTGAATCTAAATCCATTCTGCATTCATTTATGACTAATTGTCCCATAATTGAAGGCAACTATAATATAGCAAATTGACACCTCCAATACCTAGAGACACAAACTTTCATCCGTGGAGAGATGAAATGAACATACATACATACATACATACATACATATATATATATATATATAGAGAGAGAGAGAGAGAGAGAGAGAGAGATACCGGAATCTGAGGTTGAAGCCATAAGGACTTGGATTAGTGTGAAATCGGGGGGTTTAGCTTAACTGGGGGGTTTACTGGGTGCTGCTTCCATGTCTTGCACTCTCTCTCTCCCTCTCTATGTCTCTGAGTAATGAAACGAAAGACTGGAATGGGAGGGAAGCGAAAGCTCCGTTTTGGACCATGGGCTTGGTGAGAGCATCAAGCTTACGAAAAGCCCACCTAGCTTATTGTTCGGCCCAATGGATCAATATGGAAGGTCTTGTTTAAATCGAAACTATTTATAGAAAAAATATGTATCTCTAATGTGTACCTATTTAAAATTATTTGATATATGGTGTTTTCTATATAGAATATTACTGAAAAAAATATCTATTGAGTCTTTTAACTCTCGGTTAAACTATATTATAATTAATATAGAGGCTAATAATCTCTTTTATCTTAATAATATAAATAATAAATAATATGAATAACTTATTGTAAGTTTTCTAAGTAAATAGATAAAACAACATGTCTAAGAAAAAAATCAAATTATCAAAATAGTCATCAAGTTTATCTAATTCAAAACACCTATAGTAGGTTCAATTTTAGAATCAAATAAGTTACAATTCTTAAGAATAAAATAAAGAAATAATAACAATATTTTATTTTGGTTGCATTTATAAAGATATTATTAATATAAAATAAATATATGTAAAAGTAATAGATATTTTCGTAGTTTTATCAAAGAAATGAAATTTTTTATTATGCCAATAAGAAAAATTATATAGAATAACTATTCTATAAACCAAATATAGTAATAATTTTGTAAGGAAAAAATATCTATTTCGTTTCATAAGGTAATTGAATAGATTATTAAAATGTTTTAGAATCCATGAACCCTTTTCAAATAATAATCCCATTTAAAAGAAAAAGATTTGTTAGGTATTATTATACTCTAGAGACCATTTTTTTCATTACTAATAATAGGTATCATGGTCGGTAGAGCTGGGGGTTTCTCAATTTCGAATTCTATTCACATGGGGGTCCTTACATTTCATTTAAGTAAATCTATCATTCACAATTTTTACTTTGTTGTTTTGGTCTTTCAAAACTCTCAATACTTCACATCTTATCACATCCCGTGCTTTTGTAATCGCTGCAAAAGAGTTTGTGAGGAGGTAAGTACACTATGGCTTAGTGAATGAGATGGTAACACTTTCAATGCTACGTACACACAAGCAATATCAAATTAAGTTATCAAAACACATACTATACATGAGCAACCATATGAATACAACATCTCACGTGGTCTTCCGGTGATCGACGTGAAGTCTAGGGTTTACGCCCCCCTTAACCTTGGGTTGGGGATTCCGAAGCCACCATCAGTACCTAAGTCATTACCTGAATTATTTATCTTATCACTTTGTTAATTATGATCTCTTTTTAACTCAACAATGAACGCTCTCGTGCCTCTCTTTACCAAACAAAGCAAAACCTTCAAGGACGGGCCAGACTCGGAACCATTAAGGCACGACAATCCCCTAATCACTTAGTTTGCACTTGGCAGAACAACAATCCTCTTGATCACTTCCGACATATCCTGTATCAGTGATGGCCTTCAATCTCATGCAATGTCTCGTGAAAATGCATGTCCAGTTTTAATCATATCCACTTCCTTAATTAATTGATTTAAGGTGATCAACAATATATACAATCACAATCAATTCTTATTCAAATAATGAAGTAACTATCAAGCATTTCATTCCACACTCATCACAATAACAAAGATCATGCCTTTCTTATCACACAAAACAGATACTAAACCCAGACCTCGTGGACATAGACCTATCTAGTTTTACTACAGGTTAAATTAACTCGGCACATCTTTGTGCCATTTCTCTTAAATGTCAAACCAACCACTTGGGGTTGATTTACAATCATCATCTCTGACACCTCTGTGTCATTTGTCTTAAATGTCAAACCAACCACTCTGGTTTGATTTATAATCATCTTATCTGACACCTTTACATCATCGCACTCCTCAAGTGCTCTATTATTTACACTTTCGAGAGCCAAAAAGTTCGTCTTGTATTTTCTTTTGATGTCCTTAAGACATTTATATAATATATATATATATATACATATCTACATATATGTATGTTCGTGATACAATCTTACTTAAGGACAATTTACTAGACACTTTCCCTTACGAACTTAAGAGGGCAAGAAAATATGGTTGTTAAGTTGTAAAATCAAGATTTCACTCATGATTTATGTAAGTGGATTCATGAGTGTATTTTGTAGATATAATAAGAAAATAAGTTTGTTTAAGTATATGTATACACATTTAGGAACCAACTCTGACATGTATACACAATGATACCTATACGTCTAATCCCAACTAAGCATACTTACTCGGTAGCTATAGAAGGAAAAGCTAAGTTTCTATGTTCTGGTTTATTTTGGAAGAAAACAATTTTAAATCATGGGTTAAGCTTGTGGTTATAGCACTAGCAATATGGTGCTAGGTGCTATCACTAAGGTAACGACATCTAAACCCTCAGACCATTCATTCATCTATATTCTTTATTGATTTTCTCCCTAACTCGTCAGTCCCTGCTATGACTTAACTCAGCAAGAATCACAATCAATTTCAAGCACAGCAAACAACAATTTCACATGCATAGTAAATCATCACATGACATAACATGGTAACATCTCATTAAGTTTCCTATTCACTTGTTTAGGGTTCTTGTAGTCCTAACTGGAGTTGAGTGATTCTAGTAGGTAATCTCTTGGTGTTCCTTTTGAAATCAATTTCCTTCTGCGGTGCTTCCTTCACCCAATCATAGAAAGCCGCATCTTTCACTTGACTTTGGTAGTCTTCTAGCACCTAATATGGGTACTCTACTCATCTTGCGGTTGATGGTAAGGCGTAAAGTCTCCTCCTTAAGGAACTTTGGGTGAACAAGATTTGAATGTTGAACTTCCTACGAATTTGTGCTTCCAACACTTAAGTTGCTGTGATCGATTGTTTGCTTTCCTTATATAGAAGTCGAGCAATGGAATGTCTTTGACTTGCCAAATTTGAAATTTCTTCTTCTGTATATGCAAGATACCCTTGGAAAGGACAACTGAAGATCTTGCATTTGGGTATTTTGGCCAAGAATGATCTTCCTTAACATCCTTTGAACATTCCATTGTGAAATCCATTTCATTCCAAATATCCCCCAAGCCATCATCTTGGATGTTGTTCGAATCATTTCCTTCACCATCTACGCCATCATAGACGCTTCTCCTTTCCATGAAGTATCTTTGAACCTTTCGTTTATCAATTTGTCTCTAATATTTTCTAACGAATTACTTATAAGACAATCCACATGATTTAGTAGTCTTAAAAGTTTTGTATCACCTCATTTCTTCTCTCCTTTGTTGATATTCCCACCTACAGGATTTTCCTTCATTTCTACTGGTTTTCATCCTCAAGTCCACACACACACGCACCACTAGTGCCTACATACATACACACTTCATTCACTTCTTATACCACCAATACACACTTACCATGCTACTCCACACACACTATATTCACTTTTCATACCCACACATACATGTTCACACTTTACACATCATCTCATACTCATACATACATATCCCACATACATCACCCTCAACTTCCATACTTACACATATACACATGTCCATACACCATACACTATTTCACACACACACATCCATACCCACACACACCTCTCCTTCCTTATACATATACACATACCCACACACCACACGTCTTCCATACATATACACACATGCTATATACTCTACACACCATCATATACACACATACCTTCATACGCTACGTAACATCCACACATACACACACAAACCGCATCTACCACACATCATCCATATACATACACTCCCTTCACACACATCACATATCATTCTACACACACACATCTCGCATACACCACATACCCTTGTACACATACATACTATCCACCTACTTCACCTCATGCTCGTACGCACATACTCACATACCCATACCGCAAACTATCTCTTACACATACATACATACATACCCACACCACATGCCATCTCATACACTTACACACATACTCACACACCTACACACATATGCTGCACACCACATACACTCACCCTTACACCCGCATACCTTCACCCACACATGCACACATCCTTACACTACACCATCCACCGCCACATACACCCCTCTCCACATACAACCATCTCTACATACACCACACACCCCCATGCACACACACACACATACATATTCCTTTACATCCACGCACTGCCACATACTTTTACATGCACTACACCTTCACCCGCACACACACATCTCCATATACATCACACCCACCTTCCATATCTACACACCATTTCAATATGCATACACACATACTCACATACTACACACTTGCCTCCTCCTTTCCCCTACATACACACACATTCCTACTCACACACCAACCACCGTCACAAACACTACACACTTTCATTCACACACACAGACATATCCTCATACCTCCATTTACATTTAATTTCCCATCCATTTCCTTTTCCTTCTCTTCTCTTCTTTTCCATGCTGGTCTTTCCTCTTCTTCTTTTCTTTCCCTTTCCTTTTCCTTTCCCACTACAACCACTTGTTACTGTTGTTAAATCGTTTTCGACATTGCTGCCATCTTCCCTCGCACACCACTATATCTCGCAGCTTCCCCCTCCCTTATGCACACACACACACCTTCATGCCCACATCGACACAAGGGACTAAGCTTAACAACTATCCTCATGGATTCCTCATGGACATTGCTCGCGGGGTGTAGCTGCCATCGTGGTTGCCGTTTGCTGTTACTGCTGTTGTTGCAGCAATGGTTGTTGTCGTGGCCGTTGTTATTGTGCAGCCGTCATAGTTGCTATCGTTGTGGTCATTTTTGTTGTCGTCATGATTGGGGCCTGTCGTTGCTGCTGTTCTTCGTTGTCACCGTAATTGTTGTTGCAGCAACTGTGGGATCGTCGTTGTTGTTGCTATGGTCGTTATCATTATCATCATTGTTGTTGTCGTTAGGCTCGTCGTTGTACTCGTTGTGGAGATCACCATTGCTATCGTTGTCACGGTTGTTGCGATCATCGTTGGGTGGTTGTAGGTCATTGTTGCTGTAGTTGCTGCTGTGATTCATTTCGATTGTCGTCGTTGCCACTACCGTTGTCGTCGTTAAGGTTACTGTGGTTGCTGTCGCCGCTGGAGGCACGTGATCGCAGATGCCGGCGTCCCCACCTCCACGCGTGGCTCCTTCCTCTAACTCGATAGGGATGATCCGAAAAAGCTGAGGACGGGACGCGACGAACAGCGAGGTTCCGGACTCACTGCTACGGCCGTCAAGGTGAAGAAGATTGAGCAGACACACGATTTGAAAGCTGCCATGGTTGTTGTGTGGCATTGCCTGACGTCACGAGCGATGAGCTGAACGAACGCGACTCAGAGCTGCCGAAGGAAATACAATTGGGATAGAGAAGAAGAAGAAAGAAAAGAAAAGAAAAAGAAAAAGGAAGAAAGAGGGGGTAAGGGACAGGACGACTGGGGAGTTGTTCGCGACGTGATAGGTGTGACAGCCTGTCGTGCCTCCCCTACTACTGCTGCTGTCACGTTTGGTCAGACACGATATGACTTTTTTTTTTTTATAGTATGAATATATATTATATTATATTTTGATTATATTTTATATTTTGAATGTCTCTGTTTTAATATTTTGCTTGCGTACAAAAATATATTTAAATTTTATATTTTTAGCATTTTATTACGAAAGCTCATGTCTAGTTAATCTAATTATCCCAAATATAAATATTCACTTTAAATTTTCATTTAATGTTCCTAGATCTACAATTTAAATTAATTTTATTATTTAATATAATATTATTTAAAAATTACATTTTAAAGAATTTATTATTCTATTTATTTTTTTAATTTTTTATATAGTTTTTTTGAAATTTTTAGGACTTTAAAAAAAAAAAAGATTTTGACATGAATAGCTACAAACATATTGTAAATTAATTATTTGTAAATCTCTATTTTACATCAGATATTGTTGACATTTACACGAGTCCGATTTAAAAAAAGATTTGAATACTATTGGCCAACAGGAATTGCGGCTGCAATTTAAACCGAGCAGGCTAGTTGATTGTATTTCGAGTGGTTGAACAGGGGGATACCGTGTTTTGCGTTTGAGTGAATAACAAGGAAAGGGATGTTGTATGATCTCAATCACATGCAAAAGTATGTTTTCAATAATAAAAGAGACCAAACACACTCCATTTTCTTTGGACTCATGTATGATTTATCATGGCACGCGTGGTTTCACCTTTTTTTTTTTTTTTTCCCTAAGTCGTAAATAAAAACCTTTATTGGCTTGTAGCCTTGTAATATATCCAAACCCTTTTGAACTTATGTCCCCTTAAACATGGATGCCCTCAAGCAAAATGCACCCTTCTTCGACCACATGTCGCTTGGAACTTGATATGTGATCATTGGACCATTAAAATATGTGCAATCAAATATTTAATATTCATTGGATATTCAAGGTCTAAACCAATAACTGCAAAGCAAGTAATCTTAAACATTTAGTCCGGCTTGTTGTAAATCTGAAAATTATCAGTAGTGTTGAACCAGTAGGTTTTGAATTCAGTAATTAATCAAGTTGTTTATCCGAGTCAAAGTTGCAAGCAATAATTGAAGGAGTATTAAGTAATTAATTTATAAGCTTAATTGGTAATTAATTTAAAAATTTATGCCATATCTATAAATTTAAACTCGTCCAAAACCACTCATGGGTTTAGATATTTGCATATACAAGCTTAAGGTTTATAAGAATTAAAAGGGCTCATTTCCATTATAAATACACATAAGTCTATTTAACATTTATTAAGGCCTATTAAAGCTAAAGCAAGCCCAAGTAAGTTCAAGAAGGCCTTTTCCAAGTTTGGTTCTCACACATGAGATAACCAAGTAAGGCCAAGAGTAGAAAATTTGATCTAATAATTTTTATTTCAAGCCTATCAAGCTAAATCTCCTTTAGACATTCTTGAATCGAACTTGATTCTCTAAGCCCTATTCCTAGACCAAGAAGCTAGTCCACAACATTAAATTGAACCAATTTCCCAATTACCAAACTAACCCTTTACAAATTTTAAATTATATGATCCGTACTTTCTTCCCTGCAGTCATTTCTAATGTTAATGACTATTCAGTCTTATCAATATTGTTAGACCTATGAATGTGTGATTGCTGACAATTTATAAGCAAGAAAAGCTAAAAAACATAAGCATGTATTGAGATGTAGCAATTATTGGGAATAATGTTCCAACCATTGTTTCATAGCCTTAATAACCCATTCCATCATTTGACTATTAGGATGACTATAGGAGTCAAGGTAGTGGGATTTCAATAGAAGATGATAAAATTGGATAGTTTTAGCAACATATAGTAAAAAAATTCTAAGTTATAATGCTTTTGCTATAATTCCCATATAAAACTATAATAGCACATTTGATTTTGTATGCAAGAATGGGAACGAAATAGAATTATAATTCCATCTTCCGTTCCCTTTTCTATATCTGAAAGTTTTTTTTTAAGTTTTAAAGGGAAACTTGATTCCACCTTTAAGGGGTGTAGAATCACAATTGATGCATATTTATTGAAATAACCTTTTTAATATACCATGTATATATATGAATGTATCATCTCCTATGTTGGAGGAAAATTTAATAGTTATGTGGAATTTACTAGCTTAGGTATATCAGTAGAAGTGTAAATGAGACAAACTTATAAATGAGACAAACTTTGTTTTTAGCTTGGTATTTACTCAAATTTGACTCAGCACTGTTAAATCAAGCTTGAGTTAAGTAAGTTATTGAGTTGAGCTTTAGCATTATAATGTTTGACTCAATTAACTCGTGAGTCTATGTGAACTCAAGTTAGGCTTAAATGTTAATCAAGTTAGAATAAAGTTTAGGTATCACAATTATTTTAATTAAATTAATAATATTTTTTGAGATTACCTATTTGAGACGAGCTTAATCGAGTCAAGCTTGAGTTAGTCATCAAGTTTTATTTCAAGTCAAGCTCAAGCTCAATCAAGTTTGAGTTCAAGTTTAAGCTTGAAATTTGAAATTTTTAGTCGAGTTTGAATAGAACTTAGCACCATATTGTGTTAGTTTGACTCGTTTATGGCCTTATATATGAGTGAAAAGGGTATGCCATTTGCAAAGCAGAAAAGGTTTACTTTATGAAAGGTAAGTGGGCATATTAGAGTTATGTGACCATTAAGTGTTAAGGAAGAAATAAAGGAGTTAGCTTCAATATGACTAATCACAAGGTAAAAGAAACACTTGATTATATTTATGTAGATTCTAAGGTTTACATTTATTATCTTCATTCTATGCAAGGTTTGGTCTTGGATCAAAGTGGAATTATAAAGAGCAAGGAAGTTGGAGACATTTTTTTAGTTCATTTGGTTAAGCAAGTCAAAGTAAATATTTGTCAAGTGCGTCTTAGATTCTTTGTACTCTTAATTTGAGACTTATTTGATGTTTATAGAACCCAACATAGAGTATTTTTACTCAAGAAATATCGATAGTTATGATATGATGAAAAAGTTCAATTAAAAACTAATTGTGAAAAGGGTTCAAGTTTGCCCATGATAAACCAAAGTAGCTCAATGGTCAAATAATGTTTTAATTGAGTTGTCTAAATTTCCCTTAGAATGTTATGTGTAGTTTTCTCTTTTGCTCTTTTCTAATTCCATTCTCTCTCTCTCTTTTTTTTTTCTTATTTTTATTTTGTGTTACTTGCTTCCCACTCTAGTGGAAGCCTATAAGTGCACCTATCAGCTTTAAGGATCTCACTTTAGAATAATTGGAAAGTACTCTTTAAGGTTTTATGAGATTTGTGATTGCATAGAGAAGGTTTGTAATTGTTGTGCATTCACCTGTCTCCTATTTGCCCTATTGCTTTGTGCGTAAATTTTCCTACTACATTGAAGTTTTCCATATCATAATGCAAATGCTGTAATGCACAAAGCCAATTTAACCGTTTGCATAAGTAGTCAACACATGTCGATTTTGTGCTCTTCAATGCTTCGGAGCTCTTCAGACAGCTAGCACGTTATTTGCTGGCACAACATCTATATCGTCCTCAGACATATAACCACCCTCTGAAAAGTTTTCCTAACAAGGAAAATCTAGGAAATGACGGAAACCCTAATGAGATCAGCTCCAAACAAATAAAGATAGAATAGAATGGAGAAGAAGCTGCGGAAATAATAATAATGATAAAAATAAAGTATTGTGCGTGCTCAGAATTGTAGATAGGTTATTTAATGCATCCACACGTTCCTTTTGTTACTCTTATGGAGCACCATATCTACCCATCAAGGGCCACATTAGTTAAAGCTTATCTTTCTCCTATGGAGATTGTGACTCATAGTGGAGGACATCGAGGGACAGGCTACGTTTATGATACGTCTGTTTTGCGGTAAAGGTTTTCACGCGTTTTACGATATTTATTATAATTGATGCCTTAAATTTATTGGATAGTATTATACTAATTTCAGTAGAATAAAGTTATTAGTGGATTTTCACAGTAACTCATAAAAGAGGAGTGGATGGTAGGGTCAATGATTGATTGTTTCGGTTAATTATTATTGAAATTATCGACAATCACCAACAAAAATGGTTTCTATTTTAAATATAATAGAAAACCATCATCGCCTTCCTCAGCTACTCCACACAACTTTTATGGTAATTGTAAAATATACCCTTTAAATGTGTTCATATGTATTTTTATTCTTTATTTTTAAAATTAAGCATTTGCATCCTAACACTTAAAAATAAGATGTATATAATCTTGCACATGATTATTTTACTATTGATTTCATACTTTTTTTTTTAATTTTTAATATTTTTGTTATTTTATCCAACATTAAATAATAAAAGAGTCTAAAAACACTTTTATGAAATACTTGAGGATCTAATTGCTTAATTTTAAAGATCGAAAGTATTTATAATTTACCCAAACTTTTATCTTGGCAAATGTCTGAAAAATAGGCTTTTGGAACTCAATGCCTGATAGTTGAAAATCTCTATCCCCCCAAAGTTTTCTCACATATCAAGTCTTAAATTAGGCAAAAAGATTGTCATGCTATAGTTCATATTTTATATAATATATGGTTCAATCACTAGTAAATTTGTCTTTAACACCACATAGAAGTACTAAGAAATATGTTTGTACCCTAGCATATGGGAATCTATTTCAAAATTCTTGAATCACAACTTATCTTATGACACTATATTGGGCACCTAAACTATCAACACCCTAATATTGATCATATATTGGCTGTATATTTATGGTAACCCCACTATCTATTGATGGGGAATAATGGAAAGTAGTATAATAAGTTCATACCTAACAGCACAAGAGAAAAATCTAACAGGATATCAAATTAAGAGATTTGGTAATATTAATGACCAATATATTATTATAGAACCATAGTGATTACAACTATGGCCATAGAAGTTAACAAGAGTCATTGGTTGTTATAAGAAGTCATGTTCAGCTAAAGCTACTCATGCAAGCAAATGCCCTAAATTTGGCCCTAGTGAATGTGATTTCGTTTGGAAAATGAAATTTGAAATAGGCAACGCATGTGAGTATGACTCAATCATACCACTGCATTAAGAAAACATTGCTAATAATCGATGTCAACATCTGTGGCCCAATGCATGCTTTGGGTTAGATTGCCTAATACTACAGGATAACACAATGGTCAAATATAGCAGCTACATTCCATGCCTGGATGTCCACAAAAACAGAGAGAGAGAGAGAGAGAGAGAGAGAGAGAGAGAGAATGACTGAAAATTACATGAAACATGGCTTGTGTCTTAACATATGTTGAAGCATATGGGTTGGTTTCCTATGTTTGGTAACCCTGATGTGTGCCACGTCTAGATGTTCCCAAGCTCACGAACCGCATGCACCCATTTTGTGTTGATGCCATGCCACATAATGGTTGAATGCACTAGCCCCGGTTGAACGGAAATTTCTAACGTAAACCCGGTCTATATGGACCTCGTAAGTGGAAAATATACCTGTGTCTTATACTAACAGTATGATCCACGAACACCAAGTACGTAGAAAGATTTTTCCACGGGATTAGTGCTCATCCAAAAACTCCACCTTGGTAACCAGTTGGAATCTGTCTTAGGTTGATGGGAAGCATAAATCTATGTCAATTAACATGTGGATCCAGTCATTTAGGGCCACCTGTTAGAAGTAGTGATACTCTTTACAATTGACTAATATAAAATAAGGGCGAGAAAGACTTAAAAAAAGACGAAGAGAAAAATAATAAAATTATTTGATTTTTTTTTTTTTACTTATTGATTTGATAATATAATTTGTGGTTGATATAACAAGATCCATATAGCCAATCCCGTATAATGAAAATGAGTCACCGGTATTGTTGCTCTTGTAGTAGAATATATCTAATAGTTTAGTTTTTAAATCTATATAATAATAAAATTTACATTGCTAAATTACTATTTTTATGATTCACCAAGCTAAACCATCAATCCAACAAAATTTTTCTCGTTAAAAAATATTTCAAGTCCTTGTAATTGATGCTGTAAAGTTGCAACTTTTTTATGTTTTTTTTTCAATAATTATAATAAAAAAAAAGATTTTAAACCTAATCCATCTCACTGAAAATTTGTATTTATATCAATAAATTACAAAACCCTTGACAACTTTTAATGTTGATGTTGTTTAAGTGACATAAATTTAAGAGCCTTTATCATATTTACATAAGTTATAATAAAATATATACTATATTTATCGACTGAACTCGAATTTTTTTTTTCTTTTTGGGTAATTTCCAAACTCAACAAGTTGTAATGTCATTTTATAACCAAACGGTTAAACCTACCTAAAAAAAAGTCATGTTTGGTTAATCTATTAGAAGTATTGGGAATCTCTTTGCTCTAGATCTTTTACTTTAGTAGGGTAAGAAATGTTCTTTCACCCCCAATATGAAAGAGCTTGGCGAAAGGGAAAGAAAGCAAGAAAAACTAGAAAAGAACAAACAAAGATAAGTAATTGTTGGCCCCATGTATTACCTGATTGCTAATAGAAAGCCGCAAAACAGCTTTGTATGTAATTATATATACCCGCCTTTCATTTCTTCACGCTCCAACGCATCCTTTCCTTTCTTGCTTCCATCACTTCTCTTTCAGACATATCACAAACACCTTCACATTGTGACCATTTTTTTTTTCTTTTTTGCTTAACTCTGCCTCTACATTAACATGACTAGACCCCAACAGCGATACCGCGGCGTCCGACAACGGCACTGGGGCTCCTGGGTGTCCGAGATCCGCCACCCTTTATTGTAATTCATCACTTAATAAATCTATTTTCTTCCTTTAAAGAACGCAATCTCTTTTTTGGTTAATTACATAGTAAAACCGGAGTTTGGCAGCAAATTCCTCAACAGCTGTCTTTTTTTTGGTATTAGCTGGGAAATAAAATCACGTTTTGAGAATTTATAGCGGTTACTGAATTTTTGTAGCTTAAGAAATTTACCTGTGGTTGTGTATTGATTACAGGAAGACTAGGATATGGCTAGGCACATTCGAGACAGCAGAGGATGCAGCACGGGCATATGATGAGGCAGCAAGACTTATGTGCGGACCGAAAGCACGGACGAACTTCCCATACAATCCGAACGAGCAACAAACATCTTCATCCAAGCTACTTTCGGCTACCTTAACTGCTAAGCTACATAAATGTCAAATGGCATCTCTTCAAGTTGCCAAGAAGAATGCAGCTAAAGAAGCCGGAGAATCAAATTCTTCACATTTTCCTCGGGGTGGTCAGAGCGATAGCAGCACTAGAAGCACGGATCAATCGGGGGATGAATGGATGGAGAAAAGACCAAAGACGGTTCTCCAATGGCACGAGATGAATTGGGATAGTGAGGAAAGCTGTGGAGAAAGAAATGAGCAATTTAATCCACTTGAGGATGACCATATTGAGCAGATGATAGAGGAGCTGCTTGATTATGGTTCCCTAGAGCTTTGTTCTGCTGTTTCAACATAACATCATTAATTTTAGTATCATCAGTTTCCTAGATGCTAATGTAACCTTCTCTTTCGTTTCATGCCATGTTCCTAGATGTATGAATCGGAGGCAGGCTTAGTGGCCTGAGTACTAATTGTGAATAATCAAAATGTCCGCCCATGGCTCTTCAATTTCTAATGTGTTCTTATGATTAACTAGAGATGGATTTAGCATTTGATCGGTGTTAGGATATGACTAAGAATTGCCAATTTATCATTTTTGTCTTAATTGGTCCTAAAGTTTGTTAAGATAAGGGCACAAAAGGAAAAGAAAGATAAAAAAAGTGACATGCAACTTCTTGACACCTCATATGGAAGTATTATATCTTTTTTCCGACGACTTGCCATCTAGTCAAATTTAAATTCACAACCAACTATCTTAAATCTTTCGTTTATTAAATCTTATGCGGTTTTATACATATTGGTTGATAGTAACAATAGCATCTGGTTGTTGGAAATTCCAAATTAAGTTAGTTATAGGTTACTAAATGGTTTCTAGCATTCTTATACTTCTTTGACTAATAGCATCTATCATGTGTTTGATGTCACGGTTGAGAATGGTGTCAACTCGACAATATGTGATAAGTTTATTAGACAAGCATGGGACACGATACTAACCATGAATGTAACCCTAGGGAGGGTGTAGGGGGTGTAGAGTAGGCTTATAGCCGCAACTTTACCCCTTTATTAACGAGTATCTTAGGAAAGTTACAAAATTTATATAATTAAATGAAATATCGAATCACTTGTTTTATAGTGAAACCAAACTGTTATTTTAATGCTACAAATGATTGTTACATATTTGTTTCTATATGTTTATGATGATATTTAGAGATTCAAAAAGGTTGTAGATGACTACTAAATTTAAATCTATCATTTCATTTTCATGAATTGGGGTGCAGAGTAGGTCTTGTGGCTATAACCCCACCCTTTTACTAATAAGTATCATAGAAAAGTTACAAATTTTACATGATTAAACGAAACGTTGAATTACATATCTTATAAATAAAATAAGTACATCTAAACTATCATTTTAATGTGATAAATAATTGTTTCATATTTGTTCCTATATGCTTAAGATGATATTTGGAGATTCAAGAAGGATGTAGATGACTATTGAACTTAAATCTATCATTTTATTTTTATGAATTGGGATAAAAGGTAAATACAATCAAATACTTATACAATTATGTACAATTTTTATTTACTTTTTAACACATTAGATATCCAAAACTACCCATTGAAAAGTAAAACAATATGTAAATTTTGTTCTACATATTAAAATATCAATAGAAGATATATAGTTAATTCTGGGTAAAACTGGTTCTACCCATATTTTAACCCATGAAATAGGTAGACCAGCATAAAAGGAGCAAAGGCAAACCTGTTTCACATCGTGCCTAGTCTGTTTCTAGTGTATCTATTGACCTTGACCCTACCAACAAGATTATGCCAATAAAAATTCAGGAAATAATGATATGAACACAATCCTGAGCCTGACATCTGCAACGGCTGTTTTCCTGTGGGCCAGGCCACTAGAAATATCAGGAGAAAATTATTAGCCCACTAAATATGCAAAGGTGATAAATTTTGATAAAAAAAAGGATAATTGATTTTTCTCTTCTTTTTTTTATTAAAAAAATTTTAAATTTAAGCTTGATATTAAAATGAAATAAGTTTGATTCCTTTCTTCATCCCTTAAAATATGTATAATTGGGTGAAAAAAAGAAAAGAAAAGGCCTAAGGACGATGGTCAAATGTTACGACCAACGTTATATCGCTTGCCAAATGTTGTTTCCCTTGGTCGATTGGTGTGAGTCAATCTCAAAGAGTATGCCCTCTTGGATGATTTCAAATGTGAACAAGATTTCAATAAGGTTGAGGCATAGATGGAGCACTGCCTATCTCAAAAACAGACAGATTGTCGTTGTTTTCTCACTTGCTTTTGTAGCTGCCAATAAGGAACTTGACAACCTTTATATCCTTCCAGCTTTGGTCCTTTGATTTCTCTCGAAAAAGCAACACTTTTGACCCTAACACAAGCAACGGTTCTAAACTGCAATACCTATTCATTCTCAGCTCACTTTTCCACATTTGGAGATCCAAGAATGACTAACGTTAGGGTTAGTGTCGCGGCCTATTTTACCTAATAAAGCCGCCAGATTTAAATTAAATAAAATTGAACGATGACGTAAATGTTTGAATGTAAAACTTCGTGCTACGATACTGTACTTAGTTTACTATGACAATTTGATCTAAAAAAAGTATAAGTTTATAGATATAATATAAATAATTATATTTATTATTTAGACTATTACGCACTATATCTAATACATTCTTCATCATGAGCAAATTGGTATGTATTAAGATCTATGAGAAATCACTTCACCAATTGACATGGAATTCAACTAATTAACCTATTTGAAAATTTCAAGGAGAATTTTACATTTTACTAATTAACCATGATTAATTAGATCCTATCATGTCATTTACCAAAAATCTAAACCCATAGGGAAGGAAAGTGTTAAATAATAAATTTTAATATTTGTTTATATCTTATATAAACCGCCCTTTATCTATTTAATATTTATTATATTATTATGTATTTATCTTTTTGTCCTTAGATGCTTCAATATGAAGAATAATCACTCAGTAAGCAAAGGATTTCTGTGATTGATACTTGAACAATAAAAAATGGAGCTTATGGACTATACTTCTCATCATTTAATTATAAAATATGCATGAAGATAATGCCAATTGAGTTTTTTTTTCCACCTTTAGTAGCTACCAACACCTTGGACCCACAAGCTACTTATTCGTGACTATAGAGTAAAATCAAGAAATAAAGGGTAGATTTGCTTACATCAACAAAATCTAAGGACTGATAATGCATATCCTTGTTCGAATAATATACCACTCACCTATTATATTACCATATAAAACAATGAATTCATTGTTTATGGTGTGATTGTGATTATTTATCATCATTACATTAAATCTATGCAAGAAGAAAAAAAGAAAAAAAAAACAAAACCGATATTATGATATATATGCACTATTTATGAAAACAATCTTACCTATCTATTAATAATAAATTAAGAAGTAAATACCGATTAAAAAACTTAAACTTTTATATCAATGGGCTATGCACAAAATTGAATATGGTACCAAAATATGAAATCATGAATAGACTTTTAATTAGTGGTTGTTAAGCTAAATAAAAGGAATAAATTATCAAATTTATCTACTTTTCTCCTTTGTTCCATCTCTCTTTTTGAATATTTTGCCATGTGTAAGTGAAAGTTTTGTCTATCAATGTTATTCATGTGTACAATCATATTTTCTTCATCATAATTGTGTCTTGCTTTGCTTTTAACTTTTTGTCAGCGCATATGATTTTACCTCCTTTTACTATGTTTTTCAGCCAAGCTGTACTTTTCCCTCTACAACTGTAATCAACAACCTTAAATCCTTTACCACAAAAAGTAAACTTTAGTGAGCGCCAGTAATTGGAAAATGTAATGAATTTGAGGAAATTAAGAATGGCATGAAATCTAAAATTTTACTTTTACCTTATCCTATATATATATATGTATATTTATTTGGAGTTTTGGGGGGGTAAGTAGTTGTCACAAATCAAAGCTAGGGGGATTTATACTCACTTAGACATTAAAAAAATGCAGCAATCTTTTCTTATTTCACTTCCGGTAAAAATTGAACTTGAGTGCTTTATCCTCCGGCCAAGACCTTAAATACTAATACACATTCTTATACATTCTTCTTACATTTTGTGTTAATGTAAGATTCACTATTTAAAAATTATAAAAGGACCCTTAAAAAGATGGTGGGGTATTCTTTTTTTTTTTTTGTGCTTTTTATTAATTTCTATTGCAAAACCATGCCTCATGATGATTTTCCTATGAAAGAACCTTTTCTGCTTCCCACTTAGATTAGTGCTAAAGCAATTGATTATTCTCATATAGCAGTACATGTTAGCATGAAATGAGGATTTAAATTTTCTCTAAAGAGCTGATTCATTGACTCGAATTCAATCAAGTACATGGAGATGGATGCAACATTATGAGCAGTCAAATGATGTCTTCCTTAAAAGGAAACGAAAGCAGTCAGGATGAATCATGAACATTCAATAACAACATGTTATCTATATTGTTAGTGAAAACTTATGTTTCGATATCATACTCTTTTTAAATATACAATGCGTGGAATAAAAAAAATGTCCAAATTTTTGAAAAAAATCATCTAACTATATGTCTTTTACATTATATATATATAATTTGGACATGCATTGTAGGTGCATATTCCTAATGGTTATTGTATTACAAGGGAGATAAAGCAGATGGTTGTATGTTTTTTATCATTGAAAACGTGTGGAATTGCATATCGTGGACAAAGATTAATCAAACCTGGATTCAGTTATAATTTGGTTGGATACTAGCAAATTGATTAACACTTTCAAAAAAGTCTGCCTAAAGACATTGCTTCTACAAGCAGGTTGGTAGCCTAACACATATACAGCCAGACCATTTTTTCATCAGTATTTTCACTCTAAACTCCTAAAGAATATAAGAAGAGAATATAAATGCATGGTACCTACCTCTACTTTTAATTTTTAGCAATTTAATATCTATTTTTTTTCTGTGAATTAGTAATTCTGCTGCAATTTAGTAAAAATTTGCTATCTAAATTGAAAATACAGATATTAACTTGCAGCCGAATTGAAAGTAAAAAGCAATAAATTGCACACAAAAAAAAATGTTAAATTGCCAAAATTGAAAATAGGGTACTTATGATTCCTTTCTCCTAAATAAGAAGATAGCATAGTGGGAACTGAAGAAGGGGAACCATGGACGCGTAACTAGTTACACTTATTTCTAATCCAATTTTTATTAAATTTTCGAAATATATGATATTTAGGCTCACGGATGGAAAAGAGACCCACATGCTTGTTGATGGGAATTAGAACCTGAGTTGTAAGTGCAAAGGTCTACGGAAGAAGCAAGACTTAATAAGACCGAGACAAGTTCATAATTGAAGGAAGAATCAAGACAAGGATTGGGATTTTAAAGTACAAAAGTCCTATGTTTAGAACTCAAACCATAAGTTCAAGCCATTCATCCATAAGAACTCTTGCAAGTTCCGATTCTGGTTCTTCTTTTGATTTTAGAGGAGTTCTAATGCTACTTTTGACATAGTTTTAGGATTTCAAAGCAAAACTTCTTATTGAACACTAGAAGCTTTTGAAGGTTTTGTTTATAAGGAATCTAACTTATAGCAAATTACAATAAAAATTTGCCAGTTTGCTGAAGATTCAAATCTCAAGATCTGAGAAAGATTTTTGTTTTGTTTTTATTTCTTTATTTAGCTTTAGCCAATTATAAACATTGATGTAATTTTAGTAGTTAGACAAGCTTTTGATGAATACTCTTATTTTTCTATTTGCATTGTGAGTTCCTTTGTGAAACTCTTTATTTAATTATTAAAAGTGTTTTCTTTTTTTTTTTTCAATCTTATGAACCGAAGTATTTTATTTGATTGTGACAATTCATTATTTGGATTAAATCCCTAAAAATATAAAAGTATTCAATCTTTTAAACTTGTTGTGCTTTAGGATCGTGCTAGGAATCTATTTAGGGAGTCTAGATAAATCATGTGGCTTGCTTTCTATACGTTAAAAACTTAGTGGAAGTTGTATGTACTTATATATGCAACCAAACCTATCCTTTTTTTTTTTTTCAGGACTTGAATCTCTCTCTTTCTCCTCTTTACACATGTGTCTTACCTATTCTGTCCATTTTCTAAGTGCACTGCACTTGTGCACATTATCTAGATTTCAACACTATAGTGTTACCATTCCTTTAACCACCTTGTCATCTGCATATGTAGAGTTGCCCATATGCATAATGCATGAAGGCACATGGTTTAGCTGCTTTTATATATTTGAGAAAGATGTGATGCAGTCTTATCTATGGAACATTAACCTTGGAAAAACATGCATGCAAGATTACAAATCAATGCTATTCCTATGGGTGTGGGTTGTGACCTTATTGGAAATCATTGTTGAAAGGATGGTATAAAATTCAAAGTCTTGATTTCATGAGCAAATAGCATGTTATTAAGTTTTGATGCATGACCAACCAGTTCAAGATTGATAATCCATTCATACTTTCACCATCCGAATTAGTTTACATTTAAATGTGCATGGCTAGATCTTTGAGGAAAGCAAATGACTATTGGTAGGTGTCAAATATCGGAAAATAAAATAAAAATAAAATTTTAAAAGCCGAAATATATAAATGATATGATAATAAAAAGGAGGGTATTTTGATCTTTCGTCATAGGCAGTATATAGAGTTGCTTTCTACCCTATCACTTTTTTTTCTTTTCACAACCTACGTTTCATCTCTTTTTCTAAAGAAACCCCAACCTATAGGCTCTAACCAATAAGTCCACACCTATGACACATATCCACTCAGCTCAACACGACATCCACAAGGTAAGCTTTAATCTCAATGAATTAATTATATGTTTTCTTGATCCAAGGAATGTTAATCAAGTATATGGCTCCATTACAGTTCGAGAGATTATTAGCAGTTTGAGGAGTAATTGGTATAAAGTGATAGTATACTTTTGGGTTTAGACCAATTTGGGAATGTTTGGAATAGATTAAAACAAGTAAGTGTGTTATCTATGATGAAATCATGTTTTTATATATCTTAATTACTATAGAATTAGAAGTTGCAATATAATTTTGGATCTTAGAAGAGTAGAAAAATGAAATGGGAATTTGCCTGAAGAAATTTTCAAGTGCCAAGAGGTATATGACCATGTACATAGCCCTGTACTTAGGTGTGTTAAAAGGTTATTTTAGCATGGTGAGTTACATAGTCAAGTATACAGCTGTGTACTTAAGCGTATTGAGTGTCCTATTTTAGAAGGACATATATACCATGTACACGGTTGTGTTTCTCTCTGTGTTCCTTTACATAGCCACAATATGGTCGTGTTGCTTTATAATACTTCAAAATTGTTTCCTTCTTCCTTTTTCTCTGTTTTTATTAAGTTAAAATTAGTTTTATTTAAACTAAAATAACTTAGAGGGGGATAATCAGTTAATTCTTAGTTTAACGAACCAAGTGAACTTAGATAAAATTGTAGGCTAATACTAAGTTTAGTTCTTTATACATAACAAGTTCTAATAAGGTTGATAGTTGCAATAAGAGTTAATTTGGAACAGTTCCTCCAGATACGTGTTTATCGTGTTTGGTATATATATGTGATAGTAATAGAAATTGAACAAACTAATTAATGATTCAACTAAAAACTTGGTTGTTGTTTTTGTGTGGCTCGACTTAAGAGTCAGGGGTGGCAGATCCCTAAAGAGTACCCCAATGATCAGTATACAACATTATCTCTAGTGAAGTTCTATATTGAAATAATATGGGGTAGATTTTAGGGGTATTAGGGCCCACTATGGTAGTTCTTGATACCATTTAGAATGTTGGGGTTGGAGGTGGTAGTTCTCAACTTAGGATCTAAATACTATATGTTGAATATAATTTTTAATTTTATTTTTCCTAATCCATTTCATATTAAATCTTATACTCATTTAATGTGAATCATCGACTTAAATTAGGAAAAACTTGATTATTTATTTATTTGTTTGGAGTCACCACTCAATTGGGGTTGGAAACAATTTTCAAGTTTAGGATTAATTGAATAGATTAATCTTAACTTAAACACCGATTAATGAAATTGCCAAATCGGAGATTTCTGATTCGGGAACTAACCTATTAAAACCCTATGGTTATTACCTTAACCTTTTGAAATTTGGATTATATTTTTGTGATATCCTTTTTAGCATATGAAAAAAAATACTTATAATAAGCAAAAAAGGTAAGCAAAATAATAACAATAATACCAATAATGATTTTTAAAAAAAGAATTTTCTATTTTTTATATTTGCCCTATAATGGTGCATACGTACTTGTTATTCAGGATCAAACAAGTTGTAGTTTACTTATTGATAAAACTTTAGTTCTTTAATTAATTTTAATTAAAAAAATAAGTTGGGTTTACGTTCATTACCATTTTAATTTTTTGTTTAAATTCTAAACCTAAACTTTATTTTCCAATTTTGAAAGACTAAAAAAATCCTCTAGTTTTGAAAACATCAATTAAAATTTTATTCCATGAAAGTCATTTTTCTATATGACAAAACATTTTTTTTTATATATTTTTCATAATAAAACCATATCCTAAACCATTTTTTTTTTCAATTTTTATATCTTTATATTTATAGACTAAGTATTAAAAATAATTGAGAACTTAATCATCCCTAGGCGACGGTTACATTGCAACACCTAAAGCCTACACAATGGTTCCCTCATAATTATTTACTTTACTAATTTTTGTAATATATTCTAAATAAACTAAATAGATTAAGCTAAGGTTATTAATATAATCATATTTAGGTTATTATTCATAATCTAAAATCTAGCTTAGATACCAATTTTATTAATCACATTTATTTTTAAATAAACCTATTATTTATTTAATGTTTATTTTAACAAAAAATTAACATCAATTACTAAAAAAACTCAATTAAAAAAAATACCCAGTCACGGGTTGGATACAGTCACGAATCTAGAAGTGGGTCGGCTCCGAGTATGGTTGCATGGGTTAGTTCAGGTTGGCTTCAAGTGCTTCGATCAATGGTGGTGTGAAGTGGACAACCGAAATGTTTCCTAGGCGCATGCAGTTGTGGATGCAGGTCGAGTCTAGTTAGGTTTGTGGCATCAACGAAGGAAAGCAGTAGTGGTCACTGCTATGCAAACTGGATTAAGGAGGCACAAACTGAATCGAAACTCTAAGAAGTGGCAGTCATCAAGCTTCCCTAGGCACGTCGAACTAATGTATCAACTTGTGCATGCGTGTACAACCCTCCAACGATGATAGTTTAGCAGTAGCAAGGCAAAGGGAGATTTCAGTGGCTGGTGAATGGATTAATGGTAGCTATGGGTAGTTACGGGTCTGGCAATTTATGGGTGTTTGTAGGCGTGTTTTGGAATGATTTTGATTGATCCAAGTTTATAAGGTCAAGTTCTATTTATAGACTTGCAAAGATTAACTTTATAAGCTTGAATCGAACCTGCGGTTGAGACCCATTTTTATCCATTTGAGATTTGAATTGATCTTTAAAAAATTTGATGTAAATCATTAGATTAAATTTGTTTGTTTCAGTTTCAATTGATAAATTTGATGAAAACGACTTCGATTTGGTTAGATCCTATGCGCGTATCTCTCCTTCATCATTTTCAACTATGTTTGGAGGTTAAAGATGATCACGTGTTGGGCACGTGATCCCTCTTGACCAATGAAATGCCACCACATGGCAACTTGTTCTAAGGAAAAAAAATCCACATTTTATCGCTTAAGGGACTCAAACCCGTGACCTGCAGCTTCCTATGCCCTTGCAAGGTCTGGACCCTAACCAATTGAGCTAGGCTTTTTTTTCTCAAATTTTATTGTACTTAACATTTATTTGAGCCTACAACATATTTTGGGCCGAAATTTATTTAACAAAATCGGACTTTGGTTTAACATAATGAGCCAAATTTACTCCCCAAATTCCGAAATTTAACATATTATTATTATTTTATTTTATTTGATTACTTTTCTTATATTTTTCCTCTGTTACCATTTTTATTTTGTTTCTATTATTATTATTATCATTATCATTTATTTATTTATTCTTCTCTTGGCCTTGTTCTTTATTTTCATAGGGCAAAATTGGGGTGTTTACACTATATATATTATATATGCTGTGACAAAGTCATGAGTACTCTTGTGATGTTTGTTGGCTAATAGAAAGATAACAAATTAATTGGTTATATTATTATTATTGCATTATTGTGTGCATATATGTTGTGAATTGAGTGATACGTGCATATGCTTGTAGTGCTCACATACTAAGCTTGGGCTTATCCCTTTTTCTTTTTCAGCTATAGAACTTTAGGGTGGGTTTAACGTTAGCGCAACGAAACATATAATACGTTAGGTTGCTATAGGATATGTTTGATTAAATTAGATTCGATTTTAAATTATCTTGGAAATATTAAAGTTATGTATCTTGTCAAATAAATAGAAGATATTTTAGTGTGATGTCTAAGAAATTAATGAGATATTTTATATTGTGGCAATATGAAATTATTTTTTATTTTAGATAGTTTAAAAGCCTTAACGTGTCATTATTTAGCAATGACACATAATGGGTTGTAATGTCTTAGGTTCTGAGTCGTTACAGCTTAAGTGATATTAGAACATAGGTTTATGATAATAGAATATAGGTTTGTCATCTATAGAACTTAGGTATAGGATTTATTAAAGTTTATGCTCATGATTAGGAAACTTAGGTTGAGGATCATTAGAAGGCTTATAATTTATAAGAATAATGTTTATAATCAATAGGGCATAAGTTATCAGTCTTTAGAAAACATAGGAGCTCAATTTTTAGGATGGTGAGATATAAAGAGAGTGGGTACAAATAAGGACTTGATGTAATTATGAAATAATTAGTATTTTATTTTGTTTTTATATACGATGTTTCCTTTTGGGTTTAACATTTTACTTTTTATTTGTATATTATCTTTTATTATGATCTATTTTATCCTATAATTTACTGTTTTCCTTTATATGTTTATTTCGTACTCTTTCCCCGTAGAATGCATAATAAATTAAAAGTTGGTATATATATGTATATATAATAAACTAATAGAAGATATTAACCCTTATCCTTTATATGATACATATCAAATCTTATCTTATCTTATATATATATAAGGCAATCTAATTATTAAGAAATAAATCTCATAGCTATAAATTACAATTGATAATTAAAACATAGTCATAAAAGCACATTCAAACACGATTAGGGATGCAACCAGAGTAGGTCATAATAGGATACCTACCCAAACCGACCCAATAAAAACCTTATAGGGTCAGACCCTATAAGGTTTAGAATTGGGTTTTGGGACATAAAATAAAACTCGATATGATTTAAGATCGAGTTACAGGATATAGAAAAAACCCGACTAGATTTTTTTTTTAAAATAATAAATTAATATTATAATTTATAATCTGTATATTTTATTTTATTATTTTTAATTAGTATATTTTTATATTTTATTTTATTTTTATGTTTTTAACTAGTATATTTTTATAATTTATTTTATTTTTATATTTTTATATTTAATTTCTCTCTTTTTTCCATCATAAGTAGATTAATAATAAATTAAAGAAATGAAATGAAAATAAGTTGAAGTATGAAAAAAAAAAATGATTTAATCGCCATTTGGGTCGAGTTTGAGTCAAATTAAAAAAAAAAAAACCTATTAAGTCAGGGCAGGTTTTGAGCATATAAATTCTTTATCGGGTCGGGTTCGGGTTTCAATAAACCCATTCCAAACCCGACCCATTTATATCCCTAAACACAATTGATCAAGAAAGAGTTGACTTAAAAAATCACAAATTATGAAACCAATAGATGGCATGAAATGTCCAATATATTCACAAACTCAATACATTGCTAAAATATTATTTCAAATTTCTATTAAAAAAAATGACCTTGATCACCTCCCTTAAAGACGGTAACACTTGACGATAAAATAACGACAATAAATAATAATAACGGTACCAATAAGAATATTAATAGTTATTGTAAGTTTAATTACAAAAGTGAAATAATCATCTCATTATACCACCTATAATGAGATGAATCGTCAATAATGATAAAAACAAAAATTGAAAATTGAGAGTAGCTAATAGTCACAATCATTTTAACTAACTACGAAGAGATGACAATATATATATATATGCTCACATAAAAATAGAAAAAAATTTCAACTATAAATATAAGAGTGTTGACCATAATACCTTCAAGTTGACCACAACATTTAACATATTCATAAATATTAAGAACATTAAAAGAGAATCATAACCAAAAGGGAAAATTATTACAAATTCCATAAATGAGTAAACACTTGCTTTGATTATATTCCTCTAAAATGGCAATGTTACCTCAACAAAATAATGATAATAAATAACGTTAACAATACCAATAAACATGTTGATTATAGAACATTTCTACATGTAACTGTCTTGCTATACCTTATAGTAGTAGTAGTAGTAATAATAATAATAAGTCATGATAACAATAATAGCAATAAATAACTAAATAAGTAGTGCAAATATATGCATTATAATATATAAGCTTATATTTATAATATGTACAAAAAGAAAAGAAAGAAAGCATATAATTAGTTATAATAAGCAATTATAGGAAAAAAGAAAATGGCATTAAAAGATTTTATTAGCATGTATGTAAGTGAGAAAGAAACCGACAAATTCATATATTTTATCCTCTTGTCAATTATGTGTCATGTTGTGTCATATCGTGTCCTATCATGTCATGTTCAATTGTGTCATAGCGTATGTGCCATGTCGTCTTTCCTACTTGTATAAATATATATACAAAGTTACATAAAACACCATTAAAAATAAATAAATAAATATGTTTATATATGCCATGTATATTATATAAAGAACAAATGATAGTGATACTAACAATAATAATGAACATAATATTAAAAGTAATAAAACAATAACAATAATAAACTTGATAAACTTATAATAGTAGTATTGGTAATATATAATACATGTCGAAATAACAAACGTATATACATCTAATTATAATAAATAACCTTAAATATGGAAAAACATTAATAAAAGAAACTTATAATAACCTTATATAATTAGTACACCTTCATAGAGAATTAGGTGTAAAAATCTCACATGAAACACATTAAAAAGATCCTCTCACAACTTCAAAAAAATAATAATTAACATATAATATTAAATTATGAAATAAATACATAGTATATGTAAGAATGATTATAAGCCCAAAATAGTATACACAAATTAAATTTATAGGCAAAATGTGAAATAGTTGTTATGTAAAATAACATTACATATAAGTATGTACATTCCAGCACGTAAAACACATAATTATATATCTATACAATCACATTATCACAACATAAAAAAAATAAAAATAATAAAAAAGGAGAGAGAGATCGAAAGAATTAATAAAGGAAACTTATAATATCCTTTTCTAATCATACAAAAGAGATTCTTATGAGTTGAAGAAAATAATTGATGTGCAATATCATACTATAAGTGACCACAAAAGATATATACAAATGACTGTAATGTATGATCTAATGGAATTGAATATATAGAATAAATTGTGAACAATACATAAAATAATGGCTATGTAAAATAACAAGACATGTAATTATACACATACAAAACAAGTGTACTGGTATGTAAAAGATATGATATGTATAAGTAATTGATTATATCATGACAATTTCCAAATAAAGAAATAGCAAGTAATAAAAGACTCCTATTAAAGAAACAAATAAAATGAATAATAGTTAATGATAAAATGAGTAACAATGAAAAAAAAATTATGATGACAATGATTAACTGTAAAGACAATTAGATAATAAGTATATAAATAATATATATATATATATATATATATAGACATATAAAATGTTCCTTAAGAAGCCAAAAAGTTAATTAATGTAATAAAAATAATAATGAGCCCAACAAGTGTCGACCATAAATGTATATGTAGTATATGATTAGTAATAGTAAATCTAAACTATTAGCATAGCAACTAATTGTACACAATACATGATTATATTTATAGAATAATTGCTATGACCCTTTCAGTGTTCGTAGAAATACAAGGGGTAGTGGAAGCTAAATGATGGATCTTTTATAAAACTATAGTAAAAGAAATATGAAGTGATATTGAAGGTGGGAAATCAAGATCATGATATAGTTGAAAATTAGTAACTTTGGAGCCTATGGATATATAAATAGAAGGACTTTAGCAAATAGACATGTTGATCTAGAGAGTAATTTGATACTAATCTTTAAACATATGAGAATCTTAATTACATGAATTTGTAAAATCTGAATGGTGAAAGAATCTTGGAGACTTGAATTTCAAATAGAGGATTTATGAAATAAATGGAATTAAAAGAATGAAGGAAAATCTTGTGGATAAAAATTGGATGGAAACATATAATTATAGAATTTTTTTTGAGAGATCTTAGTTTAATTTAGTGGTATTAGGAAACTAATCCAAGTTTTTTGACATGCAAGTCAATCATAGACAAAAGGATCAAAGTGGAATAAATATTGATGTGATTGGAGAATAGTTATAGACTAATTATTTATTATAATTAGAGTGACGCAACAAAAGGCAACATAAAAGAAAAGCCCTAAGTAATTGAAGATTTACAAAAAATAATGGGAGAAATTAGTAGATAACAAGAAGGCATGTGATTGAGAGAATTAGAAATGAATTAATGATGGAATAGACAATAGAATGCAAATGAGCAAATTTTAAGGAAGAGAAGTAATCAACTATGTTAAGGCTCAATGGGATAATTGCATGATGAGAAGAAAGATATAAGGAGTTATGAAAAGAGATGAAGATCAAGTATTCAAGGTTATTTCAGGAATTGGATAACTTTCCAAGATGAAAGTTTTTGTAAGGGAGGAAGGATGTAAAATACCAGAAAATAAAATAAAAATGCAATTTTAAAAGTCAGGATACATAAGTAATAAGATAATAAAGAGGGGGGTATTTTGGTCTTTCACTATAGACAGTATATAAAGTTGCTTTCTGCCTTCTTTTCTTTTTCACAACTTACGTTCTATCTCTTTTTCTAAAGAAACCCTAACCTATAGACTCCAACCAACAAGCCTACACCTGTGATATAAATCCACTCGACTCAACACGACATCCATAAGGTAAGCTTTAATCTCAATGGATTAATTGTGTGTTTTCTCGATCTAAGGAATGTTATTCAAGTATAGGGTTATGTTATAGTTCGAGAGATTATTAGCAATTTGAGGGGTAATTGGTATAAAGAGATAGCATGCTTGTGGGTTCAGAATAATTTGAGGACATTTGGAACTAATTAAAACAAGTAACAATGCTATCTATGATGAAATTGTGTTTTTATATACCCCAATTGCTGTAGAATTAGACGTTGCAATATAGTTTTGGATCTTGGAATAGTAGAAAAATAAAATGGGAATTTGAATGAAGAAATTTTTTGGTACCAAGAGGTACACGATCATGTAGATGACCATATATTTGAGTGTGTTGAAAGGTTATTTTAGTGTGATAAGTTACATGATCAAGTAGATGGCCGTGTACTTAAGTGCGTTGAGTGTCCTATTTTAAAAGGAGATACACGGTTTTGTATATAGCCATGTTTCTCTATGTGTTCTTCCACACGACCATATACATGGCTGTATTACTCTATAATACTTATAAAACATTTCCTTCATCATTTTTTTTTGGTTTTTCATTAATTTAAAATTAGTTTTATTTAAACTAAAGAAACTTAGAAGGGAGATAATTAGTTAATTTTTAGTGTGACGAACCAAGTAAACCACTACACCCCTTTCAATTGGTCTACATTTAAACTAGGCCAGGCCAGATATGAAGATAAGAGCACCAATCACATGGAAATAGTCATTGTTTGGAGCTTCTACTTTGCTGGGAGCAATTAATCACAATACTAAATCTGCTTTAATTTCCACAACTTCCCTGACCTCCGGTAAGGAGAAACGGTTTCCAGATATTATGACAAAGTATTCAGCCAGAGCTAATATAGCAAAAGATGTAGCGAATTTAAATGAAAGATGAAGCTAAACTTGTTTCAGCAATATGGAAACGGCGGCAAATTTACCAATACCGGTTTTCTGCAGAATGCTTCTTGAATGGAACTGCAGTATCCTCTACTAGACAGACTTTCTTACAACCATGAGAGAAAGAAGGCTTGGAAAGTTGGAAGAAATGGATCTTCTTTTGGCCATCAGAAGAAATGGACTGGAAGATTTATCGGCATTAGAGTAGGAGTTCCCAAGTCCAAACCCCTGTATACTTAACTTTAAAACTTTTAAAGCGGTTGGTTATAAATCTAAAACTTATCATGATATTAGAGTAGGAGATATTGAGCCGAATCCCCTGTTTACTCAAATTCAAACTTTTAGATCAATTGGTTGTAGGGGTGAAAGGAGGTTTATTCATTTGCAATTTCAGTTACAATATGACCCAGGATCCCTTGATAATTCCCGCAACAGTATCCCAATACGAAAAGATTTGAAACATGAATAGAGGCAAAACTTTCATACTTCATTTGAACTTAAACATAAATATCCATGCTCCGGTATGTAATTATTCCTGTGACTGAATATCAAATTTGGCGAAAATGATTTGTTTTTTTATCTTCAAGAATGTCCTCTCTTTTGCTTCTTTTCTCTAACTTATATCTCAATTATAATTTTCTGTCTTCTCATCTCCCAGAGTCACATATAACTCCTAAAATAAAGTTGCGGACATCAGACTCATCTCGCTTAAAGGATGAAGTGAGAATACTACTATCTAGACATTGTAGTTCAGAAAACCACACCAACTAATTTATGAAAATGTGGCGGCTCAAGAGATTTTTACCCAAATTTTATGTACAGACTACCCAGATTGAAATCAACAGATGGACTTTACAGTTGTGGATATAATTCAAACTCTAGAATGATCTATACGTCTGGTCAGAAAACAGATCAATGAGATCTTCAGGTAGCAAAACCGCTCTTCTAATTGTTGTGAATTCTATCGCGTCACTCCAAACAATGTAAACTGAAAAAAAATTAGCTCCACAATCATTTGATCTATTAGCTTAAGCCTGGTGTGGACCGTGTGGTCCTATAGTTATTGATTACTTACCTTCACTTGTGGATTGTGATTTTGATTAAAATTCATCAAGTGCATCACTTAATTAAATAAGGGTAAAATGAATGTGCAAGATTTCAACTCAAGACCTTCTATGTTGATATCTTGAACACAGGTTTGCATCTTGACATTCCAAGTACAGCATGCCAAACTGAAGGATGGCTAATGGTAGCAATCAATGGAAGCAGGGCTGAGATACCAAGAAATATTTGTCCCGGTCTGCAAGGATATTCTGGAGTTTACTATCAGGGATGTCTTACAAGGATTTCTCAATTCATATTCAAAGATTCTTGGAGTTTTCAGCCAAACAAGTCATAAATTGACTTCCCTTTGTCTTCTTTCCTTCACTCTCATGAAATTGCAAATAAAACACAAATATGCATGAGATAAAAACCCCATGGTGACCACGGAGAATCTCTTTCCGTTTGTCCTACCGAAGATAGCCACAAAGTTTAGCAGTTGCAGCAACTGTATCTATCTACTGTGAAATTGTTAATACTTGTAAATAGTTTAGATTGTGCCAAGTGGCAATATTTCATTAGATAGGCAGTTAGTATTGTTGATACACTATATATACTTCTTGTACTTCATTTAATAGACTTAACTCAACATAACAGATAATAGAATTTTCTTCAAATGACTCAAATGTTTCTTGACACAAATTCCTCACAATTACATTATCGTGCACAAGCTGTGACAGTGACCTGAAAAACTTAAATGATAGGTAAACAGATAGCTAATTCATTACAAGGGTGCATTACATAATTTCATAAACGGAGAAGAATTTAGCTCCACAATCTAAGTAATAAAAAAAAAATTTAAGCTTACAAATATGATGTAAGTTTTTATATTTATTAATTAACACTCTCTTGACTTTAGTTGAAAGTCAATAAAGGGACTACTTAATTAAATTTTGTACTAGTCTAGTAGTATAAAATTTTTTGCTAATCTAGTAGTATGATTTTTAAATTTTATACTAGTCGTTTGCTTACGATGGTCTCTATGGACATTCTGTCACAAGAATCCAGCACCGAGACAAACTCTCATTAGAATTCACATCTATGATGGGGACATCCTCGTTTTATACGAAGGATAAGCAATTGAGACATACTTAAATCTTCCAATGGAGCCATACAACTTTAATTCCTCGTCTTTTTCAAACTCTCCATCTCGGACCTTCTCTATCAGTGAGCAAACATGGCAGCTTCATGCTGGCTCTGCACAGACAGCACAAAGAACATGGTTGTTAAGATAGTCCATCCCGGTGGCCATACCGAGCTCCATGACCGGCCTGTTCTTGCGGCCGAAATCATGCTTCGAAATCCTAAATGCTGTGTAGCATACTCACATGTATTCCAGCAACCGTGGGCGATTGTTGCACCGGATACTACCCTAATGCTTGGTCAAAAATTCTATGTTGTACCGATAAGCACGATAAGAAAGCTACAGCGCTTATCTTTAAAATACTCGCCATCACAGTCTTTTCCTACTCCATCTCCTTCACCTTCTCCATCTAGGAGTATCAAAACCAAGCAACTACTGAAAAGCGGGGAAGATGAAGACGGTTCTGGCTCCAATTGTTGGTTATTCTTGAGCAAGGGCTCCCTAAAAGCAGCATGCGCTAGTGCAGAAGAACTAGATGATAGAAGAGAGGAACCTGATGCAGGTCGTAGTGGCAGGAGAAGGATGTAAGGGAAAACAGGAGATGATGGACGTTTATCGAAAGATAATTGCTTCATTTGCTTGCTTCCAGCCAATAAGTTCAAAACTAGTAATGAGAACGCGAGTGGAGAATCAGCCGGCAGCTTCGGATCTTCTGAAAACCAGGCACTCACTGGCCGGTTAAGGATCAAAAGTTTGACCAGGAGAGGGCATGGTGGGTCAGCCAAGAGAAATCCACCTTTGGATCTTTGGCAACCAAGTCTGGAGAGCATTAATGAAGAATGGACCGGTTAACTGATTATAAAATATAGCCATGTAATATCGATGCGTGTGCAAAAACTTACATGTTGAATCAGGATAGTTCAATGTAATTACTAGTGTTGTCGGAGCACTCAAATATATTTCCTTTTAACTATTGTCTGCATTATTGCGTAAGTAAAAACCGGTTCATAGTAAATTGATCAGGCATAAATCAGTGAAATCGATGCTAGTGTAGGTGGTGATCAAAAAACAGGGACCCTTTCTTGGGCTTTATGCCCTTAGTGTTTCTAACTAATAAACTATACAGCTATAACTAACTTATTTAATCATTCCAAATTGAAACTCATTAAATAGATAACTTAAATTAAATACGAACAAAATGTATTTATAGGGATTCAAACTCAAGGTCTCCTACATAATAAACTTCAAAACACCCTACAATCTGATATGATCGATAGACTTTAGATCAAGAACTAGTTGATCTAGTGTAAGCACATCAACATTGTATGGTTCTTATATTTGTTTTACTCAACATTGACTATAGCCAAATCTAAAACACAGTATGTGTTTCTTGCACAAAGGAACCAAGATATGGCCAACCCCATGCGCATCACAATATATGATACAATCCAAAAGGGTTATATCTGTGTGTGTTAGTATGTAAGTGTGCTATGTTGTATGTGTGATGTATATGTAGTACAATTGGTATTATACTTATATCGAGTATAGTTGTAATTGTAAGTGTTGTATAAGGGTAGAATGGTAATTATACTATTGAAGATATAAATAGAAGTGGGTAGGGAGAGTAGAAGTTAGTCAGTCAGTTTGTAAATGATGAACATGGAGCAAAATGGGATAGACTAAAGATTTCACACACGAATGGAAGAAAAAGAAAATTTTATTGGATAATTGCCTATTTATAGGCTTATAAATATAACAAACTTAATTCATCATTATCCTTTAGGATTAGTGCTAATAAATAGATAACAACTTAGAAAATAGATAAAGATTTAAAACTGAAATATATTAACTAGATTAAGTAGGATTTGATGTTGATTTGCTCAATACTCCCCCTCAACATCAGCTTCTACTATGTATGTCATGCCAAGCTTATGACAGAATTCTTCAAACTTGTTGCCACTTAAGCTTTTCGTGAATACATTTGCAACTTGATCCCCTATCTTGATTAGCTTTAGTTCCACTTCCTTTTTAAGAACCTTTTCCCTGATAAAATGATAATGCACTTCCACATGCTTAGTCCTTGCATAAAAAACTGGATTTTCTGCTAACCATATTGCTGATTGATTGTTGCAATATAAAATACTCACGTACTTTACTGGCTGATGCAAATCCTTCAATAACTGCATAAGCCAAGTAATCTCTTGGGCTACCATGGCTGCTGCTCGATACTTCGCTTTTATTATTGACAAAGAGACAGTTGGTTACCTCTTGCTACACTACGAAATTGCTCCTGATCCAAGCATAAACATATATCTAGTAGTAAAACGTCGAGTATCATGATCACCTGCATAGTCAGCATCACAATAACCAACTAACTTACAATCTCCACCTCTCTCTACATAATGCCATATGACCCATACCTAAGTGTGTCTTTAATGTATCTAAAGATTCTTCGAATTGCTTCCAAATGAACCTTCTTAGGATTTTACATGTATCGACTCATCACACCAACTGCATAAGATATATCAAGTCATGTTAGAGTTAGATAGATCAAACTACTTACTAATTGCCGATACATCATTGCATTTTCCAAGTCTTTCCCTTTGTGAGCACACATCTTGATGCTTAGCTCCATTGGTGTCAATATTGGTTTGCAATTAAGCATTCTAAAGTTTTGTAACAGGTCTCTAGAAGACTTCTATTGATGAAGCAAAATTCCATGTTCACTACGGTCAACCTCTAAACCAAGGAAATGATTAAGTCGTCTAAGCTATTTCATCAGAAAGCGAATTGACAAATTCTCTCTTGTTTGGAGAATTTCTTCCTCATAATCTTCTTTAAGAATCGGATCATCTACATACACCAGCACAATATCTAGCTTGCTTCTAATAGCTTTGATGAATAAAGTAGGATCTGTTGGTGCTAAAATAGCCATGATGAATAAAGAATTCAACAATCTTACCATACCAAGCCCTTGGCACTTGTTTTAATCTTTACAGTGCCTTTCAAAGCTTACACACAAACTCTAGATGATCTTGACTTTGAAAGCCCATTGGTTAACACATGTAGATCTCCCTACCCAACTCTCCATGCAAAAAATGCATTTTTTACATCCATTTGCTAGATGTTCCAATCCTTGCTAGTTGCTAGTGCAAGTAAGACATGAACAGTTGTAAGCTTTGCCACTGGACTAAACGTTTCATCATAGTCTAGTCAGTACTGTTGAGAGAACCCTCGAGCTACCGGGCAAGCCTTGTGCCTCTCGATTGATCCATCTGTGTGATGCTTTATTTCATAAACCCATTTGCAAGAAATAGGTTTGGCATCTCTTGGCTTTAACATAATCTCCTAAGTTTGATTTTGTTTTAATGCTGTAATTTCCTCCTCTATTGCTTTGATCCACTTTAGATTCTGAGATGCTTCCTCATATGTCTCTGGTTCTTTCTTTTCTGCTTCTTCTATAATGGTAGCATTCGCATACTTGGGGTTTAGCCTTCTGGTTCTTGTTAACCTTCTAAGTGGAGTTGGTACTAACACTTCATTAGACTCACCTTCTTTGCTTACTTGTTGATATACACCGGTTTGCCAAAGAGTTCGAGTCATGTCTTTTTCAGCATTATCATCGCTGACTACATCTTCAGCTTCATTTAGATTCAGTTGGATTTGAGGAGATTCTAATACCTCCTTAAAAACATCTAAGTCTGGTAAAGCTTCCTTATCTGAGGACCACCACGAGGAAGCTTCATCAAACACCACATTCGAGGATGTGTAGCACTTCCCAGTTACTAGATCACAACACCGCCATCCTTTCCTTTGACTGTCATATCCTATAAAAATACACCTGACAGCCTTCTTATCTATCTTGCTATGTAAATGATTAGGTATAAATACATAGCATACATAGCCAAAAACTTAGAAATAACTTACAGTAGGATTTACACCCCATAGCTTCTTAAAGGGTGAGAGGAAAATTAACCGTTGTTGAGGAAGCCTATTGATCACAAATGCAGCCGTCCTCATTGATTCTTCCTAAAATTGTCCAGGAACATGTTTAGCATGAAGCATACTCCGACATACTTCAGCTAGGTGTCGATTCTTCCTTTCTACTACACCATTTCGGTGTGGTGTATTAGGGCATGTGAGCTGATGGCATATTCTATACTCCTATAAGAGATTCGAGAACTCATTTGATGTAAATTCCCCTCCGCTGTCGGTGCATAGAAAACGAATCTTTCCATCAACCTCAGCTTCTACTTCATTCTTGAACTCTTTAAACTTTGAAATGGTCTTGGATTTTTCTTTCATAAAGTAAACCCACACATACCTTGAGAAGTCGTCATTGAAGGTCACCATGTACTTCATCCTAGCAATGGAGGCTTGCCTAATCGGCCCAAACACATCAGAGTGTATTAACTCTAATTCCTTTGCTTTTTGGACTCTTTAAATGGAAACCGATGTACCTTTTCATATTGGCAGCTTGCACACACAATGTTTGTTCTTACTTTAATTTGAGGAAGCCTCTATAACATTAACTTCTTCATCATCACATCTAACTTGGAGTAGCTAACATGACTTAGCTGCATATGCCATAAATTAGCAATTTAGTTCCTTCTTATCTTGTCTACGTGTGTTGTCTCTACTGATAAAACATAAACTGACTCTAACCTTTGTCCCTTCATCACTGGCTCTTATAAAATCTTAAGATTGCGGTATACTTGACATCTTGAGGACCAAACAAGACAAAATGGCTAGTAGATGTTAGTTATGCTACCGAGAGAAGACTCTTCTTCATACTTAGGACATGGTAGACATTTTGAAGTGATACTTCATCATTGGATTGAGGAGAAACAATTGTACTACTAACGTGAGCTATTGGTAACTTTGAGTTATTTGTTGTCACCACCACACAACTTCCCTTGTAATGTGACAAATTCTATAGCTTTTCCACATCACCTATCATGTGATTGGAGCAACCTAAGTCAACAATCCAATCTTTTTCATAATTGATTTGATTGGATGTTATAGTTATGAGAGCAAGGTCCTCTTCTTCAGTAGCAAAGAATGCCTCAACATCCCACTCCTCCTCAACCTTAGAAGTGACAGCATTACTTTCCATGGCCTTTTTCTTTGACTTACATTCTCTCGCCATATGTCCCTTTTTTTGCAATTAAAGCACTACCCTTCAAACCTTTTGCCATGACTTTGACTCTTTAAGCCTCCCCCTCCACGAGCACTTCCTTCACGCTAATAACCTCTTGTCTCGTCAACATTCCTTTTAGATCCATCGCCCATGCTACTACGCTGTCTATAATTCCATCTACCTTTATTGGCATAAAGTGCTTCTTCTTGACCCTTTGGTGAAGCTCCTCCCATTTGCTTAGCTAAGGCTTCTTGACCAGCTAGCAAATTCTCAAATTCTATAGGCAATGGCTGAGTTTGCCATCTTTGTACAATAACAACGAAGCCCCTATATTCTGGCTTAAGACCATAGATGATAATCTGCTTCATTCTCGTCTCTCCAATTGGGGCTTGTGGATCCAACTTTGAAATTTCTCGACATAGCATCTTCACTTTATGGAAATATTGTGCAATCGTCATGTCATGTTGCGCTATTGAGAGTAATTCACTCTCTAAGAGTTGAAGCCTCGTGTCATTTTTCTTCGAAATAGCTTGGCTAGCGTGTCCTAAGCTTGCTTTAGAGTTGTGGCATCTCGAATGTGCTCTAGCACATCCTCTTCAACTGTTGTCTTTAAGGCGAACATTGTCTTGCCACTTTGATCTTCCACTTTTGCAGTGTGCCATTCGCATCTTCGACTACTGGTTGTGTCACCTCACTATTGCTGACAACCTCCTATAAGTCTTATCCTTGCAAGTATGACATTATGCAAGTTGACCATGCATTGTAGTTATTGTTGTTGCACCTTTTAATTTCGCCAACAGCTTGTAGGTCTGTCATGATGTTGGCAAAGACACTTACACAAGACTGCAGATATGATCTCCTAAGGATTAACCTGCTCTAATACCAAATTGATGAACATGAAGCAAAATAGGACAAACTAAAGATTTTACACACGAATGGAAGAAAAAGAGCTAAATTTATTAAATAATTGCCTATTTATAGGCTTACAAATATAACAAACTTAATTCATCATTATTCTTTAGGATTAGTGTTAATAAATAGATAACAACTTAGAAAATAGATAAAGATTCAAAACTAAAATATATTAACTAGATTAAGTAAGATCTGATGTTGATTTGCTCAACAGGAAAAACAGAATTTATTGAGTAATAAAAAAAGTAGGGTTGTACTATGTTCTTTAGTGTTTAGCAACCCTAATTGAGGATTACAATTTGGGTTTTTTTGCTTCTCAATTGTTCATTTCCATTCATTCTTTAATTTTTGTAAACCCTAAATGTTACAATTGACGCCGTCCATGGGAAATTCCAAAGGGGAAAGATAAGAATGGCAACAAAAGATGAATCTATAATCGTTATTGGTCAACAATTGAACCAATGCTTGTTGAGGATGCATCAAATGGTGTATGATTTGTGGCTTGATTGGAAGGCGCAACAAGAGACACAAGAGGAGGTTGATCAGAACTATTCAATGGAGGAAGTTGAACGAGATGACCAACAAACAGCAACTCTTGAACTAATTGCACATAATGCTTCATCTATTATAGTAGGTGGAGTTAGTGTTGTCGAACTATTAGATCCTAAAGTAGATGAGGATTTCCTTATGAATGTTGTTAGCATTACTTTGCCGATGTTCAAAGGAGTTGATCCTATTTGTTGGATCGTGTTAACGGAGAAATATTTTGAGATTAATCGGTTTCCACTATTTATTGGTTTAAGATGTTGAGAATACAACTACCTTAATTGGACAAGGAGATGTTTAAATAGGAGCTTTTGTGTCAATATGGTAGCTATTGCATTAAATTTTCCGACCTTTAGTCCTACGAATTTTCCGACGAACATAAAGATAAAGTGCAAGTAGATTCAGAAGTCATTGCAGATATTTCATCTCAGGCCACTTCAATTTGTCAACAAGGTGATTGTTTTGTTGGTCATCGTCCATGTGCAGGTTCTGATGAATGTCCATCAGGTGTTCGACATAATGTTTTAGTAGGAAATAGTACTACTACTCAATATGGAGACCATAGAGGTGCTTTTGGTGATGGTTTGAGCACTTGCAACAATGCTTCTAGTGCTTGTAAAGATGTCCTTATTAACTCTGAGGCAGTTATCTACAATAAAAAGGAGCTTTCTAATCCTAATGATGTTAACTCTTCGCCGGTGTTTGTCAAATGCAATGAATAGCAAGGTGCAGCAGAGACTATTGATCAACTAAAACGGGAGATCTTGCCAGAGAGTGTTGATTGCAATGTGCCAGTAATTTCGCCTAAGATTTATATAAGGCCAAAAGTTTGTTTTTAACTAAGACTATCTTTTGTGGCTTGATTCTTTCTTGTGAAGACCTTCTTCTGCCTCATGATCAATCTCCATACCTTGTATGTGATTTCTTGCCCATTAGTGGTGGAGACATAGTTAATTTTACTGTGATTGTTCACTATGGTGCGATTGTAAATGAGTGAGCTATTCGTGCTCTCACTTGTGAGGGGTCCTGGTATCCATGTGACCAACACCTTAGGTGCTTCATTGGCTAGGTGGGAGAAAGTTCTATGATAGTGTGGATGGTAGAGGGGGGTGCATTATCACTATTAGAGCTTGTTAAGGACAGATACCATTAGTTTCTAATAATAGTTAGGGACTCGGTTCCTATTTTACATGTGGGATTAGCTGCACACAAATCCTTCAAACCACATTTGCTTCATGTGCCTCATTTGTTTTCTAGGCATAGTTATCAAGCTTATGCTAAAATTGACAAGACTTTTAAGATGGGATGTGCTTGGCAACGGTTTCTACAATGCTTGGTTTGTGTAGGGCAATAGGTTTTGATTCACATACTAGCTAATGAGTTTGCCATGGTGGGAGTTGATATATCAATGTCCAATGAATCAATTAAGGATTGCATAGCAAATAATGTTGAGTTTGAAGTTATAGGTGTGGGATAGAATCACTGTTTCTTTAAGTTGTCCTTAGGGACAAGGACAAAGTTAAGGGGGAGGGAATTGACATAATCCAAAGGGTTATGTGTGTGTGTGTTAGTTTGTAAGTGTGTTGTGTTGCATGTGTGATGTATGTGCAATACAATTGATAGTATACTTGTATTGGGTGTAGTTGTAATTGTAAATGTAAATGTTGTATAAGGGTAAAATTATAATTGTACTGTTGAAGATATAAATAGAAGTGGACAAGGAGAGTAAAAGTTAGTTAGTCAGTTTGTAAAACTGAATTTGTTGAGTAATAAAAAAAGTAGGGGTTGTACTCTGTTCTTGAGTATTTAGCAATCCTAATTGAGGATTATCAATTTGGTGTTTTGCTTCTCAATTGTTCATTTCCATTCATTCTATAATTCTTGTAAACCCTAGATGTTACAATATGTAGGTAACTAAACGCAATACAAGTACTATAAATGACAGGCCCAGCATAATGTAGCTTTAATTTAACACCTGCATAGATCTTACAAAGATAAAAACTCCCCTCACCCAATTGCAGGGCCTCCACATACCTGGACAGGACAATGCAATGGCCGTATACAACATAACAAATTATGTTGACAAAATGCACTTATGCTACATTCAAGAAGGATACCAACCACATTGATTCACACCCACTGTAAGAATATTATGCGGATCATAGGTAAAGAAACTTTTCAGCAATGGATAATGACATGGCTTATGTAAGTCTCGTCGAGAATTTCTGCAGGTTTCTTAATTAGCACACTAGTCACCTATCAGGAAGTTATGTAATTACAATGCACCATTAAGATATGATTGTGTTCTAGAAGAATCTGACTACAGTAGAAATGAACAGAAATTTGGTTCAAGTATCAGGGAAAAACTAAACTATTGGTTTTACAAAAATTTACAACTGTAACAACAAAGAAAAGCGACTCTAATCTACCGCTCTCCTCTAGGGCACAGCTTTTTAATAGCCGCTGGAATGCACCCTTTCAAAAAGCTGAGCAGCATTGAAAGAAGCACCTGAATGCACTTGGATCGTCTATACATGTAGCAAAGAAGAATACGAACAATTGCAGTTCAAGCACAATGTTCCATTTCTTGTTACCCTGTCATATGCAATGCATCATCTTTACACAGTGGAGGTGCAACTTCCACTCGTAATGAGCCCCCTAGTTCAACAGGTACTAAGGGAAAAAGTGAGTGAAGGACGTCCGTTATCAATGGCCTGTAACTTGGTTCCGGTTGAACACATAGTACTGCAACAGCTGCCACCTACTCAATTATCTCATTTAGTTAATTAGAGGATACAACTGAAGAGGAACAGCTAGTAATAAAAAGTACCAAAACCATGTGGTTTAGTTGTACACACCTGATACAAGTGCTTTAAATCCATTGTGCCTTTAATGACGGGTGCAATAATGTTTGGAAGTTTTGTTCTGTCAGTGAGCAGAGGCATGGCCTGTACTCCAAGATAAATGAGGGAAAATAATTTCAGAATCCAGATCAAGTCTAAATCCGGAATTTTTCCATCTCAATGTAGCATAAATATACCCATGTGACTAATGTCTGGCACTGAGATGTTGTCGTTTTCTCCACTGGCTTTCTTCCCAAGAGAAGCTCTAGAAGGACCACTCCAAAGGCATATACATCACTTTTATCGGTTAGCTTACCTAATAACCGAACAACCCCATGTCAGCAACACTTCAGGGGAAAAAGCACATATATCGAAGAGCTAAAAATGACCTTACAATAGTTTAAGACTGTAACTTTTTAAATAGCAGCACAAGAGTAACAAGAATATGGGTTGTGTTATTGTTCATAATCATAGAACAGCTAATTTCAGTCACGGTTTAAGTTATTGCTTTATAATATGAGATATACATGATTACAGGTAGAGGCAATTAGAAAGACTGTACTTATCAGTTATCATATGTGACTTATTGACACACAATCCTTGTGTGGATCCCTCTTTTTGAGATTGCAGAAAAAAAAAAAAAAAAAAGGGGCACACATGCATTAAAATTGAACTAAAACATACCATCTAATAGATATTCTGGAGCCAAATAGCCCAAACTGCCGGATAGCTTCAGGTTTTTATTTGGCACACCAGCAGTTACAGCAAGCCCAAAGTCTGAAATCTGCATATAAGATTTTACAAAATTTATCATTGAGATGAAATTGCAAAATGATATTGGATAAAGCAATACAAGACTAGGATTTAAAATTGTGCATACCTTTGCATTGAAATCTGAATCCAGAAGGATGTTCGATGATTTTAGATTTCTATGCACCAGAGGAGGATTACAGCGCTCATGAAGAAACTCCAGTCCTCTGTGCCATATAAAGTATATAAGTTTGTCAATTTAAGGAACCGATGAATCAACAGATAAACATATGAGAATAAAATAGTGGAACTTACTTGGCTACATCAACTGCTATTTTCAAACGCAGATGCCAGGTCAAAGCTGATCCATGTGTTGGTCCTAAAAGTTGAATAAAAATGTACAAAAAAAAAAAAAGCGTATTTTTCAGTATCCTTATCTTCTTCAATGAAAATTTTTTTATTTAACATTTACACATGACGTGAATATTTATACCATGCAACTGAGCATCCAATGACCGGTTCTGCATTATTTCATAAACGATATATCTTCTTTCTCCACGAATGCAATAACCCTGGAGATGGATAATATTCTGATGGTGGATTTTGCTCAACCAGTTCATCTCATTCTACAAAAAAACAAATGAGAGAAATAAGAAAAGGAAATCAAACTGGAAGATCGATAGCTTAATCATTAAGTACAGGCTACCTCGAATTCTCTTTCAGCATCCTGACCAACATCATTTAATCTCTTCACAGCTGCAAAACTTTTTTCATTGAATTGAGCTTTATATATACGTCCACGACCACCTTCAAATAGAAGGTTACTTTCCCCGAAACGGTTTGTTGCAGCCTCAAGCAGTTGATAGTCAAAAGCGGCAACAGAACCCTTTCTACCACTAGCCGTCAAAGAATTTAATTTACTCACAACCGGACTAAGTGAAAGCCCTCCTGCAACATCTTCACATAAAAAATCAAGATATAATATTAACCGAACTGCATTTGCAAATCCTCGTGACTTCATCTACCATAACAATTATACTTGAAGCGAAAGAAAATAAAAATGCCAAGTATTGGCAAGATCGTATGTACCCGAATCTGCTGCACTCTTTTTGCTTGGCTTCTTCGAGATTTTCTGCCTAAAAATGCAGAAGCATAGAAGACAAATTAAGATTCCAGCAAGGAGACTCGAAGCAACTATAAGTGCTGCAAGAATTTTCTTGTTTAAGTCCTGACGATGCACTACCCTGACTGGTGGCCCTCCTGCTTTTACACAAACAAACTTTAACTTAAATATGCAAATTTAAATGCACAAAACCAACAAACAAAGAACACAGACACAATTATATGAACCAATTAACATATAATAAATACGTGATAGTCTTTTCGGTACCTTAAATTACAATTATTAGACTCATAGAGCCAACTAATCTAAGAAATCAAGGAAAAATCTTATTGCAAATCCTAGTATTCAAGCGGTATATTTGTCCAAAATTAAGGAAACAAACTGCTACAGAGCAACCAACATCACTCAATCTTAATCTCAGATCAACAGATTCGTAAAATTAAGAATTACATTACCCTTTCATAGCCAGTTCCAGTTTCTCAACATAATCGTACTAAATAAAGTTTCAATCTTTGAGTCCAAACATGAGAGTTGCACACAACGCAATTGACTCTTTCAGGAACAGAACATAAAAATCCAAGTTTTTAATAATTAGGTTTAAGAGAGAGAGGGAGATGAAATTTGGCCTTTTAATGCCTGCAGATTCAGCATCCGCTAGTTGAGAGAATTGAAAAAATGGGCACAAAAAAGAGATTCCTAAAAATTAAGAGTTACATTACACTTTCAGAGACAACTCAAACAGTTTCTGAACATAAGCGTGCTAAATGACGTTCTGAAGTTCAATCTTTTGAGTCCAAACATGAAAATTGGACACAGCTCATTTGACCTTCTGAGGAATAGAACATAAAAATCCAAAATTTGAGTGGATTATTTAAAAGGTGAAAAATTTTGGAATTTTTTGTACCTGTAGACTGTGCATCCATTTGTTGAGAGAATTGAGAGATGGGCACGACAGGCTCTGGTCTGGCATTAACAATTATTGTACCCCAGAATAAGAAACTAGAGCACACTACTGACAACCACATGGGAATTGAGACACTAGGAACAACATCCATGCCTTCTTTCCTTTTTCCCAGAGAGCGTGTTTCTGTGCTAATGACTTTGTGGTGTTCGTTTTTAACTTCCATTTTTTCACTCCCCCCTATATTTTGAATGTATGTTTCGACTATAGCCTATAGGTTTCTAAAAAGCAGATGGGGACAAAAGAAGGCTGGTACAAGGAAGCCAAACCAAGAAACAACTTTTTAACCTTTTCCTTTTCTCCGACTCCTATGTATACACACAAGGGAACGAGGACGGTATACTAAATTTTTTACTTTAGGCCTTTGGGTTGTTAAGAATTTAAAGAGTTACCAATGTTTGAAGCTGAGTGGTGGCAAGTGGGAACTGGGAACGGTGCAAGACAAACATTATATAATGTGGCAGTTATGTTGTAAGTGAATAGAATAGGGGGGAACGTTGTGCTGTGGCATGTGTGGGGACTCGGACGTGGGGAGTTGGCTTGTTGGGGGAATAAAAACGGAGATGTGGGGTGGGGATGCGTGAAAATTGAATCCTACACGTAATAGAAAATTCTGAAAGAAGTGAAGATTACCAAAAATTGGTATTACGATTTTGAATCGGTTTTAAATGAAATGAGGAGTCAATTTTAGTTTTTACATAAATCGAGAACAATTATAGAACCAGTTCCTCTCACTTGAAACCATACATTGCATCCATCCAGGCCATGATTGAACGAGCAATTTATATCGAACTAAACAAAACCTCATCGACACGGCTAAACCTCAAGAGCAAAAAAATCATATGGAAGTACAAATTAAAATCAAACACATCAAATTAAAAATGAAGAAAAAATTATTATAATATCATAACATTATATATAATATTTAATGTTAGAAATTAAGAAGAAAATAGTTCGAAAATATAAAGGGATTGTTTGTTTTACACATCTTCATCCATTTGTGAAGCATGTGACGAAGTCGCTTTCTTTATCTAATATCCTCAATCGATTCCTCTTCATCTTGCACGTATACAAATAAAAAAATCATCCAATTTTTTATCCTGATGAATTCTTTTTTTTTTTTTAATATAATTCTTAATTTTTGTTCTTATATCAATGAGTGCAATATATATATTCGATGCATTAGAATATAAACTCATTTTAAGCTGCATATATTTGAAAGACATACACCCCTTAACTATAATTAAATATTACAATCAAATTGTAATCGAGCATGCCTCTAAATGACGACTGACCCAGTATTGACAGTAGACATCGGCGAGTCTAAAGGCCTACCGGCTCTCCAGCTACACTCGCTGGTCCCCAGTCCAAGAAATTGTAAAATCAGCAACGGCTCGCGTAACTGTTGAGTGTTGGGGGCCGATCGAGTCTACCCTCGTTCGAGACCGCGCAAACGGATTGCCAATTTTCTTTCTTTCTTTTTTTCTTTTTAATAGACTTATCAGATCTGATGTCCGGACTAAATTAGGGATGTAATTAGAACGGGTTTAAGATGGATCTTATAAAATGCTAACTTATCTCTCCTACAAGGTTTAGCATATCCTAGATTATTATAAAAATCTTATAGCATTTTTTTTTCTATTATCAAAACTTTAATGTCATAAACTCCATAGAAGTAGGTCAAATTTTTATAAGATTCAAACGAGATAAAAGAGAGAGTAATGTAAAAAGTAGTTAAATAAGACTAAAGTTATATTTATGGACTTGCATACAAATAAAAATTAAAAACTAAATACATTGTATAGTGTTGAATTAGTATAGAGTATGAGTAGTATATAAGTTAAAGAGCAAATATTACTATTAATATATTATTATGTTGTTTTAATAATTTTTAAAACTCAATCCTAAAGGATTTAAATTGTGTTCCAAAAAAGATATCTTTAGAGGATTTTTATTAAATTGAACAGTAGAGTACTATGTAACAATTGGTCGGATTGCTGAATTTGGGACTACAAAGGTCAAGCTGAGGGTTGGAGGGCGGATCCGATCCTGCGCGTGTGCTTGTCAAGCTGATAGTGATAGCTTTGAATAATATGTACCAAGTGGACTTACAGCATCCAGTAATGCAATACAGCTTGGCTTTATGACCTCTCAAAAATAACGAAGGGAGAGAGATGATGAAGAAGTCAAACATTCACCTGTGATTCTCATCAAACCCCTCTTGTCTTTTTTTTTTGGTTGCATTCACAGCTAAGTAAGCATTGTTTTTGATAGCACAATATACGGATGTCATGATCTTACAACTAGCTTTATATTATCACCAACTTCACGTGAACTTCTTATCTTAATTTAATTTCTCCAATAGCATACATACCAAAAAAAAAAAAAAAGTTTATGATAAATCATACAATATATATATATATTATACACATTATGCATATCTTAATTAATTAAAGAGTTGATGAAATAATCTAGACACCATGTTGTCGAATTCCATTCAATTTTATATTATATATTTTAAGTAAAGGGTTAAGATATTAATTTGATCATATAAGTTTTTCAATTGCTCGAAATTTCAAAGACACGAGATGAATCCAGCTCCAAGGAATCGATAATTTAAAGAACAGGCTGTGATCTCAATCATTGTATTTCATCAAGGTTCCATATAAGTATTAGTTGAAAAATATTAATAAGCTAAATAAAAAAGTTTTGTATGTTTTCATACATTATTAAAAAAAAAAAAAAAACAACGAGGACGACATGGGGAATCTTATTAATTATAAGAAATTTGGCAAGTCGGGAAAGCATCTATAATTCAACCAAACGGGCCAGACATTATCAATCACCGTACAATCACTTTTAATTGTTACTAATTAATTAAATCAGTGTCAAATCTTTAAATGTGACAGTATTAATTTTCTATTCCTTTTTTCGGTGCAAGTAAGTTCACTGTCATGGATATGGAAAAATTCCTACATATATCATGTTCGGTATGTATACACCTGTGAAAATATATTATTTTCTATCACATCATAGTAGATGTACTCCTTAAATATCTCTGATATCTTTGCGGAATATATCAATTATCTAACTTTCTAATATTCATTCGGGTATCACATGGTTATGGTTTTTTTTCTTTCTTTCTTTCAATCATCACTTTTCCAAAAACCCAACTCAATGGAAACATTTTCTCTAATATCTACCTCTTCAAGGATTTCACATATAACATACTTGTGTTTTTAAACTCCCATAAAGCCATCGGTGCCGTCTAGCTACAAATTGTATTGTGTATAATATACTCAAATGCTCTAATGATGATCCATATATTTGACACATGCAAAAATGTTTATAAATATGTACATGTGTTATATAAGATCCAAACCCAATTCAAATCCAGTCTAGTCTATGAGGTTTTAGATCCATCCCGACATCTGCCTAAATCTCTCAAGGAAAAATAAACAAAATAAGAGTCAGCACTCAGTCTGATTCATGTACTTGGATTTGTGATTTGAATTGGTGGTGGTAGACTCGGTTCTAATCGCCCTAGCCTAGGGCCGTGCTAACTGCTAACCCCGGATATCAGTTGGTCCGTCCGGCTCCAAGCTTGCGGGTCAAAATACCCCCCCAATGTCTAATTGTTATATAATTAATACCATGGAGTTCCTCGAACGAACGACGTAAGGTGAGACTTGCACAGATGTGAATCGTTTAGACTTTAAAGACAAGGGTGCGTGTACTTTTTTAATTCATGCCGTCTGTATTGGCTCAAAGATTGTCAACATTTAAGTAAGCAACTTTTATGAGCCATAGATTTAAGAATATGGAAGAAATCCCACGTACCATTCGCCTCCTTCGAGGTGAGTTCATATTTCCTGAACAGTTCTAAGCAACTCCACGTTTTTTTATGCATATTGTTTTGGTCACTGACAACGTACTGAATTTTTCTTCTTCTTTTCCCCACGTTTGATTTACATTTACCAGTCAACGTCCATCGATACCTACTTGTGGTATGGCCATGATTGAAGCTAAATATATCATGGATTACGCGGCGGTATATTCGGTTTTCTTATATTTCATGATTGTGTAATTCAACCGTATTATTATAATCTAAATACATTGTTATTAAAGTTAAGAATCTAATATTGTTTTTTTGATAAGATAGATCTGATTTAATTCTTCCTTTTAATAGTGATAATATATATAGTAGTTAATAAAATGTATTAATATCAAGCAATTTCTAATATTGTGACTCAAATTTCGTTTACTTTAGATTTATTGGCTATTCCATCTATAAAGTTGTATATATATTCTCAATTCATTCAATGTAAAGCACTCACACTTAATAAATTTGGTCTCTAGATGTGAACTAATTAAGATGATTACAATAAAAAGAATCGACACCGCCTAACATATAAGAGTATATTCAAGAGGAGACTTATGGAATTGAATATAATTTTTCCTTTCCCTTTTATGTTTACAATATGCATACTAATCATTTCATACATCCATCAATAACATGCTTCCGATCTAAATGAAAGATATACACCTTGATAGAAATTGAACATAAACATTACATGTGGTGCACACAAAACTTAGTAAACTTCCCATTATAATTGTAATAACTTTATGTCCATCCTCTACACAACCACGAATTAAGGAATATCTTGTATTCTATTCATATATTAATCTTCTCTATATATTATATGTAGATGTGGGAATCCAACTGAAATGGTCATGTGTGTGTTGTAAACAAATCTCATACTACACGTGACTTCATATTAGTGATATAGAGATCGTATATAGTGGAATAACTTGAAGAGAGTGATAGAAAAGAAGAACAAATAGTTTCAGTCTCTTAAATGCATATGAGACAAATAAGAGAGTCTAAAGAAACTTTAGGTATCAACCTTACAATTTATATAGTTGAGATTAGAGTTAGGAAAGCAGGTCGAATGGGTCGACCCGCCCCGACCTGTAGGTCAAAGCAGGCCAGCCCGTGATGGCCAGCACATGTTGTGGGTCGAAGAAGCCGACCCACCTTGCCCCGTGGGCCAACGTGGGCCAGCCCACCCCACACATAGATTTTTTATTTTATTTTTTACAAAATTAGAAAATTAATATAGTGGTTTAATACTTCAACTTGCATATTTTGATATTCAATATGAAATGTTTATAATAACAAGTTTAAATCAAATTTGAAGTTCAATAACACTTTAAAAATAAGGCAATACATATTTTATTAAAAAAAATCTAAAGGAACTTATTTAATTTCAGTGTAAGTGGAAAATTAAAATATTGCTATTTTGACATATTTATAACCTTAAATTGAATACAAAAATTTAATAGGTAAATGAATATGTATTTAAAATATTGGTATTTATCTTAAATTATTTCAACTTTTTTTTTTACTATCTAATGTCTTGATTTGACTATAAAAAATGTTATACTTTTTTCAAACCTTTTTGATAAGTTAAAATAATTTATACAAACCTTTGATAAATAAATAAAAAAATGTATACAAACCTTTTCGATAAGTTGCTGTGATAATGTGCCCATTTATTTATATTATCGTTTAAATAAAAAAAATTATACATCTCAATTGTGTGGAACTCTTAAAATTTTTCTATATTTATTTACATTATCATTTAAATAAAAAAATTATATATCTCGATTGCGTGGAATGCTTAAATTTTTTTTACATTTATTCATATTATCGTTTAAATAAAAAACTTATATATCTCAATTGTGTTTTGAGCTATTTAAAATTAGTCGTATGATCGAATGATTCAACTTTAGTGTTACACAAGTTTAGCTTTGAATATCTAATGTCTTGATTGACAAAAAAAATGGAACTAACTCAATATATATTATGAGGACAGCATAAATAGATTTACATATACTTAGCTCTATTTATTATTATTATTATTCCCATTTTTTTAAAACTATGCGAGCCAACCCTCTCCTGTGTCGACGTGGCCCACCCCAATCTGCGGGGTGGGCCAAAACAACCCGCACATGTTGTGAGCCAAAAAATTTTGGCCCGCCCCGCATTCCTAGCCTTAAGTTGAGATCTATGATTACTTGAGTTCCTTACTTGATCTTTAAGAGCAAAGATAGTGCACTAGAATGGCGTTTATCTGATCTCTTTAAAAAAAAATGTCAAATAAGGAGGAGTAGTTGAGTATTTATAAGTTCTTGGGTTTAATAACATCAATTCGATTGTCTTAGTGATTAACAAATAAGATAAAACTTGCTCGATTCATAGTTATCTTAAATAAACTTGTTGATGAGTCAAGGCCAATAGCCATGACTCATGAGTATATGAGCCCGTCTGAAAAGAGTTGAATATAGACAGACCAGTCTAACGATTCCTATTTTGAATCCACTAAGCCAAATCTCCTTGAACCATCCTAAATATTGTCTAGATTTCTTAAACCTATTACCTAGCTTAACAAGTCAAAACTAAATAAATAATACACTTACCCTAACAATTAATATAGCGAATCTTAGACCTCTACAATATAATATAGTATGTTATCTAATTTTTTATATTACTATTGTTATTTTAAATGGATAAAGATGCGGTTAATGTTATGTATTTTTTAAAAATATAACAAAGTGTAATTTGAAATTGTGGGATAAAAAGAGTTGAAACTCATCATTGAATAACAACACAGATATAATTTTCATGTCATCTTATCTTTTTAATATTCAATAAAATTTTCATATAGTTTATGGTATGCTATTATTAATTTAATCAAGCACCTAGGATAAAAATTATTAGTTAAGAAGTGGCTTAAGTTGTGAAAAAAAAATATTGGTAGCAACTCTATTAGGTTATATCGTGAAAGAAAAAATAATGGAGACAATATTCGTTGAGATGTGCCAGAAGTAGAGAGTTAGTTGGGAAAAATAAAATAAATATTAAAAAAAAAGATGAACTAGATAGAATAGTAAATTATATGGAGAGAAAAGGTTATATAGTGAAGAGAACAGAGAGAGAGAGTTAAATTGTAATAAATAAGCATTTAACTTCCACCCTTTATTTTAATGTTCCATGTGTCATGATCTGAAAAGGTTAACTTTAGGAACTTTAGGAAAATAAAACTTTAAAGGATCCTTGTTAGAATAAATTAAGGAAAATTGAAGAAAGCAAATTAAGAGGATCCACTTCTGTCCAAAATATTTTATTGAAAAGAGGTAAGTGTATAAAGGGTTTATCCTTTAGATTACTTTGTTTGTTGTGAGTACAAGTTCTTTGAATTTAAAATCAAAACCTATTTTCTAACCTCCTATTACCTTGGAGCCTGTGCACTGTAAAATCTATGTGCTTTATTTTTTAAGATACTTTGTGGAGCCAATAAGTTAAGATATCATAGCAAATTTCTTTTTATATATTTATGTTTATGAATTTTTACATACATATGTTTCATCTATATTTGTCATTCTTAGTTGGTAAGCATTTATTAGCTTTTGATTGGTTACGATAGCTAATTTAATAAAATACTGGCATTAGATATATTTAATTAAAATATATAATAAATATAAAAAATAAAAAAGAAAGAAAATCAAGTATAGCACTTAAGATAGCTAGCAAGAGGCCAAGAGTACTAGTAAGTCACAACCTATCCACCATTTGAAATAAAAAGAAAAAGAAAAAAATAAAAAAGAAGAAGAAAAATCAATAAAAAATAGGCAGGCTATGACTAAGCAAGTTTTCTTGCTAAAAGTCCTTTGTTCTTTTTTCTTTTTCAATTTCAAGGAGGTGGCAACCTAACCAAAGTTGCGGTGCCTAGTCTAATCCCCATCCCGCGCCTACGCGTCCACAGTTAGAGTCCACTCCTCAACTTCATCCAGTATTCCAATCATCCCTCATCCTGCGCTATGTTTAGTTTACACAAACACAAGTTACAGTAAAGTAACTTAGACTTAGACTTTCTCTTACTTAGGTTAGACTTTAGTTGAATTAGCACAAACACAAGCCCTTGCAATTGGATTGCAGCAGGCAACAGTTGCTTTGCTTTGAGCTTTGTATTTCCCTATTCTATCTTCTATTCCTCCACTAGTTCACTTAAATTAATTTTGTTCTATCTTCTTATTTATTTATTTTACATAAATTAATATAATATATATTATGTTCCTCTCTTAATCTTTTTATCACAAGTAAATTAATAATAAATTAAAGAAATAACATATGAAAATAAGTTAAAGTATGAAAAAAAAAAGAGATTTAATCGATGTTTGGGTTGGGTTTGGGTGATGCTTTTTCTAAACGAGGTAGGTTTGGGTTTTTTTTGGAAAAAAACCCTATCGGATAGGAATTGGTTCTGGGCACTTTTCTTCTTTGCTGAGTTGGATCGGGGTTTCAATGAACATGTCCCAAACCCGACCCATTTACATTCCTATCTATAACATATATAGTACAAGTGATGGACAAGTTTCAGGATAGATGCAATGTCATACTTTCTACCCCATTCTATGATTATAGGCTTCTAAAATTTTAAATCAAAACCTACATTACGACATATATGCCTACTTGGTACATAGGACCCTCAGACCTATAGGTTTGAATATTCACCTCTATAATGTTTGTGCTTTAATCAATGAAAATATTAAAAGTGGTATTTTGATTTAGTGACACTTTAATCCTCTCACATATGAGAAGCGCACAAGTTCAAAATTTCTAACACTCACTCTCTATTTTAATTTATAAGTGGTTAAAATAAATATTACAAAATTGTTATGTAGATATTTATGATAGATAAATAAACAATATAAATGATGAGTTAAAATCTATAGCAAGAAAAATAAAAATAAAAATACATTAACTCACATTTGAGGTAAATAAATATATTTTGTGTTATCTTCACTTGTCGTTTTTGTCAAACTTAATAACAGAAGTAAGAATGTATATTTAGTAAATTTTAAAAAGATTAACTAATAACACCATCTTTATTCCAAATCATTAGTATAAGAATTTAAGTTAACAATGTATCCATAAATGGTCTCTACTCTCTATGAATAGAGTTAGGTTTGAAGAGCCATAAATATCCTTCAAGCACAATAGTTCTAGAATTATAAGTTTATTGTTATCGTTTGTCCAAAAAGTAGTTCTTCCAAGAAAATCTTAAGACTTCCCTTCGATTGTTTTCTTCTTTTTCCCCCTTAGTATGCAGTAGGTGTTGGTGTGATGGGCTGTCGGCCTGTCTTGAAGAACATCATGATTCGATCAAAAATACATTTCATTGGTCAAAGAAAAAAATCAAAGATATTTGTCTTTTTTTTTTTTTTTTTACTTTCTCTGTAGGGTTCAAGATCATCGGTACTGACCAGTGGGCACAGCCAATTAGCGTACACCAAAATAGCTTGCAATCCCAATTCAATGTCAGAATCAGAAGATGAAAAGAAAAAACGTGACTTGACAACGAGGTTCAGAAAGATAATATTATCATGGGGACTAGTGATTCTATAGCCGTCATCACCAACCTCATCTAAACACTTGGTCAACCCCCTGAATGGATTAAAATAAAAAGTTAGCCTATGATATATGATAATGGATCATGTTCGAGCAAGACTCTTGGAGCTTCCTTATTAAATGCCTCTAGCATCCCACTGTAATGCTTTATAATAATTAATATGTCTATGATTATTAAACCAGATTTTGTTGAGAAAACGTGTGATACGTTCAACGTTTTAAGTATTAGTTGTCTTTAACGAATTTTTTTATAGATTTTATTAAAAGAAAATCATATTTATATTTCTTTCTTTCTTAATTTTAGCATTTTTATGTTTTGGTTTTTACAAATTGTATACCTATATTTAATTATACATTAAGAATTTGGGACGCATTACAGGACAGAAAAAGATAAAACCCGAAAACTGGGATCAGAGAAATGAAGGAAAGAAGAAGTTTCAGATCTTTAATTTTTGCTACATATGCATTATACACATACTTATATATGTCTTCTAATTAATGTTTTCTACGTTGAAAGAAATACAAAATGAACAAAAGTAAAAACACATGAAAGTTTACTAATGGGTTTATTATTAACTAGCATGCATTTCCAGGAAAAAAAAAAAAGATGGAAACTATTCGTCTTCGATATTGAATGATTATATAACTTATAATACAAACGCAAAAGCTCCTTTTTTTTTTTTCTTAATTTTTGCATGTAAGTAGGATTCTTTTATGGTATTTGCTTTTTAGCCGAAAATCTAAGTTGTTATTTCGCATATTAAGAGCAAACAAAATAAAATATACCTCCATATTAAATGCAGCATTATAATATTAAAAGCCATCATTGAGTTGGGGCTTGATTGTATTGAAGGGCACTATTATTTACAAAAATAAAAAAAATAAAGAGTATGTTTACACGTTGGAAGCGTATGTCAAACGATCCTTTTTATACCTATCAATAATTGTCGGGTCTGAGTCTTGTAGGACTTTTGTGTTGTCTTGTTTCACACGTTCATAAGTATTGGCTTGACTGATGTAGTCTGACAGCAATTTCTCACTTGCTTCCTAGCTTGTTCATCAATTTACCAACTTAGGAGTCAGGAAATTATTGGAAAGGAGAGCACATCTTTTCTTTCTTCTTTTTTTTTTTTTTAATTAAATTTAGGTTTTGATTGATTCACTACCTCGAATATCAAAAAATTATAAATTCACACTAACTCAAATAGATCCATTAAAGCTAAAGTCTCAATTAAAAACATTAAAATTGGATACATATCGAAATCAACTGCAATTGCATTTTTAACTAAAGCTATCGTTAACATTTATGTAATGAGGTGATTTCATCGTTCTGAACTCCACTCATAGTCATTAGCTAAAAGCAATGAAAGTCACCTTGTTTATTATTTGATAAAAAACAATAAAAAAAAGAAAGAAATAAAGAAGAGAAGAAGTAGCATATAGTTGAGAAATCCATTAAAATATGATTGCATAATGTGAAATATCACTATATCACCAAATTTATTGCCCATATATTGAATCACAAATCTCTCTTTAAGCTCCTATCTTATCACCCCTTGAGTTACACTTCTCTTTGCACCTTTAAGTGCCTTTATTAGTCTAATTATACACATTAGCTTTCTTCAAATCTTCTCCTTACTTTCTCCCATACATCTTTATTAGATATTCAAACCAACACACTAAATATTGCTGTATCACACAAATTGAGTCATGTTAACATCAACCAACCATAAATCTACTTTTCCTTACAATATGCCACTTCCTTCACTAGTGATAAATAACGTCCCATAACACACATACACCTACCTTAGACCCACCATCCCAATATATATATATATATATATATATATATGTTTCCTTCAATAATCCTTAACCTCAACCCTATGTCTCCATTAAAATACAATCTTTCCCTTGTTCCTTCTTATCTCTACTAGATGTCTCCCTATGACAACCATTCCTAATGACATTGTTCAAGGTTGATAAAAGATGCCAAGTATATATTAAAGCACTCAATTCAGTCGTGCTCTTCTCTATTTCAATTCTTTTTCCACCCTCTATTATCTCAATCGTCGTTTCACCCCTCTATTCATACCCATTCACTCAATTATCATATCTTATAAAAAAAAAAGGCATTAGAAAAAGCAAAAGCAATATTTGATCTTTAAACCTATACCTCCTCCTTTTAATCTCAACATTATATTGAAGCCCTTCATCACCTTACTTAGGTTGCTACCATGAAAGAAAAGTTTGATTCCCTCTTCAAAAACAAAACTTGAGCCTTTATTCCACTTCAACTAAACAAAAATGTTATTGGAAGCACAACCAAATATTGCATTAAGTGCAAAGTTAATTGTAATAAAGTTCTCTATGTTGCCAAAGGGTTGACTTAGCAAGAAAGTGTTGACCAAACTAAAACTTTCAGTCCAATTGTCAAATGCACCGCTATTCACTTTATCCGATCTTAAGTTTTTCTCATATTATTGGTTCATCTATTAGTTATATCTTAAAAGTACATTTCTCTATGGTCTCTCACAAATCTCTATGAAATATCCTCTTGCATTTTTCTATCCACATTGTTCTCATCATGTTTACAAGCTATAGAAATTCATCTATGGTGTAGAACTAGATGTAAGTTCTATGTAATCACTTGAGTAGCTTTCTCTTACATATATGCTCCATGTATAGCAAAGTAGACACTTCCATGTCCATCTACTTCTAGGACTTTAATACCCTTGTGCTCCATGTTTATTTTTGACGATGTCATCCACATCGGAACAAACCAAACTCTCCTCCCTAGTTCATTCATGTGTCTCTCCCATTCATTTGCCGTAAATGATCTTGGTGATCTTCACTTCTTTATTGAGATACATGTTAGTGACTTTGCTCATCTCAATCTCGGTACACTTCATGACCTCTTGAGAAGATGCAACATTAACCTATCCAATTGATTTGAACACCTCATCTCCCCAAGACAACTTACTGCTCATACTTCATACTATTCGCCTAAGCCTACTATTTATTGTGAGATTGATGGTAAATTATAGTATCTCATGATAAGTTATATATTTATATATTTTTATTTAATTTTTTTATTATACTTATATGTATACTTTTACATTTTTAACAAAAAAAATATGCATCTAAAAATTAATTGCAGAAACCAATCATTTAAAATATAATAACTGATCCAACTAAAAGTCTAAACTGAAGTTTGATGCCACATAATAAGAAGCAATTAGGTGCTGTAGGTTGCGGCCAGAAGAAGGAATAAAAAGAAGACAAAGAAGGGAAAAGAAAAGAAAAGAAAATAAAAAGACGGAGAGACGAGGAAGGAGACAATGACCATAACAGGGAGAAAGCCAATTGAAAAAAAAAAAGAAAATGCGAGCACGGAAAGAGGACTACGAACAGAGAACAGAACCAAGAACATCTACAATACTAACAGAGAAACTTGTGTTCATCGAGAACAATTCATATCAGTATTTTTATTTATTATCTTTTCTTGGTTAATTTCTTACACATTACAAATTAGAAATGTTGATTCTTTAATAGATTCTTTCATAAATTATTTTATAGATTATTCTATTTATTGGTGTGTTTTCTTAATTTAATCATGTGCTAAATTCTTTTGTATAGAAAATTAATGAACTAAAATTAGTAAGTTGTATTTGTTATTCTAGTATAATATAATTAAATATTTGAATTATTCTTATTATGAATCTTGATGTTGTAATTATGTGTTTAGGAGTCAAAACATATGATTATAGAATATCTTATTGAACTAGAAAAGGATTTAGGACTAATTAAGATTCTTATTTAGTTAAGTTAGTTTAATTGGAAGATTCACTATCTGATGCGAACCTTAGGTTGAGATTGTCTTAAAACCCGATTGAATAGAAAAGTAGCCCTAGAATCATCATTGGAACCAAGCAACAACTTAACCCTAACTCGAATAACGAATTAAAACCAAAGTTATAAAGAATTATGATCACTACAAGATACCTTGATTGGATCGGAATGGGTTCTCGATGAAGAACAACAAGGAGGTTTTCCTTAAGAGAAAAATACATAAAAAGTCCTCCTTTTCTTACCTTAGAAGACTATTTATAATCTACAATCGAATGGGCAAAACACAAGAGGAATTACACTATGGATCCAAAAGCTGGCCTCAAAGCCGATGGCCTATATTTAGGCCGACTCAAGTAAACCGACAACCTTCTTCCATTTCTAAGCAATCTTCAATATCTTGTATGTAACGACATCCTTGAAGCTCAAATTTATCCATTTACTAAGATTACTCCGAGCTTGGTCTTTGTTATCATTATTGGAGATGCGTGATAAGTGGGAAATGACCTCCTCGTCTTTGGGATTAATCATTCGTAATGCTTGGTCTGGTTGCTTTTCTCTTACCCTTGTCATCGATCCTCTAATTCCTTCCACTAAGTCATAGGAAAGAGTTGGTGTAAGTTGATTCCCATCACTATCTATAATTGAATTGAATTTGCAATTGAAGCGTAATGTGGTGTTTTTATTAAAGGAATTTAAGAGAAATTAATTTATGACACCAGTTAATTATAATTCAGAAGAAGGGTAATTGTAAATTTGAATCTATATTAAATTAACTAGAGAAATCTAGAAAATTAAATCGGTTAATTAATAATTTAATGATTTAAAAGATGATTCAAATTGTTACTTTATAAAAGGGACTTTAAGACTCGGAAGGGAAGTAAAAGACTTTAGCAAATTTATAAGAATATTCAAGCAGCTAAATATAATTATAATTTAGTTACAATACAATTAGCATATTAGGTGGATTCAATTTTTCCACCTCTTTATTAATTGAATCAAGAAAGGTTTATTTTAATGATAGTTTTAATTTCATTATTAGTTTTAGTTAGCATTAGACTAAACATTACATTTACAACCATTTAGTTTTGTCTATACATGCATTGTCTAATTATTTAACTATATACATGCACCCAAACAAGTAATCTAGTATCCCTGCATTACTTACTTTATGTGTTTCGATATTGTATACACCAATAGTGTTTTAATAACAATTCAAAACTTATATTGACATTCGACTGGGCTAACTATCCAAATACTCATAGATCTACCACTATGTCTATTGTCATGACTAGATGAGACCTTATCTCCTCACAGTCAAGAAGTAGCCTACTACATCCATCAACTCCATTGAAGCTAAATAGAAAGCTCTAGCCTATGTATTTGTAGATTTGATTTAAATTTATTAGGTCACCAAGGAGTTGAGGATTTTCATTCATTGTCAGATCATTTGGTATTATGGCAATCTTGGTGTTAACCATTGATATACTAACCCCATCCTTCATGAACACATAAAGTACATTCCCATTAATTAACGCTTTGTTCACGAACGTGTTGCTATTGGTTAATTTCTATTTTAATACATTCCTATGCATAAAAATATATCAAGAATGTGTGTATATCCGATATCCTTTATCAATGTTCCAATCTGACACCATGAGATTGAAGGACCATATTAACATTTATTGTACAATGTTTGTATGAAGGGGTAGACAAGTTATTTGTTATGGATTATAACCCTTAATGACTTTCTATACAAAATTATATTCAAGTCACCATAATAATATCCTAAATTTCTTAGTTGTTACCGGTGTAAAGGTGATAAAGGAATTTTTACTGTTAAAATTAATGGATGGATGATATTGTCCATTTAGCAAATTTAGAGTAGAAATAAATAATGTTTGATATATTTTTTAAAATAACAATATATCTATATATAATACGTGATACATATTAATTAATAAATCTTTTTTTCAATCAATATCAATAATAATAAGTTGATTATTAGCCTTTTTCCACTTTCCACAGTCTCTTTTAACTTAGTCTTTTATACTGATATGACCATAAGTTAAAACAATCATAACAAAAATTTCTCCACTTTTTCTTTATTTAGCCAACAAACCATGCACAATAATAATTGTCGTATCTAAATATATATGCACTTTGTCTAATATTTTTCTCCAAATATTTTCATTGTCGTTTGTTTTCATTTTAGTATAATTCTACAGTATGGAAAATGATATTTTAATAAGTGATTTTTTTTTAAAAAAAAATCATTTTTGTACCTTTTGGTATTTTTTTCAAGTAATGTATTTATCAAGAATAAGATACCAAGAAAACAAAAATATAAATACATACATATCCTTCTTATAAAATTAAATATCCCCCCAATTCTTATAAAGTTAGACTTTTATATCCTTTACTTTATTCATTTTTACAAAAATACTAGTTAAAATTTTATTTTCTAATGCATAGAAATCTTTTCAGTAAAACATATATGAATTTTAACTTTTTAATTCACATATCTAATTACCACATTTATTGTAATTGTGAAATAGGAAATGATAAGATAAAAATAAGATAATTTTTCAAATGTTAAACTTTAAACAAATATTTATCAGATATAGAACATATATAGATTGGATATAAAATAAATATAGATAAAAAAATCCAAATAGCCTTAAATTAGTTTTCTAATATATATCTATTGTCTAAAAATTTAAAAAGAAATATAAATATGACTATGAAAAGAAAATAATAAGGTGGCTTATATCAATGTTGATTGAAATAAGGAAATTTGAATGATTAGATAAAAAAACTTTCATATATTTTACATGGACAATATTATATATATATATATATATATATATATATAATTTAGGGGAGGGGAATGCATATGAGAAACATAGAGGGAGAAAGATAGAGATTATAGAGGTGAGGGTAGATATCAAATTTGATGTTGTTTTTCTTGTTTATTCTAATTTAAAGGTAATATTAGAATTTAAAGAAAAAAAAAAAGAAAGGAGGTTTTCAAATATATATATATATATATATTGAATGTCTATATCTCTCAAGGGAAAAATACGAAAAAAAATAATTGGGGATCCTTAAAATGTTGGAAATAACATTTCCATTTTAAGAGTTGCGATATCTAAGTATGAAACATAAAAAAAGAGACTTGGACACTATCATAACAAATAAATTAAAATAAACAATTTTCCATTTATATATCATATACATTTGTTAATATATCTAATGTTTCCTATATGTATATATTTTATTTTAAGCACGTTTAATTGCATCCACTAGCCCCTTAGCACCAGTACGCGAGTACACGTAGCAAGAGAGAGAGAGAGAGAGAGAGAGAGCCCACCTCTCATGCCATGTCAGCTTGATAAGGCCTGAACAACGAAGAACAATGCTTTATGGCCCAATTTCGTTAAATAGGCTTTCCTGGGCTTTAGCCTCAGCCTCAGCCGAGTTACAATTTCTGTTAAGTCGGCTAAGTCGAGAAGTACGGACTACGATACGCTAGAAAAGTATGCGTTTTAACTCTACTCGAGGACTGTGCTGGTGATATTCCTATAAATGGCCTATCATTATGAGGGTTTGTCTTAACTATGGTGGTAATCAAGGCTGAAAGCACCTAAACTTTTTTAATTTCCGCACACAAAAACTCTTCTACTTTTAGAAGCCATGTGCTGTTTCAAATCATTCTAGCATGTAAATAAGCTACAAATCTTTTTAAAACGTGATATGATCAAAACATTGAATAAATTAATACTGAACCATTTTAAGGGTTTATTTATTCCATCATCTATCTATCTTTTTTATATGCATTAAATAGTGTGTCTATCAGAAATAAGATATCATAAAAAATATAAATATAAATATATATACACATCTCTTATAAAATTAAATATTTAATAAATCCTTATAAAGTTAAACTTTTATACCTTTTATTTTATTCATTTTTACAAATCTACCAATTAAAATTTTCTTTTCAATTGCACAAAACATATATTTTATTAAAATCTTTATTCCTAAAAGTATGCAAATTTGAACTTTCTAATTCACTGATACTAATCACCACTTTGATCATAATTATGAAAACATAAGCATATATTATAATTCTAATTTCCAATTCACTCACGAATGGGTCCATAAGTTTCCAAAAACTCAAATAGTACATAGTGAGATGGTAGGGTCAAATCATGTCGCTTTTGTGGTAGATACGTGCTTTGTTGATAAGAAGTTCAAAAACCAGTTTAAATTCAAGAATATGTTAACTACTTCAACCGGGTGTGAAGCCACCGTAAAATCTGCATGGAATGAGAGTCCCCCAAATCGTCATTCTTCGCTCTAGTTGTCAAGTTAAAGAGATGCAAGGTGAAGTTAGATGACTGGAGCCGAAAGCCTTCGAACGATATATAGGAAATAAAGTGCATGTAGAAAGAGTTATTGGAAGTTTAGAAGAAAGGAAGCCGGATGGATAAAAACCTTGAAAGACAATTGATTGAAAAGATAAAAGACTTATTGGAACAGGGAAGAGTTATATTGGCAATAGAGGTTTAGAGTGAGTTGGTTGAAGAAAGGCAATAGAAGCACAAAGTATTTCCATCAATGTACTTTAAAACGTCACTAACGGAACAAAGTCCTTGGATTGAAATATAGCAATGGCACTCGGCTAGAGGTTGAGGAAGCCATAATGAGGGCATTTAGTAATTTCCACTCAGGATTGTTCTAATCTGATCAAGGAAGGGATTGGGGTAGAGTTTTGGACTCTATCCCGAATCTAATCAATGATGTAACAAATGACACTATTAGTAGGCTTATCTCTGTTGATGAAATCAAGCAAGCTACATTTCAACTAGGAGCTCTAAAGGCACCTAGTCTAGACGGCTATCAAGCATTTTCTATTAGCGCTATCGGCACATAATGGGTAAGAGCATGGTGCAAAATGTCCAATCTTTTTTTTTTTTTCATCAAGTACTATTCCTTCTTCTCCTAATCTCAACGATGTTGTTTTGGTACCCAAAATTGCATCCCCTTAAGAAGTGGGACATTTTTGCTCAATCAATCTTTGTTGTCGAGTCTAATTTTTGAATTCTCATTCCTAATCCGATCTAGACTAGACCCTATGCTCATCTAATATAGATCCTCGACTTGAGTTAGGAATTTCATTTAATTTTTTGGGTCGCCATCCAATTATTGTTGGGAAATATTGAATTAAGACTAAAGGAGCAGATTAGTTTTAATTTGGATCACTAGTCGTCGTTATTTTCTCTTCTCGTTTTTGTGAAAAGAGGAAAAGGGAAAACCAGAGTTTCTAAGTCCGGAGGCTAACCTATTAAAACATTTACGGTTACCACATAATCTCCTAAAATTGTTCTTATTTAGAAATGTGCTTCATTGTGTTTCTGTTACTTTTTATTATGTTTTTGAATTATTTCAAGAAAATGATTTTTCATTCATTTTATGGGTTGACTCGAATGGGTGTCTATGTACCTGCTACTCAGGATCAAACAAGCCGTATTTCGCTTTTATGAAAACTTTAAGTTTGTTTGTGAATTTTAATTTTGAAACCTCTTTTGCTTTATGTTCTTACCATTTTTGAGATTTTTTTCTGAAAAAATCTAAGCCTAAGCTTTAATCTGATTTTTGAAAATGATTTTCAGGGAAAACATCAATTTTGGATTTATTTGAGAAAATGATTTTTCTAAGTTCTAAAACTCATTTTTTCGATTTTGTGATTTTTATTATTCTTCTTGATTTTTTATAATTTTTGTGAATTTTTTTTAAATTTTATCCTAAGTTAATATCTATCCTACTTTGAAATCTAAAGTTTTATTATTATTTTTCCTAATATTTTTTATTATTTTTCTACATTTTATTATTTTATTATTTTTTTTCTATTTTTCCTTTTCTTATTTATTATTTTTCTACATTATTAAATTTAGAAAAATCTAATTTCTACATTTTCATAATTATTAAAAATAAAACATAAACAAATAAATAAATAAATAACTAACTAAATAATAAATAATAAATAACAAATAATAAATTAATTTGGAATAAATAAATAAACAAAATTAATTAATTAAATTAAATAAAAAAATCCGGAAAATCCGACTTACTTGGATCCGAGTCGGTGCGTGGGTCGGGTCGGTCGGGGTCGAATCGGTCGGATACGGCGGCGGAAGATGCTCGTTCACGGCGTTCCGGCGGTCTTTCGTCGCGGGTGAAGTGTCGAATCCTAGCTTCTTGAGGGTGCTGAATCCAATGGTGGCGGTGGTTTACTCCCAGATCGCCTCCTGGTGGTGGTTCAACTCCGATCGGCGCTCGCGGTTTTGGGTTCTTCTTCGATGCTCTCCGATTTGCACTATTTCCTCACTTTCTCTCAATTGTGATTCGTGTTTTGGCTTCCTCTACTCCTCCTCTATTTATAGGCGTCCAGAAACCTTCTTGGATAAGCTCAAATCGGTCGATTTGGATAAATCTGAATTTCTTCCGTTTTTAGATTTGATTTTATCCCGGCGATTTGATGTTGATCTCTTGTTTTTCTTTGATTTATCTTATGGATTAGGCTTTATCTTGACAATAATCTAGAAGATTTTGAAAAAAATGATCGATTCCACCTTCGTCGGACTTGCTCCGGCTTCTTCTCGCGTCTGTCCAGGTGGAGAAGACGATCACGCGCAACACGCGTGATTTCCTTCGGCCAATCACACGCTGCCACGTGGTAGATTCAGGAAAAAGAAAGAAAAATTTTTGCCGAGTGCACGCGGGGGGGGGGGGGAGATTCGAACTAGCGACCTCCAGCCTTCACACGTTCCCTATACACATGCACGAGCCAGTTGAGTTGGCCCAATTTCCAGATTTTCTTTATATCGCAAATTGCATATATGTAATGCGATTTTTCCATTTTTTTGAAATTTCAAAAATATGTAAAAATTATTCATTATTTATTATTGCCATTTCTGAAATCATTTTTCAAAATTGATGTGTTTTCCTATTTATTTTTATTTTTTTGGATATTTTTATTATTTATGCTAAATTAGAGGAAAATTGGGAAAAATTTAAAATTGATTATTTTTTAGTATTATTGATTCCTAAGGCAAAAATGGGGTGTTTACAGCTATTTCTCTTTGTAGTAAAGTTTGAAAAACTTAACTACAAAGACAAAAAAGACGCCATTTTTGGCCTCTTGAACAGGTTTTTGATAGGAAAATGCTCCATGAGCTAATAATCCCACGATTTAAGATGGTCCTAACAATTTAGAGTAATGTTCTTTCCCAAAAAGTGCTTTATGGCGACTAATTGGCGACAGGACACATTCAAACATTGTGTAGGAATGTATGAGAAATAATGATAGGAAGCGTCTTATCAGACTTGCAACCTTGAAAAGAAAATTTACTCAGGAAGCGCCCTTATGAGCTGGCTGCCTGTCAACAGAAGTGTCTTGCTAGATTAGCAACTGTTTGGAAGAATATTTCCGAAAAGTGCCCCAAGAGTTGACTAATCGGGAGAGTTTAGGAAAGTGCCCCTCATGGGCTGACTAACCTTTGATAAAATGCCTCAAAAAGTGCCCCCCATGGGCTAACCTTGAGGTAAATTTTTAGGAAAGTGCCCCATATGGGCTGACTAACCTATGATAGAAATGTCTCAAAAAGTGCCCCCTATGGGCTAACCATGAGAACAAAGTTTTAGGAAAGTGCCTCCTATGGGCTGACCATGAGAACAAGGTTTTAGGAAAGTGCCCCCTATGGGCTGACTAACCTGGAATTGAATTTGTTTCAAAAAGTGCCCCCTATGGGCTAACAATGAGAACAAAGTTTTAGGAAAGTGCCCCCTATGGGCTGACTAACATGGAATTGAATTGTCTCAAAAAGTGCCCCCTATGGGCTGACCATGAGAACAAGGTTTTAGGAAAGTGCCCCCTATGGGCTGACTAACCTGGAGTTGAATTTGTCTCAAAATCTGCCCCCTATGGGCTAACCATGAGAACAAAGTTTTAGGAAAGTACCCCCTATGGGCTGACCATGAGAACAAGGTTTTCGGAAAGTGCCCCCTATGGGCTGACTAACCTGGAGTTGAATTTGTCTCAAAAAGTGCCCCATATGGGCTAACCATGAGAACAAAGTTTTAGGAAAGTGCCCCCTATGGGCTGACTAACCTGGAATTAAATTTGTTTCAAAAAGTGCCCCCTATGGGCTAACCATGAGAACAAATTTTAGGAAAGTGCCCCCTATGGGCTGACTAACCTGGAATTGAATTTGTCTCAAAAAGTGTCCCCTATGGGCTAACCATGAGAACAAAGTTTTAGGAAAGTGACCCCTATGGGCTGACTAACCTAATGTAAAAATGATATCTAGAAAGGTGCCTTTATAGATTGACCTTGGAAGAGATCTAGGGAAGTGCCCCTTTTTGGGCTGACAACCCTATTATGGGGAATGTTTAGACAAATGCCCAACTATGGGCTGACTCATCTTATGCTTCTGAATATGCTTTCTACAGCCTGAACTAAATGATGTGATGATATGATGATAGTTATTTATTTTAATATGCTTACCAGTTTATCGTGGATAGCAACCAAAGAACCGAACCTTCGTGCTGGTTTGCTTCTGCTTCATCTCTTCTTATCTTGGCACGGGGTTGAAAATTTTGATGTGCTCCCTTTCTTTATGCGCAAGGCTCTTTTGACGATAATGTTATCCTAATGATGCACTCAGTTCTAATGTTCAAAAATAGATAGGATTATATCACAAACTATATTAAGATTCATTATCATTTTAGCATTTATCTTTCATTGGTGATATGGTGTGTAATGTGTTTAGGAATATTTGTTCTGATGAGAATTGATTGTTGATCATTCAGGAATATTAACTTTGCTTGTAAAAAGTAAAAACTCGACTCAACGAAATTTATATTGAACATTGGCTTTCATAAACATTGGCAAACTTTCAATTTCCTTGCCTAAGGATAGTACATCTTTATAGCATCTGTATTAATGGGGTCTCTCAACTCGGGACCATCCATCTGAGTTAATATTAGAGCACCTCTTGATAAAACCTTTTTCACCCCATAAGGGCCTTCGTAGTTTGGAGTAAATTTCCCTCCGGAATCTTGGGCATTCGGAAGAATCTTCCTTAGTACCAGATCCCCCTCTTTAAAGTACCGAGGTCTCATCTTCTTGTTAAATGCTCGGGCCATTCTTTGTTGATAACACTGACCATGACATAATGCGGTAAGTCTTCTTTCATCAATCAGATTCAACAGATCAAGCATCTTCTTTACCCAGTCCGATTTGGTTAACTGATTTTCCGACAAGATTCTGAATGATGGTATCTCATCTTCAACTGGTAGCATTGCTTCAGTACCATATACCAACGAATAAGGGGTAGCTCTCGTAGATGTTCTTATTGAAGTCATATAAGCCATGAGAGCAAACGGTAACATTTCATGCCAATCTTTGTAAGTTGTTGTCATTTTCTCGATGATCTTTTTAATATTCTTGTTAGCTGCTTCTACTGCCCCGTTCATTTGAGGTCGGTAGGGAGTTGAATTTCTATGGTTTATGTGGAATTGTTGACATAAACCTGTCATCGATTTGTTGTTGAGATTGGTACCGTTGTCGGTGATGATGGACTCAGGAACTCCATATCGGGCTATTATGTCCCTTTTCAAGAAGCGGACTATTACCCCTTTTGTGACATTGGTATATGACAAAGCTTATACCCATTTGGTGAAGTAATCGATCGCTACTAGTATGAATCTGTGGCCATTAGATGTTGTCGGAGTGATCGGGCCTATTATGTCGATTCCCCACATGGAGAATGGCCATGGTGCTGATAACAAGTGTAGCTCATTGGGCGAAGCATTTATCCGGTTTGCTTATACTTGACACAGATGATAGTGCTTGACGTATTTTGTGCAATCTGATTCCATAGTCAACCAATAATATCACAACCTCATGATTTTCCGGGCCAACATGTAGCCATTCATATGAGGTCCACATACTCCTTCATGTACTTCTTTCATCAGTTTGCATGCTTCATCTTTGTCCACATATCTCAACAGGGTGGTATCAGATGATCTCTTGTAAAGTATGGACCCACTTAATAGGAAATAGCTTGCCAACCTTCTGAGTGTTCTTTGGTCATTCTTGCCAGCCATTTCGGGGTATTTACCTTCTTGGAGAAAGGTCTTGATATCGTGATACCAGGGTTTGTTATCTTGTATCTTTTCTATTGTTAAACAGTAGGCGGGTCGATTTTCGATGTCTATTTTCATCGGTTGAACTTCAGCTCCCCCTATTATCTGGATCATAGATGCTAGTGTGGCTAGTGCATCTGCGAACTGATTCCGAGTTCTCGGGATGTATGTGAAAGTGATTGCCTTGAATTCCTCAATTAGCTCTGTCAAGTGTTGATGATATGGTACCAGTTTGGGGTCTTTAGTCTTGTATTCCCCTCTTGTTTGTAGTATGATGAGCAACGAATCCCCATATACCTCTAATTCACGAATTCCCATTTGGCATGCCATTTTGAGGCCAAGAATACATGTTTCATATTCTGTGATGTTATTGGTATAGGGAAATGTAAGTCTCATCGCTGCAGGGAATTGAATGCCGTTCGGGGATATCAATACTGCCCCAACCCCACAACCGAATACATTGGCAGCTCCATCGAAAAACAGTTTCCATTTAGCATTCTGCTCTATCCCAGAGTCTTCTACCAGCATATCTTCCATTATCAATATATTCTCATCCGGAAATTGGGCCTGTAGTTCTTGGGAATCTGTCTCGACAAGGTGTTCCGCCAATTGGTCGGCTAAAGCCTGCCCTTTCATCGAGTTCTGATTTATGTATGTGATGTCGAACTCAGATAGGAACATTTGCCACTTAGAAATTCTCCCTATCAAGGCTGGTTTCTCTGCCAAGTATTTCAAGGGATTGTGTCTGTAAACACCCCATTTTTGCCCTAGGAATCAATAATACTAAAAAATAATCAATTTTTTTATTTTTCCCAATTTTCCTCTAATTTAGCATAAATAATAAAAATATCCAAAAAAATAAAAATAAATAGGAAAACACATCAATTTTGAAAAATGATTTCAGAAATAGAAATAATAAATAATGAATAATTTTTACAAAATTTTTAAATTAAAAAAATACAAAAAAATGGAAAAATCGCATTGCATATATGCAATTTGCGATATAAAGAAAATCGGGAAATTGAGCCAGCTCAACTGGCTCGTGCGTGCATATAGGGAACGTGTGAAGGCTGGAGGTCGCGAGTTCGAATTCCCCCCTCCACACCCCCCCCCCCCCCCCCCCCCCCCCGCCCCCCCCCCCCCGCGTGCGCTCGGCAAAAAGTTTTCTTTCTTTTTCCTGGATCTGCCACGTGGCAGCGTGTGATTGGCCGAAGGAAATCACGCGTGTTGCGCGTGATCGTCTTCTCCACCTGGACAGACGCGAGAAGAAGCCGGAGCAAGTCCGACGAAGGTGGAATCGATCATTTTTTTCAAAATCTTCTAGATTATTGTCAAGATAAAGCCTAATCCATAAGATAAATCAAAGAAAAACAAGAGATCAACATTAAATCGCCGAGATAAAATCAAATCTAAAAACGGAAGAAATTTGGATTTATCCAAATCGACCGATTTGAGCTTATCCAAGAGGGTTTCCGGACGCTTATAAATAGAGGAGGAGTAGAGGAAGCCAAAACACGAATCACAATTGAGAGAAAGTGAGGAAAGAGTGCAAATCGGAGAGCATCGGAGAAGAACCCAAAACCGCGAGCGCCGATCGGAGTTGAACCACCACCAGGAGGCGATCTGGGAGTAAACCACCGCCACCATTGGATTCAACACCCTCAAGAAGCTAGGATTCGACACTTCACCCGTGACGAAAGACCGCCAAAACGCCGTGAACGAGCATCTTCCGCCGCCATATCCGACCGATTCGACCCGACCGACTCGCGCACCGACTCGGATCCAGGTAAGTCGGATTTTTCGGATTTTTTTTAGTTAATTTAATTAATTAATTTTGTTTATTTATTTATTTCGAATTAATTTATTATTTGTTATTTATTATTTATTATTTAGTTAGTTATTTATTTATTCATTTGTTTATGTTTTATAAATAGGAAAATGTAGAAATTAGATTTTTCTAGAATTTAATAATGTAGAAAAATAATAAATAAGAAAAAAGAAAAATAAATAAATAAATAATAAATAAGATAATAAAATAATAAAATGTAGAAAAATAAAAAAAATATTAGGAAAATAATAATAAAACTTTAGATTTCAAAATAAGATAGATATTAACTTAGGATAAAATTTTAAAAAAATTCACAAAAATTATAGAAAATTTAATAAAAATCATAAAAATGATGAAAATCATAAAAATCATAAAAATTATAAAAAACAAATCAAGAAGAATAATAAAAATCACAAAAAATCATAAAAATGAGTTTTAGCACTTAGAAAAATCATTCTTCTCAAAAATAAATCCAAAATTGATGTTTTTCCCTAAAAATCATTTTCAAAAATCAAATAAAACTTAGGCCTAGATTTTTTCAAAAAAAAAAAATCCCAAAAACGGTAAGAACATAAAGCAAAAGAGATTTCAAAATTAAAATTCACAAACAAACTTAAAGTTTTCAGAAAAGCGAACTACGACTTGTTTGATCCTGAGTAGCAGGTACGTAGGCACCCATTCGAGTCAACCCATAAAATGAATGAAAAATCATTTTCTTGAAATAACTCAAAAACATAATAGAAAGTAACAGAAACACAATGAAGCACATTTCTAAATAAGATCAATTTCAGGAGATTAGGTGGTAACGGTAAAGGTTTTAATAGGTTAGCCTCCGAACTTAGAAACTCTGGTTTTTCCTTTTTCTCTTTTCACAAAAACAAGAAGAGGAAATAATGACGACTAGTGGTCCAAATTAAGACTAATATGCTCATTTAGTCTTAATTCAATATTTCCCAACAACAGTTGGGTAGCGACTCCAAAAATCAAACGAAATTCCTAACTCAAGTCGAGGATCTATATTAGATGAGCATAGGGTCTAGTCTAGATCGGATTAGGAATGGGAATTCAAAAATTAGACTCGACAGGATGGCGACTTCGCTGGGGACCCACGCCAGCAGGCTAAGCCACCTGAATCTTTGAATTGTTCTCCTTAAGAAAGGTGTTTAAATTATTACTCTGTTACTAACTTTTCAGGAATTAGTTAGATTTTAGTTTCTTTGCTATGGGGGTTTGCATACATACATATGTTTGTGTGAATAGATGCGGTCGAACCCGGACCGTCCTAGAAACCTAAGACGGGGAGCCATTGTGTAGGTTTCGGGCGAAGTGAGTTGATTCACCGTTCGGGACCGATTATGCTACCTCACCCTATGCTTCGATATGGCCTAAGATCCATTTCTTCGAGAATGCGGGAGGCCATAGAGCTCGAGAACCAGTTAGAACCAACCTACTTGCATACATAACATCATAAGGGGTTGACAATTGAATGACGGTGTAATGGTTTTGTTCATGGAGTTCGAATTTATTTCCTTGTAATGCTTTCATAGTCTTGTTTGTAATTAGGAAATTTCTTAGCAGTTCAGTCGACCGCCTCCTCCGCAAAGAAATTCGAGTGTACAAACCTTTGGACCCAAAGTTGGTACTGGACCATTGGTTTACCTTATACAACCCAGAGGAGCATGCCTTCATTCAGCAGAAGATAGGGCCCATCCTCTCACTTACAAAGATGGAGGTAAACTTGCCTTTAGTACGGGCCATGCTCCAGTTATGTGAAATAGAGCCTGCGACTTTCTTGACTAGGCCACGCGAGATCACTCCCACTCAAGATCAAAGCTAGAGTTGAAGAGCTAGAAGCCGTCATCAACGGGAAGCTTGAGCCTCCACAACAGAAGACCAAGAGAGCTAGAAAATAGATCATCATTGTAATCTTTTATTTGTTTGATCATTGAACTCCAAAATTTTCAATATTAATAAAAGTAAAGTTTCAATATTACATTGTCGAGCAATTGTCAACCCTTTTATTTTTAGCATCCGTGTGACACATGCATAGCATTTGCATACATCATACTAAAAAAAAAAGAAAATGCGCGCCAGGTATCAAAATAGCTCCCAAGCAACCGAACCCTTCCAGAAACCCAATACATACCTGCTTAAAGATCAAAATGGTAAACAGCAGCAACTGCAGCAACACTAGCGCTGACTACATTCCTACGACCGAAGAAGAAGCTCAAGCAAGAGGTGTCAAAGGCAGAATGAAGGGGAAGCCGATCGACACCCAAATGTGCATCCCACCTCTCCAACAATCTTTCCGAAAGGCAAACATCGTTCAAGAGCCTCGGATAAATGAAGAGGACGACAACAAAGGGAAATCAACCCCCCGCACGTCCAACCAGCATCCGACTCTGAACAATTGGTTTTGTTATCCTATCAGTAGCGCTAGGTTAGCTTAAAAGTAGAGAAAAATTATTAAACAAATTTATTGAGACTCTTTGTCAAATTCAATTGCAGTTTGTTTTCTTCTTATATATATGCTTTCACTTTCATGTTATTCAGATCTCCTACCATCGAACATCAGAGATATTTCGCGCAGGTAGAAAGTAAAAACGCTGATATCGTTTCCAACGCTGCTGGGTCAGTTGTTGAAGGCGATATCCTAGACCACCAAATAATACAAGAAAATTGGCTAAAACATGAACAAAGCGGAATCTCGATCGACGAGCCTATGGAGACAGTAAATCTAGGAAGCATGGAAAACCCTAAGAACCTCAAAATCGGGACCAGTTTGAGTGTTGAGCAAAAATGTGAGATAACTGAACTATTAACGGAATATGCAGATGTGTTTGCCTGGTCATATGGCGACATGCCAAGGCTAGACCAGTCAATAGTGGTTCATAGGCTTCCCACAAGAGAAGATGCCAAACCTAAAAAACAAAAACTGAGAAGATTTAGGCCTGACGTCTTGCTAAAGATTAAGGAAGAAGTCAAGAAACTGCTAGAAGTAGGGTTCATTGAAGTATCCGACTACTTAGAATGGGTAGCAAATATAGTCCCCGTTATGAAAAAGAACGGAAAAGTACGTGTATGCGTAGACTTTCGGGACTTAAACCAAGCTACGCCAAAGGATAATTTCCCCCTACCTCACATTGATGTTCTAGTAGACAACATTGCAGGAAACCATCTCTTCTCATTCATGGACGGTTTCTTAGGATATAATCAAATAAAAATGGTTGAAGAAAATAAAACCAAAACAACTTTCATCACAACATGGGGAACTTTCTGTTACAAAGTCATGCCCTTCGGTTTGAAAAACGTCGGGGCAACGTATCAGAGAGCCATGGTCGCAATACTTCACGACATGATGCATCGAGAGGTTGAAGTATATGTCGATGACATGATAGCCAAATCCAAAAAAGGAGAAAGCTATATAGATATCCTGAGGAAATTGTTTAAACGACTGAGAAAATTTCAGCTCAAGTTAAACCCAAAGAAATGTACTTTTGGGGTCACAATGGGGAAATTGTTAAGGTTTGTCATAAGCCAGGAAGGTATTAAAATCGACCCTGACAAGGTAAAGTCTATATTAGAGTTACCTTCCCCACACTCCGTTAAAGAAGTGAGAAGCTTGCTGGGAAGATTATATTATATAGCTCGTTTTATCTCACAGCTCACCGACAAATGCCGGCCGTTATTCCGTCTGTTGAAGAAGAACACCACAATAGAATGGGACGATGAATGTGAAGAAGCATTCAGGGCAATCAAAGAATATCTTATAAAACCTCCAGTCTTGATAGTCCCGAAACAAGAAAAACCCTTATTCTTATACCTCACTATACTCCCTGAATCCATGGGATGTGTGCTGGGGTAGAAAGATGAAGAGGGAAGAGAGCGTTCCATAAATTATCTGAGCAAGAAGTTCACAGATGGGGAACAGAGGTACTCAGAGGTGGAGAAGACATGTTGTGCTCTAATTTGGGTCATGCATCGACTAAGGCAATACACCATTTACTACCATATCGAGCTGCTGACAAGACACGATCCCTTGAAATACTTGGTAGAGAAACCAGCCTTGATAGGGAGAATTTCTAAGTGGCAAATGTTCCTATCTGAGTTCGACATCACATACATAAATCAGAACTCAATGAAAGGGCAGGCCTTAGCCGACCAATTGGCGGAACACCCGTCGAGAGAGATTCCCAAGAACTACAGGCCCAATTTCCAGATGAGAATATATTGACAGTAGAAGATATGCTGGTAGAAGACTTTGGGATAAAGCATAATGCTAAATGGAAACTGTTTTTCGATGGAGCTGCCAATGTATTCGGTTGTGGGGTTGGGGTAGTATTGATATCCCCGGACGGCATTCAAATCCCTGCAGCGATGAGACTTACATTTCCCTATACCAATAACATCGTAGAATATGAAGCATGTATTCTTGGCCTCAAAATGGTCTGCCAAATGGGAATCCGCGAATTAAAGGTATATGGGGATTCGTCGCTCATCATACTACAAACAAGAGGGGAATATAAGACTAAAGACCCCAAGCTGGTACCATATCATCAACACTTGATAGAGCTAATTGAGGAATTCAAGGCAATCACTTTTACATACATCCCGAGAACTAAGAATTAGTTCGCAGATGCACTAGCCACACTAGCATCTATGATCCAGATAACAGGGGGAGCTGAAGTTCAACCGATGAAAATAAACATCGAAAGTTGGCCCGCCTACTGTTTAACAATGGAAAAGATACAAGATGACAAACCCTGATATCACGATATCAAGACCTTTCTCCAAGAAGGTAAATACCTCGAAATAGCTGGCAAGAATGACCAAAGAACACTCAGAAGGTTGGCAAGCCATTTCCTATTAAGTAGGTCCATACTTTACAAGAGATCATCTGATACCACCCTGTTGAGATGTGTGGACAAAGATGAAGCATGCGAACTGATGAAAGAAGTACATGAAGGAGTATGTGGACCTCATATGAATGGCTACATGTTGGCCCAAAAAATCATGAGGTTGGGATATTATTGGTTGACCATGGAATCAGATTGCATAAAATATGTCAAGCACTGTCATCTGTATCAAGTCTACACAAACCGGATAAATGCTCCGCCCAACGAGCTACACTTGTTATCAGCACCATGGCCATTCTCCATGTGGGGAATCGACATAATAGGCCCGATCACTCCGACAGCATCTAATGGCCACAGATTCATACTAGTAGCGATCGATTACTTCACCAAATGGGTAGAAGCTTCGTCATATACCAATGTCACAAAAGGGGTAATAGTCCGCTTCTTGAAAAGGGACATAATAGCCCGATATGGAGTTCCTGAGTCCATCATCATCGACAACAATACCAATCTCAACAACAAATCGATGACAGGTTTATGTCAACAATTCCACATAAACCACAGAAATTCAACTCCCTACCGACCTCAAATGAACGGGGCAGTAGAAGCAGCTAACAAGAATATTAAAAAGATCATCGAGAAAATGACAACAACTTACAAAGATTGGCATAAAATGTTACCGTTTGCTCTCATGGCTTATATGACTTCAATAAGAACATCTACTGGAGCTACCCCTTATTCGTTGGTATATGGTACTAAAGCAGTGCTACCAGTTGAAGTTGAGATACCATCATTAAGAATCTTGTCGGAAAATCAGTTAACCGAATCAAACTGGGTAAAGAAGAGGCTTGATCAGCTGAATCTGATTGATGAAAGAAGACTTACCGCATTATGTCATGGTCAGTGTTATCAACAAAGAATGGCCCAAGCATTTAACAAGAAGATGAGACCTCGGTACTTTAAAGAGGGGGATCTGGTACTAAGGAAGGTTCTTCCGAATGCCCAAGATTCCGGAGGGAAATTTACCCCAAACTACGAAGGCCCTTATGTGGTGAAAAAGGTTTTATCAGGAGGTGCTCTGATATTAACTCAGATGGATGGTCCCGAGTTGAGAGACCCCATTAACACAGATGCTGTAAAGATGTACTATCCTTAGGCAAGGAAATTGAAAGTTTGCCAATGTCTATGAAAGCCAATGTTCGATACAAATTTCGTTGAGTCGAGTTTTTACTTTTTACAAGCAAAGTTAATATTCCTGAATGATCAACAATCAATTCTCATCACAACAAATATTCCTAAACACATTACCCACCATATCACCAATGAAAGATAAATGCTGAAATGATAATTAATCTTATTATAGTTTGTGATATAATCCTATCTATTTTTGAACATTAGAACTGAGCGCATTAGTAGAGTAACATTACCGTCAAAAGAGCCTTGCGCATAAAGAAAGAGAGCACATCAAAATTTTCGACCCCGTGTCAAGATAAGAAGAAATGAAGCAGAAGCGAATCAGCACGAAGGTTCGGTTGTTTGGTTGCTATCCACGATAAACTGGCAAGCATATTAAAATAAATAACTATCATCATATCATCACATCATTTAGTTCAGGCTGTAGAAAGCATATTCAAAAGCACAAAATGAGTCAGCCCATAATGGGGCATTTGTCTAAACATTCCCCTTAATAGGGTAGTCAGCCCAAAAAGGGGCACTTCCCTAGATCTCTTCCAAGGTCAGTCTATAAAGGCACCTTTCTAAATATCATTTTTACATTAGGTTAGTCAGCCCATAGGGGGCACTTTCCTAAAACTTTATTCTCATGGTTAGCTCATAGGGAACACTTTTTGAGACAAATTCAATTCCAGGTTAGTCAGCCCATAGGGGGTACTTTCCTAAAACTTTGTTCTCATGGTTAGCCCATAGAAGGCACTTTTTGAGACATTTCAATTCCAGGTTAGTCAGCCCATATGGGGCACTTTCCTAAAACTTTGTTCTCATGGTTAGCCCATAGGGGGCACTTTTTGAGACAAATTTAACTCTAGGTTAGTCAGCCCATAGGGGGTACTTTCCTAAAATTTGTTCTCATGGTCAGCCCATAGGGGGGCACATTTTGAGACAAATTCAATCCTAGGTTAGTCAGCCCATAGGGGGCACTTTCCTAAAATTTGTTCTCATGGTTAGCCCATAGGGGGCACTTTTTAAGACAATTCAATTCCAGGTTAGTCAGCCCATAGGGGGCACTTTCCTAAAACTTTGTTCTCATGGTCAGCCTATAGGGGGCACTTTTTGAGACAAATTCAACTCCAGGTTAGTCAGCCCATAGGGGGCACTTTCCTAAAACTTTGTTCTCATGGTCAGCCTATAGGGGGCACTTTTTGAGATAATTCAACTCCAGGTTAGTCAGCCCATAGGGGGGCACTTTCCTAAAACTTTGTTCTCATGGTCAGCCCATAGAGGGCACTTTTTGAGACAATTCAACTCTAGGTTAGTCAGCCCATAGGGGGCACTTTCCTAAAAATTTGTTCTCATGGTCAGCCCATAGGGGGCACTTTTTGAGATATTTCTATCATAGGTTAGTCAGCCCATAGGGGGCACTTTCCTAAAAATTTACCTCATGGTTAGCCCATAGGGGGCACTTTTTGAGGCATTCAATTCGAGGTTAGTCAGCCCATGAGGGGCACTTTCCTAAACTCTCCCGATTAGTCAGCTCTTGGGGCACTTTTCGGAAATATTCTTCTAAACAGTTGCTAGTTTAACAAGACGCTTCTGTTGACAGGTAGCCAGCTCATAAGGGCGCTTCCTGAGTAAATTTTCTTTCCAAAGTTGCAAGTCTGATAAGACGCTTCCTATCATTATTTCTCATACATTCCTACACAATGTTTGAGATGTGTCCTGTCGCCAATTAGTCAGCCCATAAAGCACTTTTGGGAAGGAACATCATTCTAAATTGTTAGGTCCATCTTAAATCATGGGATTATTAGCTCATGGAGCATTTTCCTACCAAAAACCTATTCAAGAGGCCAAAAATGGTGTCTTTTTTTGTCTTTATAGTTAAGTTTTTCAAACTTTACTACAAAGAGGGGCAGCTGTAAACACCCCATTTTTGCCCTAGGAATCAATAATACTAAAAAATAATCAATTTTTATTTTTCCCAATTTTCCTCTAATTTAGCATAAATAATAAAAATATCCAAAAAATAAAAATAAATAAGAAAACACATCAATTTTGAAAAATGATTTCAGAAATGGCAATAATAAATAATGAATATTTTTTACAAATTTTTGAAATTTCAAAAAAATACAAAAAAATGGAAAAATCACATTGCATATATGCAATTTGCGATATAAAGAAAATCGGGAAATTGGGCTAGCTCAGCTGGCTCGTGCGTGCGTATAGGGAACATGTGAAGGTTGGAGGTCGCGAGTTCGAATCCCCCCGCATGCACTCGGCAAAAATTTTTCTTTCTTTTCCCTGGATCTACCACGTGGCAGCGTGTGATTGGCCGAAGGAAATCACGCGTGATCGTCTTCTCCACTCTGACAGACGCGAGAAGAAGTTGGAGCAAGTCCGACGAAGGTGGAATCGATCATTTTTTTCAAAATCTTCTAGATTATTGTCAAGAGCACCGATCGGAGTTGAACCACCACTAGAAGGCGATCTGGGAGTAAACCACCGCCACCATTGGATTCAGCACCCTCAAGAAGCTAGGATTCGACACCTCACCTGTGACGAAAGGCCGCCGGAACGCCGTAAACGAGCATCTTCCGCCGCCGCATCCGACCGATCTGACCTGACCCGCGCACCGACCTGGATCTAGGTAAGTCGGATTTTCCGGATTTTTTTTATATTTAATTTAATTAATTTATTTTGTTTATTTATTTATTCTGAATTAATTTATTATTTGTTATTTATTATTTATTATTTATTATTTAGTTAGTTATTTATTTATTCATTTTTTTATGTTTTATAAATAGGAAAATGTAGAAATTAGATTTTTCTAGAATTTAATAATGTAGAAAAATAATAAATAAGAAAAATAAAAATAAATAATAAATAAGATAAAAAATAATAAAATGTAGAAAAATAAAAAAATATTAGGAAAATAATAATAAAACTTTAGATTTCAAAATAGGATAGATATTAACTTAGGATAAAAATTTTAAAAAAATCACAAAAATTATAGAAAATTTAATAAAAATCATAAAAAATAATAAAAATCATAAAAATGATGAAAATCATAAAAATCATAAAAAAAAATCAAGAAGAATAATAAAAATCACAGAAAATCATAAAAATGAGTTTTAGCACTTAGAAAAATCATTCTTCTCAAAAATAAATCCAAAATTGATGTTTTTCCCTAAAAATCATTTTCAAAAATCAAATAAAACTTAGGCCTAGATTTTTTCAGAAAAAAAAATCCCAAAAACGGTAAGAACATAAAGCAAAAGAGATTTCAAAATTAAAATTCACAAACAAACTTAAAGTTTTCATAAAAGCGAACTACGACTTGTTTGATCCTAAGTAGCAGGTACGTAGGCACCAATTCGGGTCAACCCATAAAATGAATGAAAAATCATTTTCTTGAAATAACTCAAAAACATAATAGAAAGTAACAGAAACACAATGAAGCACATTTCTAAATAAGATCAATTTCAGGAGATTAGGTGGTAACCATAAAGGTTTTAATAGGTTAGCCTCCGAACTTAGAAACTCTGGTTTTCCCTTTTCCTCTTTTCACAAAAACGAGAAGAGGAAATAACGACGACTAGTGGTCCAAATTAAGACTAATCCGCTCCTTTAGTCTTAATTCAATATTTCCCAACAACAGTTGGGTGACGACTCCAAAAATCAAACAAAATTCCTAACTCAAGTCGAGGATCTATATTAGATGAGCATAGGGTCTAGTCTAGATCGGATTAGGAATGGGAATTCAAAAATTAGACTCGACAGTGTCTTGTCAGCAGCTCGATATGGTAGTAAAGGGTATATTGCCTTAGCCGATGCATGACCCAAATTAGAGCACAACATGTCTTCTCCACCTCTGAGTACCTCCGTTCCCCATCTGTGAACTTCTTGCTCAGATAATATATGGAATGCTCTCTTCCCTCTTCATCTTTCTACCCCAGCACACATCCCATTGATTCAGGGAGTATAGTGAGGTATAAGAATAAGGGTTTTTCTTGTTTCGGGACTATCAAGATTGGTGGTTTTATATGATATTCTTTGATTGCCCTGAATGCTTCTTCACATTCATCGTCCCATTCTATTGTGGCGTTCTTCTTCAACAGACGGAATAACGGCCGGCATTTGTCGGTGAGCTGTGAGATAAAACGAGTTATATAATATAATCTTCCCAGCAAGCTTCTCACTTCTTTAACGAAGCGTGGGGAAGGTAACTCTAATATAGACTTTACCTTGTCAGGGTCGATTTTAATGCCCTCCTAGCTTATGACAAACCCTAACAATTTCCCCGTTGTGACCCCAAAAGTACATTTCTCTGGGTTTAACTTGAGCTGAAATTTTCTCAGTCGTTTAAACAATTTCCTCAGGATATCTATATGGCTTTCTCCTTTTTTGGATTTGGCTATCATGTCATCGACATATACTTCAACCTCTCGATGCATCATGTCATGAAGTATTGCGACCATGACTCTCTGATACGTTGCCCCGGCGTTTTTCAAACCAAAGGGCATGACTTTGTAACAGAAAGTTCCCCATGTTGTGATGAAAGTTGTTTTGTTTTTATTTTCTTCAGTCATTTTTATTTGATTATATCCTGAGAAACCGTCCATGAATGAGAAGAGATGGTTTCCCGCAGTGTTGTCTATTAGAACATCAATGTGAGGTAGGGGGAAATTATCTTTTGGCGTAGCTTGGTTTAAGTCTCGAAATTCTACGCATACACGTACTTTTCCGTTCTTTTTCATAACGGGGACTATATTTGCTACCCATTCTGGGTAGTCGGATACTTCAATGAACCCTACTCTAGCAGTTTCTTGACTTCTTCCTTAATCTTTAGCAAGACGTCAGGCCTAAATCTTCTCAGTTTTTGTTTTTTAGGTTTGACATTTTCTCTTGACTGGTTTAGCCCTGGCATGTCGCCATATAACCAGGCAAACACATCTGCATATTCCGTTAATAGTTCGGTTATCTCACATTTTTGCTCAGCACTCAAACTGGTCCCGATTTTGTGGTTCTTAGGGTTTTCCATGCTTCCTAGATTTACTGTCTCCACAGGCTTGTCGATCGAGATTCTGCTTTGTTCATGTTTTAGCCAATTTTCTTGTATTATTTCGTGGTCTAAGATATCGCCTTCAACAACTGACCCAGCAGCGTTGGAAACGATATCAGCGTTTTTACTTTCTACCTGTGCGAAATATCCCTGATGTTCGATGGTAGGAGATCTAAATAACATGAAAGTGAAAGCATATATATAAGAAGAAAACAAACTGCAATTGAATTTGACAAAGAGTCTCAATAAAATTTGTTTAATAATTTTTCTCTACTTTTGAGCTAACCTAACGCTACTGATAGGATAACAAAACCAATTGTTCAGAGTCGGATGCTGGTTGGACGTGCGGGGGGTTGATTTCCCTTTGTTGTCGTCCTCTTCATTTATCCGAGGCTCTTAAACGATGTTTGCCTTTCGGAAAGATTGTTGGAGAGGTGGGATGCACATCTGGGTGTCGATTGGCTTCTCCTTTACTCTGCCTTTGACACCTTTTGCTTGCGCTTCTTCCCTGGCTGTAGGAACGTAGTCAGTGCTAGTCTTATTGCAGTTGTCGCTGTTTGCCATTTTGGTCTTTGAGTGGGTAATTAATAGGGCTTCTGGGAGGGTTCGGTTGTTTGGAAGCTATTTTGATACCTGGATTCGCATTTTGTTTTTATTTTAGTGTAATAAATGCAAGAATGATATGCATGTGTCACGCGGATGCTAAAAGTAAAAGGGTTGACAACTGATTGACAATGTAATATTGAAACTTTACTTTTATTAATATTGAAAATTTTGGAGTTCAATAATCAAAATAAAAGATTACAAATAATGATCTATTTCCTAGTTCTTTTAGTCTTCTGTTGTGGAGGCTCAGGCTTCCCATTGATGACGGCTTCCAGTTCTTTGACTCTGGCTTTAGTCTTCTCCAATTGTGCTTCCAAGGCTTTGTTGATTGCTATTTTGTGGATACCCAGGAGTTTGCCGAAGATACCGGTTGGCCCGGCCTCGAAATCTGGTACATAGACTTGGTTAGTTAGTGCTGGAGCCCGTAGCAGCTGGGTGTACTCTTCCAAGGTAGGGGTGATCTCATGTGGCCCGATAAAGAAAGCAGCGGGCTCGATTTTCCATAATTGGAGCATGGCCTGGATTAAAGGTAAATTCACCTCTATCCTGGTTAGTGAGAGGACGGGGCCGATCTTTTGCTGGATGAAGGCCTGCTCCTCTGGGTTGTACAAGGTAAACCAATGGTCCAGTACCAATTTTGGGTCCAAAGGTTTGTACACCCGAATTTCTTTGCGGAGGAGACGGCCAATTGCGGTGCTAGCCATCTATTTTACAATAAGAAATCGCCTAATTACAAACAAAACTATGAAAACATTACAGGGAAATAGATTCGAACTCCATGAACAAAATAACAAACCATTACATTGTCATTCAATTGTCAACCCCTTATGATGTCATGTATGCAAGTAGGTTGGTTCTAACTGGTTCCCGAGCTCTATGGCCTTCCACATTCTAGAAAGAAATAGATCTTAGGCCATATCGAAGCATAGGGTGGGGTAGCCTAATCGGTCTCGAATGGTGAATCAACTCACTTCGCCCGAAACCTACACAATGGCTCCCCGTCTTAGGTTTCTAGGACGGTTCGGGTTCGACCGCATCTACTCACACAAACATATGTATGCATGCTGAACCCTATAGCAAAGAAACTAGAATCTAACTAATTCCTGAAAAGTTAGTAACAGAATAATAATTGAAGCACATTTAAAGAGAACAATTCGAAGATTCAGGTGGCTTAGCCTACTAGCATGGGTCCCTAGTGGAGTCGCTATCCCGTCGAGTCTAATTTTTGAATTCCCATTCCTAATCCGATTTAGACTAGACCCTATGCTCATCTAATATAGATCCTCGACTTGAGTTAGGAATTTCGTTTGATTTTTGGAGTCGCCACCCAACTGTTGTTGGGAAATATTGAATTAAGACTAAAGGAGCGGATTAGTCTTAATTTGGATCACTAGTCGTCGTTATTTCCTCTTCTCGTTTTTGTGAAAAGAGGAAAAGGGAAAACCAGAGTTTCAAAGTCCGGAGGCTAACCTATTAAAACCTTTACGGTTACCACCTAATCTCCTGAAATTGTTTTTATTTAGAAATGTGCTTCATTGTGTTTCTGTTACTTTTTATTATGTTTTTTAATTATTTCAAGAAAATGATTTTTCATTCATTTTATGGGTTGACCCGAATGGGTGCCTACGTACCTGCTACTTAGGATCAAACAAGTCGTAGTTCGCTTTTCTGAAAACTTTAAGTTTGTCTGTGAATTTTAATTTTGAAACCTCTTTTGCTTTATGTTCTTACCATTTTTGGGATTTTTTTTCTGAAAAAATCTAAGCCTAAGCTTTAATATGATTTTTGAAAATGATTTTCAGGGAAAACATCAATTTAGATTTATTTAAGAAAACGATTTTTCTAAGTTCTAAAACTCATTTTTTCGATTTTGTGATTTTTATTATTCTTCTTGATTTTTTATGATTTTTATTAAATTTTCTATAATTTTTGTGAATTTTTTTTTAAATTTTATCCTAAGTTAATATATATCCTACTTTGAAATCTAAAGTTTTATTATTATTTTTCCTAATATTTTTTATTATTTTTCTACATTTTATTATTTTTTTTCTATTTTTTCTTTTCTTATTTATTATTTTTCTACATTATTAAATTCTAAAAAAATTCTAATTTCTACATTTTCCTATTTATTAAAAATAAAACATAAACAAATAAATAAATAAATAACTAACTAAATAATAAATAATAAATAACAAATAATAAATTAATTCGAAATAAATAAATAAACAAAATAAATTAATTAAATAAAAAAATCTGAAAATCCGACTTACCTAGATCCGGGTCGGTGCACGGGTCGGGTCGGTCGGATGCGGCGGCGGAGTGTGCTCGTTTACGGCGTTCCGACGGCCTTTTGCAGCGGGTGAGGTGTCGAATCCTAGCTTCTCGAGGGTGCTGAATCCAATGGTGGTGGTGGTTCACTCCTAGATCGCCTCCTAGTGGTGGTTCAACTCCGGTCGGTGCTCGCGGTTTTGGATCCTTCTCCAATGCTCTCCGATTTGCACTCTTTCCTCACTTTCTCTCAATTGTGATTTGTGTTTTGGCTTCCTCTACTCCTCCTCTATTTATAGGCGTCCGGAAACCCTCTTGGATAAGCTCAAATCAGCCGATTTGGATAAATCCGAATTTCTTCCGTTTTTAGATTTGATTTTATCCCGGCGATTTGATGTTGATCTCTTGTTTTTCTTTGATTTATCTTATGGATTAGGCTTTATCTTGACAATAATTTAGAAGATTTGAAAAAAAATGATCGATTCCACCTTCGTCGGACTTGCTCCGGCTTCTTCTCGCGTCTGTCCGGGTGGAAAAGACGATCATACGCGACACGCGTGATTTCCTTCGGCTAATCACACGCTGCCACGTGGTAGATCTAGGGAAAAGAAAGAAAAATTTTTGCCGAGCGCATGCGGGGGGATTCGAACTCGCGACCTCCAGCCTTCACACGTTCCCTATATGCATGCACGAGCCAGCTGAGCTAGCCCAATTTCCCGATTTTCTTTATATCGCAAATCGCATATATGCAATGCGATTTTTCCATTTTTTGTATTTTTTTGAAATTTCAAAAATTTGTAAAAATTATTCATTATTTATTATTGCCATTTCTGAAATCATTTTTCAAAATTGATGTGTTTTCCTATTTATTTTTATTTTTTTGGATATTTTTATTATTTATGCTAAATTAGAGGAAAATTGGGAAAAATTAAAAATTGATTATTTTTTAGTATTATTGATTCCTAAGGCAAAAATGGGGTGTTTACATTTGTAATTTTATTTTTAAAGTCATTTCAAGACTCTTGGTAAATAGGTTGAAACCAATTCTCTATGGTCTAGTTTTTGAACCCCAAAGTGTTTTTATATCTAGTCATGTCATTCGTGATAACACCATTATAGCCTATGGAGCCTTCCACTTTCTTAGAACTAAACAATCTAGCAACAAAGGATATTATGCCCTTAAAATTGACATGAATAAAGCCTATACTTAAGTACTATCGGATTTCCTCAAGGCTGTACTTGGTAGGTTTAGATTCTACGAGACTTAGATTAAGTGGGTGATGTGTGTCATGACTATGGATTATAGAATCTTGGTCAATGAAAAGATTACAGGCTATATACATCCTACTAGTGGTTTAAGACAATGGGACCTCTTGTCACTTATCTTTTTTATTTTGGTGGTAGAAGTATTATTATAGAAAGTTGAGAGTTCTATCAAGAATAAACTTTTAACTGGAATTAAAATTAGGCGGTCTTGTCCCACTTTATCTCATCTATTATTTGCTGACGATTCCTTGTTTTTCATGGAAGCTATAATCACTAATGTTTAGGTTTTAAAGAAAATTTTGCAAGATTATTGTTTGTGCTTTAAAATAGAGACTCAACCTGTTGAAATCAAGTGTCTTCTTTAGCAAGAACATGACATCTAATAGGATGGAATAGATAGGTAATTTGATGGAGTTGCTAATTACACCAAATCCAACCAAATACTTATTCCAACCACCTAGGGAAGAAACAAATCAAAGGCTTTACATTTTGTCAAGGATAAGATTAGGTCGAAGTTAAAGAGTTGGAAAAGATGTTTGCTAGTGCTATCCCAATCTACTTCATGAGTTTCTTTAAATTCCTAGCCAAGTGGTGTAGGGAAGTCATCTCTATGATTACATAATATTGGTGGGGGAAAAATAAGGACGAACAAAAGATACATTGGCAGCGACAAAATCTCTTTACCAAAGTTTATCAGAGGTTCGAGCTTCAAGGATTTGAGTGACTTTAATTCGACGCTTCTCACAAAACATACATGGAGGATCCAAGCAAATCTAAATGCTCTTTAGGCACGTATATTGAAGGTATCTATTTCCCTAATTCACCCCTTTCTGTAGGTGGTCAGAGGTTTTAGGGACTTGTGGGAATGGACCGGGATACTATATGGAAGAGAACATCTAATTAATGGATAATTGTAGCAAGTTGGTGACGGAGTATCTATAACTACTGGGCTAGATAAGTGGGTGAACAGGATAGAAGGACATGTCTCAAGTTTCAAGCAAACAGGTAGAATTTGACACTAAAAGTATCGAATTTAATAAATGAGGAAACAAGAAAATGAAAAATGCAAGAGTTGCATAGATGGTTTGATACACAAACTGTAAGACTTATTTTCGAGATATCGATATGACATGCATGCATGTCTAATCGGCTTGTTTGGCCTCATGAGAAAAATGGTAATTACAGTGTACGGTCAGCCTACAACTTCATTTGAAGCATGAGCTATTTACCAAAAAAAAAAAAAAAGACACTTTGTATGAAAGGCCTTAAATAATGCAATCTTAACTCAATGCAACTAACAAGGAGAAGAGTAATTGAATCTAAATGTTGTAAATTTTGTTCTCTTAATGAGTTAGTATCACATCTTCTATTGTGCTGCACATAGACTAAACCAATCTGGTTTGCTATCTTGAGAATTCATCTAGAGGTGAATAGAATCTCTAATTTGGATAGTTGGCTTGATCATTGTATGGAAAGTTTTTGTGGTAGTAAAAATGAGATCCTCATCATGTTTGCTAAATTGTACACAGTAATGTGGTGCATTTGGAAAAGCTAGGTGTCAGATAGTTTTCACCTAAAAGACACTGGACATCTATTCGGTCATAGCCCTATAAAAAAATGTTATAACAAATGTTGATGAGCTTGCCTCTAAAAGACTAGCTCACACTATCCAATTTGAAGATTCCATCTACCACCAGCAACAAGTTTAAGAGTTAGCACCAGTAGATAGTAGCATACAAAAATGAAATCAAAACATTACTATAAGCCAGAATCTATTGTGTCAAAGATCCTCCACCACCATATACATGCAATAACCAAGTAGCCTTTACGCCACATGGAAAGCACCTAAAGGTATGTTTATTAAAATCAATTCACATAGCTCTTTGGATTCACAATTGGAAAATGCAGCCTTGGGCTTTGTAGCAAGAAATTCCATGGGTTTGGTGTGTGGAGGAGGAGCGAGGAGGTGTGAGGCTAACCCAATTGAAGGAGTTAGGTCATTAGCTGTTATAAAATATGCCAAATATGCAGTTAGTTGTGGTTGCAAAAATGTGGTGTTAGAATTAGATTGTGAAATGGCCTTTAAGGCCATTTGTAGCCTAATAGATGCACTATGGTATTTATTTACTTTCATACATGACATGTAAGTTTCGTTACCAAACTTTGATTTAGTGATCTTTGGCTTGATTCGGTGAGAAGCTAATAGAGTTGTAGATTAGATAGTAGTACAAACACGTTTGAAGAAGTGTCTAGCTAATTGGTTTATGCAACCCCCTTCTTGTTTTGAGGATTTGCATACTTTGGAATGCAATCATATTCAAGACTTTGTTCTTATGGAACTAGCTGATGTATTTGACTCATTATATTTTAATGTTAACTTGTTTTCTAAGAAAAAGAAGAAGATATAATCATATGCAAAATAGATATGATTATATATAAAAAAAATACAAACAAGTCTTAAATTAATTTAGGACGTGTGTAGAATTTTCCTCTATTTTCTTTGATTATTACATGAGATGATGCCCCTTTTGTTGTGGTTACTACATTTTGCTATTAGGAATTCAATTCTCACTATTTTTCTAACTTTCTATTTGAGCTTAAACAATGATGGCTCATAACAATATTTTTAAAAATCAAATTCCTTCATCAATGCACCTATAAATAGTTGGATTTTGCTGAAAAGGACAAATGTTATAAAAACTTAAACCGCATTGAAGATGTAATGACTAATAGTCCTTTGAACATAAAGGGTATAGAAATATGCTTATGAAGAATTGAAGAGAGCTAAAGTCAATAATTATATAAATATGAGCTTCTCTTTTTTCTTTTTCTTTTTAATATTACAATCAAGTAACTCTTTAATGTAAAGCAATATATGTGTGTGTGTGTTATCTTTATGAATTGGTCCAGTTTGGTCTTTTAAGGATTTTTCCTAACCTAGAATTGAGAAGATAATTAAATTCAACTCTTTTTTGGTTATATTGGTGTTACTTAAGATTGGCAATTCGTGTTAATGAATTATATTATGTATTTAGGTTTAAATAGGTTTGTGTTTCAAAACTTAATGTCATAACATAATTCATTTATTAATTGTGTTTGAAAGCTTAAACTCACAACAAACCATTTAATAAGTGTATTTCATATATGGATTGTGCTCATGTATTGATAAAAAGTTCCAAAATGATTATAACATAAGCATCAAGTCTTTGTCTAAAACCACATGCTTAATATTGTCTATTGATTTGCTAAATGCTTACAAAGAATACTACATTTAAAAATATGAAAATGCTTTTAGAGATAGCTTTTTTATTTTTATGTTAAATATATGGATAGGTATGATGAAGTTATAATAGCATAAGAATCAAATCATTAATTTGGATTTGATACTATTTGATTAACTTTATAATATGGTAGTTATGTGGAGTTAATGCACTAGCATGTTTGACTTAAATAAAAACTAATTCATGGAATTAAACAATTTTTATTAATACTAAATAGTTTCACTTATGGACAAATAGTTTGGACAAAGTATGTCTCGTAAATTTAGCCAAAAAATAATAAAAAAAGGTATGTCATAGAAATAGGCTTGAAGTAAAGTTTAATATGTATGTATGTATGTATGTTTTAAAATGTTATAAATTAGAGTGTAAAAAAAAATCAAAAATCAAAATTTTAAAATATTACTCTTACTAGAATTGGAGTCAAAGTGGATGGTGCAATAATTAGAGAGAAAATGACAACAATCAACGAGATTGATGAAGTACATAATACAATATAAATCAAACTACAAATATTATTTATATTAGATGAATATTTGTTGTTCTTAAGATGCCGTTCCAATGATATCTCTATCAATTATAATCAAATAAGAAACAATCAATAAACATCCTAATTTGTATAATATATTTAAGTGTTGATTTGTGATTAGTGGAGACATTATTAGGGACCAATGTGATGATACATCACTTTGTTTGAAATATCTTAAATAATGTTATATGTTTAAGTTTGCTTGAAAAGCATTGCTATGGGACTAGCTTTTGGACCTTAATCTCGAGTTACAAATTACAACTATTCCATTGATATTTTTGTACTTACTTTAATTTTTGTTAACACAATTACGTGGTGGTAATCTATTGAGCTTCACAATATACAAAGGAAAAAGTTTGCAATTATTCTATAGTATTTATTTAAGTGCTAAAAGAAAAAATTTGTACAACTTCTATTGTATCTTCTTCTTTTTTTAATGGAGAAATATAATATGCTATGATATTGGAAAGATAAAAATGTTTTTTTAAGGTCCATTAACTAATACCTCAAAGCACTTATCAATATGAGTGATACATAAAATATTTAATGAGTTAGAAATTCCATTACAAACTTTTAAGCACCTCTGAGTTTAAAGGGTATAGAAATATGCTTATGAAGAATTGAAGAGAGCTAGAGTCAATAATTATACAAATATGAGCTTCTCTTTTTTTTTTTTTAATATTACAATTGAGGAATTCTTTAACATAAAGCAATATATATTTACATATGTGTGTTATCTTTATGAATTGGTCCAATTTGGTCTTTTAAGGATTTTTCCTAACCTAGAACTGAGAAGATAACTAAATTCAGCTCTTCTTTTAGTTATATTGTTGTCGCTTAAGATTAGCAATTCGTTTTAACAAATTATATTATGTTTTTAGGTTAAAATAGGATTATGTTTCAAAACTTAAACTCATAACATAATTCATTTATTAATTGTGTTTGAAAGCTTAAACTCACAACAAACCATTTAATAAGTGTATTTCATATGAGGATTGAGCTCATGTATTGATTAAAAAGTTCCAAAATAAATATAACATAAGCATCAAGTCTAAAACCACATGCTTAATATTGTCTTTTGATTTGCTAAATGCTTACAAAGAATACTACATTTAAAAAAATGAAAATGCTTTTAGAGATAGCTTTTTATTTTTATGCTAAATATATGGATAAGTATGATGAAGTTATAATAGCATAAGATTCCAATCATTAATTTGGATTTGATACTATTTGACTAAATTAAACAAAATTTATAATATGGTAGTTATGTGGAGTTAATGCACTAGCATGTTTGACTTAAATAACAACAATAGGCAAGATCGATGAAGTACATAATATAGTATAAATCAAACTATAAATATTACTTGTAGTGGATGAATATTTGTTATTCTAAAGATGCTATTCCAATGATATCTCTATTGATTATAATCTAATAGGAAACAATCAATAAACATCCCAAAATATATTTAAGTGTTGATTTGTGATTAGTGAAGACATTATTAAGGACCAACATGATGATATTTCAATTTGTTTGAAATCTCTTAAACAATGTTACATGTTTAAGTTTGCTTGAAAAGCATTGCTAAGGGGTTAACTTTTGGAACCTAATCTCGAGTTATAAATTACAACTATTCAATTGGTATTTTTTTACTTATTTTTATTTTTGTTAACACAATTTCGTGGTGCTAATTAATTGAGCTTCACAATGTACATTAAAGTATTTATTTAAGTGTTAAAAGAAAAAAATTGTACAGCTTTTACTGTTTTTTTTTTGTGAAATATAATATGCTATGATATTGGAAAAATAAAAATGTTTTTTTAAGGTCCATTAACTAATACCTTAGAAGACTTCTTAATATAAGTGATACATAAAATATTTAATGAGTTAAAATTCCATTACAAACTTTTAATTACTTTGGAAAAACCAACCATGTTAGGATTTAGATTTAGAATCTTACGCATTTTTTTTTAATTTGAATTGGTCTTAACATCTAATCAAATTCATAGGTTTGCTGATCTAAGATTATTAATCTTGAAAATTTGACCTCAGCTGCAAATTCAAATGAGGAAAACCCATCCTCTTTGATGTATAACGTAAAATTATCTATCATTATGCTTCACATTTTCAGTAGAATTTATAATATAAAAACGGAAAGATACCGTAGTATATGCATGCATGTTATAATAGGTGCATCATATATAATACAACTACTGCTTATTATGTATAGTTATTGCACTCACGGTTTCGCAACTATTTCTTTTAGGGTAATTTTATATTTGTTTAATTACACACTATTACTATCCCGTCCATAGCATCATCACCATCACATCAACCACTACCACCGTCTTATCATCATCAGCATCATCATAACCCTTCATCACTGCATCACTATAAACTTAATATTATTGTCCTGTCATTCATTACCTCCACTCCAGCAACACCTCTAGTGGTTTTCCAATGAAATCGATAGCGGTGATGCAAAAGTAGCAATGGTGGTGAAAGTGATGCGGCTCATAAGTAAGGCTAGTAGTTGGTGATAATGGCGGTATTGCTAGCACGTGGTAATGGCAATGATAATAGTGGCATTGTTATAATCAAGTAGTAATAACACAAGGATAGTAACCATCCCTCCTCACTTTTGAAAAATTCTTGTTTCGTTCCAACTATGTAAAATGAATTGTAATAGCATTTCCAACTTTAGTTATTAGTACTTTAACTCTTATTGTGTGGCACGCCATATGTTAAGTCATTCATGGTCATGCTTCCATAGATTTAATCCATATATGGTACTCCTCCTTCCTCAACTCCACTTTATTTATCTTGGGTATATAGTTTCTACACTAATAGATAAATATAAGTATTATTGATTAATTTATAGCAGAGTTTTTCTATTCCTATGTTGTTATTTAGTTATATGTTGTCACATGTGAGAAATCTTGAGCCCTAATAAATGGAATAATGATTTTTCACTAAAGCTCAAGCTTATCTAATCATGGCAAAAAATTTTGTCCAATTGATATTAATTTCTTCCACTTGGTTTTCATGCACATACCCCATGTCCCTTTGGCATGATATTTATAACTTTAGAGTCGAAATGCAAAACATTTTCATTTCTCTAACATTTTAGGATTACCTTTTAGAACTTATGGAAATGGCGTATGCAATTGAAGCAAAGCATGAAGGAATTGTTCAAGATTTGGCCATCCGTCAACGCATTTTATATCATCTATTCACGATTTGAAGGATGAACCGATCAGTTCTATAGAAGGATTAGATTGTCGACAACTCTTACATTTTGTTTTCCATATTACAACCGGTCCAAAGTGCATAATTCCAAAATAGATTGCTTGGTCTCATCCTAGCCCATGTCTCTACAAGCTTAATTGCAATGGGAGTTTTTCAAATGGAGGAGCTTAGTGGGTGAATTTATGTTGAATTCAGTTTATTAATTCAACATTTGGGTATGTTGCTCATGAAAATCTAATTGATTTCAGTGAAGTTGAGGTAATTGAAAGGGCTTAATACATTATGTGTAAATGCATTTGAAATATGTAAATATAGAAGTGGATTAAGCCAATACTAAATTAAGAGGATCTTGAGAATTGATCTCAAATCCTTTCGTCGAATATAAGGATTATTCAGTTAATGAAACGAGTAGAAGGCAAGATATGGGATATTTTTAGGAAAGTAGATAATGTTGGAGATCATCTAGCTAATAAATCTAGAACTTATAAGTTCAAACTTTTGTATTTCGATTTTCTTTATTCTTGATAGTTTCTATAGTAGATTGATCTTACTAGATTAATTTATATATATAATTTGTGTATGATTCTCATTCAAGAGGCAATAAAAATTCTTTTTGGGAGTAAAAAGGAATTCTATATTGTGTTTTTATTCATAAACATGATTAAGGGTCCATTTGATTTGTTTATTTATTTTTATTCTTTTGGTATCTTTTTGGTGTTTATTTGAATTTGTGTGTTTGCTATGAAAACATAAATATATATACTCCTCTTATAATAATATTTAATGCCTAACAAATTCCTAGTTGGACTTTTTTACCTTATATTTTAATTATTTTTACAAAAACACCAATTAAAATTTCTTTTTCCTAATGCACAAAACATATTTTTTTAAATATACATAAATTGTGCTTCTTAATTTTTGTTTTATAATCACGTATTCATTATAGATTTGAAATAGAAATAAATAAAATATAAATAAGATAATTTTTAAAATATTATATTTAAATAGATATAAAACAGATATAGATAAGATACATATAAAAAAATATTCAAATAGCACCAAATCTATCCGATTCAATTCAACTTGAAACTAATAAAAAACAAAAGTCAACTTGAAATTCAAAAGCTTCATACTTCCGCTTCAATTTAAAATTCCCCAAGGAGGCTCCTTTGGATTGGCCATAAAAAAAATAAAAAAAAAAGGAGCTCCTTTTTCTCTCCCTTCATCTCCCTTCTCGATCCCATCAAAATTCAAACCCCAATCAAACGACCCAATTATAAACCTCAAACTCACACTCAGTACACACAAACACAATCTCTGGCGCTCTCTTTCTCTCTCTCTCTTTTCCCTCCCTCCCTCACTCTCTATCTAGCAGTTCAAATCCCCAAAATTCCGATGGACTTGCCCACTGAAATCTGGGAAAAGATTTTCTATCTCCTAAACGACCCCCGTTTCCTAGAACCTCTCTCCCTTGTCTCCAAACAATTCCTAACCCTTACGAATTCCCTCACCACCACTCTCTCTCTTCCAAATCTGGATACCGAATTCCACCCATCTCTCTTCCTCCGCTTCAAAACCCTTAATTCCATCGACCTCAGTTCTTTTCGAGGAAACCCTGATTCCATTCTCCTACAAATCGCTCAATATCATCCCCATCTCCAATCCCTAAACCTCTCTAACCAACAAAACCTCCCTCTGGACGCGTTTCGGGAAATTGGGTATCGAATTAAGGGCTTAAAGATCCTCATTTTATCGAAACTTGGAGTTTTGGATGATAACGATTTGGTTTTTATCGCAGATTGTTTCCCTAATCTCGAAGAGTTAGACATAAGTTATCCCGAATACGCGCCAATCCGTCATAACTCCTTGGTTTCTGATGTTGGTATTTCTGCTTTGTCTTTAAAGCTTAAAAATTTGAATAGAATCGATATTTCGGGGAATCATTTCATTACCGATAACAGTGTTATTGCTTTGAGTATTAATTGTGTGTTTTTGAGGAGAATTGTTATAAAAGATTGTAGCTTTGTAACCCCGAATGCGATCGGTGCTCTTTTGAGAAATAGGCCTGAATTGGAGGCATTGTCCGCCATGAGAATCGCCGAAAGCAGTCGGTGTCCATTTAGGTATTGGGTTATATCATTTCAGTTTGCCAGGTGTTTGAGTAGTTTGGATTTCTCGCATTTGTATGTACCAAACGATTGGCTTTTTAAGGTTGGAGAGGGTCGGTTTCCACTAAAAAGTCTGGTTTTGTCCAGTTCATGTGGTTTTAGCGTCGAGGCGGTAGAGAGGGTCTTGCTTAAGCACCGCAGGATTGAGTATTTGGACTTTGAAGCTGTGGATTTTCTCACTGATGGTGATATATCCAGGCTAAGTGGGTTTCTTAGGGAGTTGGTGTTTCTAAACCTTAGCGCGTGCAAGAAGCTGACTTTGATGGCGTTTTATTACATCACTCGAGCCTGTCCTTTGCTTAAAGAAATCAAAATGGAGAGGATGAATATGTTGAAGGAGGAGGATTCAGTAATGCATGTTGCAACAAATAGCCAAGTTAGGTCTTTGCACTTGGCTTGTAACGATAGTCTGAGTGATCAGTGCTTGAAAAAGTTTGTGAAGCTTTGCCCCAGTTTGCGATTTCTTGATGTGAGTTATTGTACAAAGTTGAGTGGAGAGGCTGTTCTACTTGTTTTGAAGAGATGCAGTGAAATTATACATTTGGGGATTAATGATTGTATTTACATAAAAAAACTCAAGATTGATTTTGATGTTCCAAGTTTGGAGGTTTTGCAGGCACAGGGTGTTGGATTCGATGGGAAGGCACTTGCGGTTATTGGAAAGAGATGCCATAACCTACGGTATCTTGACTTGTTGGGCTGCTTCAATGTGTCGGCTGATGGAGTGAAAGAGGTAGTGGCGAATTGCGAAGGGTTAAGGGAAATAAATGTGAAGTGGTGTAGGCAATTGAATGTTGATATTGTATATTGGATGGTGCTTTCGAGACCGTCTCTGAAGAAAATTGTTCCGCCTTGTGGATTTATACCTAGTGAAAGTCAGAGGAAGTTCTTCTTGAGACATGGGTGCCTTGTACATGATGGGCAGTAGCAAAATGTTTTATTCATTTGTTTGGGGAAAACAATTTATGAGAAGTTATTCTCAATACCTGCTGCAAAATGGTGTTGATGGTTATAGGATTTTGAATCTTTCTGCAGTGGCCGATGTATTGCTAGCCAAGGATTAGTGGTGACGGTAGCCAGTTACTCTTAAGAGAACTTTTTCTCTAGTAGTAAATAGGGCTACTCTCGATTGGAAATATTATTGTGCATTTGCTGTTTTTGAAACACCAACTAGGACAGAAAATTGTATCTGGTGAAACATTTACATATATTGTCCTTTAGCTCCAGGTGATTTAGTGGAAGACAGTGGTGCATAGAGGATGTTATTGTGTTGCGTGCAAAACTAATGATGAGAACCATTTGTTCAGCTCTCCAGTCGTATTCAAAATTTATTTCAATGTTTTCTTTTTGTTATTTGTTTTGTTTGCAAGTTTATGGATTTAGATATTCCAGTCCACAATTGAACGCTTTTCTCTGTAGGACTCAATATCAGGATTTCTGTCATCCTCAAAGCATAATTCCGAGAATACTTGTTGAATGAGCAATGTGATTATGGCATTTACTTGGGGTAGATTATGTCGCTTGCCATCTTCAAAGATTTAAAATTTGACTGAATCTTTGATTTCTCCTGGATAGTTGAGGAGCTTTCTCTGTTTAACTTGTAATTGCATATTATCGGGCTGCTTAGATAGGGACTTGTTGAATAGCATCCTTTGTCAACGCCGGTTCAAATCCAACAAAGGATTTGATGATAAGAGGGTATGTTACAAAATGGAACAGCAACCGTCGAGCCTTACTCGCGGTGGGGTTGGCTGAGCATTCCAAAAAACGGTTAAAAACTTTGTAAACAGTGAATTGCTGAGGGTGTTCCTGTGAACGTTCATTTGGATACTGCATGCAGCTTAACGAGGTTTGATTGCAAAATTCGTACCATTCAAAACATGCGATCTCTTTGGAGTCAAAGGGATTTCGAGCATAGGATGTAATCATCGCTACCAATCCTGCTAGCATGTGCTCTAACGCGGGCTTTGAGCCAAAAATCGCACATCAAGGAGTCTATCTATGGGTTTTCAAACCATCCCTATTTTCTTTAGAAATCCACTATTTTGTTTATGCAGTTTAGATAAGGCGAAACCGTTAGTTAATTTTGTGCGCTAGTCACTATTCTCTATTCCTTCTGTATTGATGATTGACCCGTCTAGGGATAGGTCCTCCCAGAGTAGTAATGACAGTAAACTGGATCAGCTATGAGTTCTATATAATAAAGGATGTAGTTATGACTTATGGGCCAAGGAGCTACTGTTATAGTTGCCTACACCAAATTTTGATGGATTTGACTTGATTAGGGCTGTTACGGGTATGGAGGACCACTAACAAAGAATGTAGAATAGCATAGTAATTTCAGTTTTTATAGTAGTATCCGTGCTAAATTGGTTCATGGAGAACTATCTTAATTTGTATTATTTTATTATTGACATATTCTCTAATACAGAAGACACCTATACCATTACCGTCACGTAAAAATTATACCGAGTGATCCAAGTAATAGAAAAATTATATTATAATTTTTTCATTGTATTTGGTAGTCAAGTTTATGGAACTTCCTCATTGTCCCCTTGGCTCACATGGTACTATGCATGGTTATATCCTCCCTATGCAACAATAGTGGAGCAAAGGTTGAAGCAGTACTGTTTCAGATCAAGTGAGTATATGAAACTTGATAATTACTTTAATACACACTTCAAATTTAGTAATAATAGTATCACATATTTCAACATCTTAAATTGGTGGAGGAGGCATAGGATGACATATCCAATCCTCTCTAGAATGACTCGCTAGGGTTTGGCTGCTCTCGCATCAACTGTAGCTATTGAACAGGCTTTCAACATAGCAAGTCTTATCTTATCCTAACGGTAATCAAGACTATCACTCATCAATGTTGAGGCGTTGGCTTAGGGTTTGGCTGCTCTCGCATCAACTGTAGCTATTGAACAGGCTTTCAACATAGCAAGTCTTATCTTATCCTAACGGCAATCAAGACTATCACTCATCAATGTTGAGGCGTTGGCTTACATGGATAATTTATTTATTATTTAATTAATAAAATTTAGGGTTAGCATCTCCCCTATGTATAAGGTATTGCTACTAATTAATTTCCCAAATATCGTATATTGCCACAAAAATGATGAATTAAAATTTGACGTTATTAAATTTAAGGAAAAAAAAAACAAACTTACTCAAAAAATATATACGGATAAGTAACAAATAATTTGAAAGAATATGAAAAATAAGTAATAAAAAAGAAAACAAATAAAAGCAATATGAAAAAAATTTGCAAGGTTGGTTCACGAGCTAAATTGATTCGTAAACCACCGGTCAAGGGAATCGGCCTGGTCTTTCTCCCCCCTCCCCTCCACCCCCCTCGCTTGCGGGTAGTTCTAGTTGCCCCTCATGCTGGTTCATGACTCGCGTGAGTTTGAGCTAGTTCTAGAGTGGTTTTAAATCAGCTTGATGGTTTGGTTTACCAACTACACTCAATCTTGTTTCAACATCCAATTAAATTCGATTTTACTATAGTGAATAGGTTGGAGTTTGAGCTATTTCAATAGGTTATTCAGGTTAAACTTTATTATTTTTTTTAAAAGAAAAAAACAGGCATGAAAGTCTGTCTAGTTTATTAATCTTTGGTAGAATATAAATTATATTTGCACCAAGTAGTATTTGATTTGATTCAATTTACACAGCTGACTACATATAATATACAGGCTCTATTATCAAAGTCCTTCATATACATGTGGCATTTCTCCCACGAGTGGAGTGCAATTTTAGGTGCATTTGTTTTTCAGGAAGGATTAGCATTTGTTATATAATATGATATGGAAAATTAATTAGTGCCTTTGGGTAGTTATCACGAAGAAACTTTTCATTTATTTATTTTTATCAAGGAGAAACTTTTTATTTTTTTATTGTATTTATTTTTTCTTCATTTCTTTCTTTCTTTCTTTTCTTTTTAAAAAATCAAGGAAAAACGTTTTATTTTTCTATTGTATTTGTTTTTTCTTCATTTTTCTTTCTTTCTTTTCTTTTCTTATCAAGAAGAAACTTTCTATTTTTCTATTGTATTTGTTATTTCTTCATTTTTCTTTCTTTCTTTCTATTTTTAATATGTAAATGTTTAACTTTTTGTTTCTTCGAAAAATACTCTCGAGACACTTATCAACGAGACTTGTATAATACTGTATGGCATACCGGTTTGGTTAAGTAAATAAGAGTGGTCTCGTTACAAGAAACTTTTAGTAGTAAGTGAAAATAAATTGTAATAGTAGTTGTAACATCAATTAAATATATACAAAATGATGATGGAATATTAAAAAGCTGTTTCCTCTTTTTCAAAACAAACTAAAAAAAAAATTTTTTTTTTCTTATTCTTTTCGTTCTTCTTTTAAATTGAAAAGAATATATTGTAACAAATATTAAAAGATATAGAAGACAAATTTCCACTTGCACGAATAATGATCCATTATTCCTTGTCGAATGGAGCTATTTGGCTGCGATATACCATCATATGATAATGGATTCCATATATGTCCATTTAAATATTCCACTATTATAGCTTGTTTAGTGTACAAATGAGTTAAACTAAAACATAATAATAGTTTATTTAAACTTAAGTTTGATTAAAAAAACTAAATTCGAGCTTCATCTAATTTAATTTAGAATTTTGAGTTCAAAGTCACGTATAATTAGTCTTAACTTAATTTTATTATAAAAAAAGTTAAAAATATTTATACTTGTTTTTTTTTCTTAGGTATATATATGATTTTCCTTTAAATGAATTTATATGTAGAAGCTTATTAAAACACGATAAAGCTTCGTAGAATTTAAATTCAATGGGAATCATCATACTTAATGGATTTGGATCATCAACTCATTAAATCGACTATTGGGAAAAGCTTCATGAAGTTGAATATAATCGAATCAATTTTAACATAATATCTAGTTAATATATATATATGGGTGGGGGGTGGTGTGGGGTTCTATATCGTCCTAGGGTTGCAGTGGACACACTGCATCTTGTGACAAAATAAGGCCATCAACTTCAACATAAGTGATGATAGCGGGCAGCTTGCATGGGTTTAGGGTAATAATTTATCTCTTATTTGGTGGGCATGGCGTGAGCCTCGTTGTCTGAAAAGTTATCATGAACCAATCTAAGTAAACATAACATTGTTAAATAAATAAAAAATAAAAAAAGGCTTAAAGCAAATCCCACATCAGCTCGTAATTCAAACTTAACCACAAGAATAAATCATGTTAACCGACCCTACTCGGTTTTACATCATATAATATATAGTTCTTAAAAATTACTATTAAGAGAACATGGGAATGGTTTATAACAATAATGAAGTAGTAAGAAGTTTCTTTAAACCGATATATATATATATATATATGTATATACTTTCTTATAAAGCAAACATCTTAAATAACAGCTCTCTTTCGTATTTTACTTTCATGCAATAGCTAAATTAAAAAAAATAAAACATAAAAATTAAACTCAGATATTGGTTATAATCATATTATTATGAGCAATTGAATTATATGATCATTTCGTATCTCATATTTAAATATTTGTATTTCTTTTATTTTATCTATCTATCCATCCATCCGTATGACAAATGCGTATCTCCTTACTTTGATTTTTTTTTTTTTTGGCCAAGTGGCATGATGGTGTGATTTGAATTAAATCAACCTGCCTAATCTAAAGAGAATCCACTCGTTGTGATTAATTCGGTTGGCCTACTCTATCTTAAAGGCGAAGAAACATACTTAATAATATTAAATCATACGAGAAATTGTACGTTTCAAAGCCATTAAATGGTGAATCGTTCATTTACTTTGTTGTAACAAATTGGCAACTCTTTTAGCAATAACTTGCGGGAAAGATTTACTACTTAATACAAAATAATCAGAAAGCATGGAATCGCCAATAGAATATGATTTATAATAAGGTTTTGTTTTGTAAAATGGAACAATTCATTAAATATTACAAATGGTAATTTTTGTAATAATTATCACCATTACTTTACATACACTGTATATATTAAATATTTTATTAAAATTTATATTTTACGTATATATATATATGTAATAGTTGTAAATATTTTCTCATATTATGAAAAAGAAGGTCTTGGTTTTAATATTAAAGAAAAAGATACATCCTTTCTCTAAGTTTCTTTTTTTTTTTTTTTCTTAAATTTTCCTGCCATGACTTGAGCTTCCCTTACAGCTCAGGGGCTAACGTCCATTTTGGATGGTATTGAAATTTATTGTTTTTAATTAGCTTGATTGGTAATATACAATAATATATTAGTAACAAAATTTCTATACCACCTACTAGACGTTAGAAAAAAATTTAAGAATTGTTTGTCTTTCAATACTACATTGACATTGCAAACAAAATAGATAACTAATTACTTTATCCGGTTTAAATATTTTAAAACTATGTAAAACAAACATTACTTTAATTATTAACATTTTATAATCTACAACTAAAGTTCAACTACTTAAATCTTAAAAATGTCTTTCAACATATATAGTTAATATATCATTTTGTATATTAAAAAATTGTTAACATAAGATCTGTTTTTATAAACTTGTATATTTCTTGATATCTATAGAAAAGTTATTTTGGAAATTTTCATATCTTATAGAGTAAATTCAAATATCTCGAGTCCTAATTAATAGAAAAACCAAGAAGTTAGATTTCCCACTTTCTCCTCTCCTGAAAAATACTTGAGATGTAATTTTTTTTTTTTTTTAAAAAAGGAAAAGCTTGACTAAGAAAATCTATCGATTAATAATTTTTTGGCCTGATCTAACAAAATCTATCTATTTACTATATTCTTGTAATACCAGAGTTTGCGGGTGATTAACAGAAAAGAGTTGAGAAGCAACAGATGTTAAAGATATAAAAGGCAAGAAAAGTTCAAAAGTTAAAAAGAACTGAAAAAGGGAAAGCAAGTGTAAGTGCCACGGTTGACTGGTGGGGTCCCCACACAGACCGACAGCAAAGAGGAGAGAAATTGAGAAACATAAAAAGAAAATGCTCCTAGGTGTTTTGTATTAAACGTAAAGAAGGTGGATACAAATATTTTACGTTAATTTTTTTTTCCTTTTTAAATCGGTATTCAATTTTAAAAATCTTCAAAAGGTTAATTTTTTTTACATCTTTACAACTTGCTAGGAACCGGGTTCCATTACGGAGATTAAGGACTTCACATTATATAACTCTGGTTACATAATTTACAAATATCAAATTCTACAAAAATGTAAATCATTTTTTTCCCAATAGATTTTTTAGAGCACTTGAATTTAAAATAAAAAATTATCACACTATTATACATTTTTTAAAAATAAAAAAGTAATACATAAAAAATGCTTCTTTTTTTTTTTATCAACTTTGATAACAGATATATTACTATATATATATATATATATATATTTTATTGAGTCCATCCATGAGTCCGCCCTTCCCTCAAAGAGCCCCCACACATTACACAACACATTACCCATCTCCTTCTCTCTCCTTCTCTATCTCTATCTCTCTCCACCTATAAAGTCCAAAACATTACACAAACAAACAGTAACAACAAAAAAATATTCAGAGACAGAATAATAAAAAAACAAAAAAAGGAAAGTACCACTCAACAATACCTAAAACCAACGAGTGAGAGAGAGAAAGAGAGACACTTGCCTGTCAACAAACATCTACTCCTCACACAAACACCATCACACACACCCACACCCACACCCACACATACACATATAAAGACCCTCCCATCATTATTACATCCTTCCTTCTTCTCTCCATTACTGCTCTCTCTCTCTCTCTCTCTCTCTCTTCCACACACAAACAAAACAAAAACACCCACTTTCAAGAAGGATTCATACACAAACTCATATACATATACATATCTATATACCATAAATATTTTGTATATACATATACATCCACATACACACAGCATATGCAATGAGTTGTGAGGACGAAGACTGGGTAAACGTGGCGTTACACGACGACTCAATGGTCGTCGACCTACTACTTTCCTTCCGCCTCGTGCCACCCTCGGGAAAACAAAATGAACCACCACCGACGCCGCCGCTCCCGTCGCAGGGTTTGCAACTTGAGTGGACTGTCCGGCAGCCTCGGTCAAAGGCGTTATTTAAAGGCAGCAAGAATACGGCCAAGAGGCAAAAGAAGGTCGAGTGCGTCGGCGTCGGCGGCAGCAGCAAAGGGGGTGAGTCTAACCGCGCTAGCCCCACCACGCCGCTGTCATGGAGCGGCGCCACAGAAACCAGTGGCGATGGGTTCGAAGAGTTATCCAGCCGACCGACCAACAAGGCACACGACAACGCAAGATCTAAGGTTTGTGTGTTAAATCTTTTTAAGAAAAGTTGGGTTTTTTCTTGAAATATTTTTCGTTAGGGGCCAAGTTCAAATCCTTCACTTTCCTACATGCAATTCGTTTGAATAAACACGGGCACTATACCATGAGAGATTTAACGTAAAATACGGGACGATATATATTGTAAGCGGGGTTTCGACTAACAAGATGGGCTCGGTGGCAGTTTGGTAGGACGTGGATGTGGGTGTTTGTCTTGTTTTTGTGTGTTTGTATGGTTTTTCTATCCCCTTTGACGGAAATACCCTTGCGGAAAAAGGGTATTTGCATTTATGTCTCTTTCTCGATTGGTTGAGGAAAGGTCACGTAAATTGATGGGTCTCGCACTTTTCCTTGGTTTCGACTCCTCCTCCTTCTTGCACCACTTTCCTTTATTCTCCCTACTTACACCATACCCCCAATTACCATACTGAGGTCAAAATTGTCTTTTTGATATTCCCGGTACGAAGGAATTGGAACTCCGAGAGAAAATCGATTTTTAAAAAAAAAAAATTAAAAACGAGATAGTTATTATCATTTATCTATTTTTTATTTCCTCAAGTCGTGTTTACAGTCAAATGGACATTTATGCCCTTTTCAAATTTTCTTAGGTTTTGTCTTCTCTTTTTCGTTGTTAGATTGTAGATTTTTGGGTCGGAAAAATGATTCGATTTCAGATGAAAAATGTTTATTTATTTTGATATTTTGAAATGGTTCTGTTTCCAAAATTAAAAGTTGTTGCCGTTGTTGAAAGAAATATTGTAAGCTCAGGACTTAAGAATCATCACGTTTTTACATCGCCGCTTTTGCGCTCCTCTGCCAAACAACATCAATGTTCGGTCCTTCACGAACGTGATAGTACAAGAATGCCGCTGTCCGCTGGGACGGTAGTTTCGTCATTGTGGTTTTCCTCCACGTCTAAATATAATGACCCAATGGTCAAGTCTCAGGGGTAGTATGGTCAATATAATCGGTGGCGTGTGGTCGTGGCAATTGGGGTGTGGCCAAAGGGTTTGGTGTGGATTTGATCGGATTTATGTTAAATCTGCTGTGTTTCGGTTTAGCTCTTTTTTCTTTTTAACTTAGGAAAATGAAATCCAACCGTCAATTGTCTCCGCGTGGTTTCCACGTGAAAGCATCTGGACCGTGTGATTAGTTTTGGGGCGGAAACTTCAGCATCGGGACAGATATAAATTGGAACACGTTAATAAATGCCCCGTGTGCAACTGCTGATGGGCTAGATAAAGAAACTTCATTTTTTTTTTATTTAACTATAGAGATAATCTTGAATGTGTAATAAGTTTCTATTTTAAACTCTAATAATTAGCCGGGGGATAATTATTAATGGGACCCATTAAACTTAGGTCCTTTGAAACTGCATGGTATTTTCTGTTAAAATCCACGCTCTAGAATTTTGGACTTCGGTCAAATGTGGAAAAAGTAGTGGTGAAAAATTAATGGAAATTGAACAGTTGAGAATAATCGTAGTAGTGAAGGTATTGCTTTTTTTTTTTTATAATAAAATTAATGATTGAGAAGGAATAAAATAAAACAAAATCGTGGAGTTTGTAGTACTTTTCATTCTATGTAGGGGAAGAATTGGAATTTCATGGGATTGTTGGATTAGATTAGACAACAAGTTTTAACTAGGTCTTTTGTTTGATTGCTTCGAATTGTGGATTTTTGGTGGTTTGCGGGTCCAATGAATGTTGAATTAGGGGCAAATAAATCTTTTAATAATAATGGATTTGTGAAAAAGGCTCATTATACTCATTAAAATAATAAAAAATAAACTTTTTTTTTGTATTTTATAAAAAAATAATTATATATATATATTTTTTTTTGAATTTGATATTTCAACAAATGATTTGTCACATTTATTAATATATTGGGAAAACTATATTGGAATAAGTAAAGATAAAATGGCTTTAAGCCTGGGGAAAGCGTCGCATTCTTTGTGACTTGTTGTGAGCCAGTGGAGTAGATGTTAGATGGGGACCACCTTGGCACATTGTCCCATATTTATGGTATGAGCTGACTTTTTGTTGATTTATTATTATTATTTTAAAGATATAAAATTATTTGCCAACCAAACATCTTGTTATCTGTTTTATTCCCCAATCAATATATATTATTACTATATGCCCTTAGGAATTTAAAACCTTTGATATGTAGGGTTAGCCTAAGTTACCATGGGATCGAATGGTTCAGGATGCTCGGTGCAAGTGGTGGAACCATGACTTAAACCGAGGGGATGGATTGCAATTTTTAAATTTTACATGGGGTGAAATTAAAGAAAAAATTTTAAAGGTCAGTTTGAAATTTACTGGGTAATTTTATAATTTTTTTAAAGTTAGGAGTTAGAATTTCCAATTGGGTCTAGTCTTCCCACTTTGATTTGGTCAACATGTTTTAAAACTTATAGAGAAAAGGACCAAACCATTTCGTCTCCTAGGAGGCCATTTGTGAACACAATGTTTGGACCCTTTGACCCTACATGCAGGGTTTGTTGTGTGGCCGGAGTGTTTGCACCTTTTGACTATTTCACATTGTTTGGTTTTGGCGTGGCATCAAGTCAAAAAGACAAAGAAAAATAACTATATCGATATTATAATTTTTTCTCCCTTTTTTTACGCCAACGATAGTAAATTTCAGAGAGGGGAAAGCAGTGATTATGCCACTGGGTCAACATCTCGCAGTCGATATGATATGGTTACACCTCAAATTTTCCAAAGATTCCTTATTGAATGAGGCTTGCCAAAAATGTTCATTATATGTGCATCGATATTTTCTCTCGTCATAAGTGGGTTAGCTGTTGTGATAGCGCTTCTGTGAGTTCATGTAGCAGAATTGTAGCCACTTGTTTGATGAATATTAATTGTGGTGCTTATATGTGTTAAAACTTTGCTAATTAGTTTATGTTCGTTGTATTTTTAATGTTTAGTTAAAGACTGCTACTAGAACTCCTGGTTCAATTTCTACGGTTGGAACGAAGAGGCCTAGAAAGAAAAAGGTAACTTAAAGTTATTTTCTCTAAATGTTTTCTAAATTTACAAATCAATAGTGTTCAGATTGTTTAGATTTTTCAAATATCTTATAACTTTATAATGGCATCATCTTTTTTTCTTATAATTTTAATTATTGATTACATATGATGACATCTTAGAATGATGGATCTAAGAAATTTTAGAGAAAGTAACTTTAGAGGATTCAAACCCGAGTTATTTTAAACATTTGAAATTTTAGTTTTGAGAAATAAAATCCATACATCTATCTCTTAATGGTTAAATTTTTTTTTTTCATTTTGCTAAATTAAGCTTAATTCATTCACAAAAGTTGAGATTTTATAATATATTTTTAGCACGGTTTTTCTTCTAACACGTGCGTTGTTTGCTCATCTCTTTTTCAGTTTTATTCATCCTCTCTGATCTTAAAACATGAATGATCTTTCATTATATCTAATTTATCTTTTGCTATGTGCTAGCAGACATTGGCTGAACTTAGAGAGGAAGAATGTTTGCTTTTGAAGGAAAGAAGAAATCTGAGACAAGTAGGTTTTCTGAACTTTGTTCTTAGGACGTCTCATTTTTCCATTCATTGGATTTCAAGTATGATTATTGAATAGTGATATTGATATTATGCTGATTGGATTCTAGGAATTAGCTAATTTGCAAGCTCATTTTGAGAAAGAAAGAGCTTCCAATGATCGATTGAAGAGACTAAAGGTGAGAATGAAACATATCTTTTCCCATCATAAATGTAGGATGTCTTCATAATAAAGCATCCGCATCTTTATACTTGTATCACCATCTAATCACTACCAATAGTTTTGAAAATTTTGATCTCTTATGTTTCGTTATCTGCAAACCTAAGTTTAATCTACTCTTTTGATCCTTCATAGAATTCAAGGGCTGCTGCTATTTTTCAGAGAATGGTTTTTTTGAACTTTTATTTATCAAAGTCACTAATGTATGAAAAATCCTAGGGAAAAATCATCCTTGTTCACTAGTGGGGGTTTACTTGTAGCAGTTTTTGTTTTAGATAAATTAATGGAAAATTGCAAATAAGCTCCAAAGTGTACTTTTACCTCTTCATAACTTTTGAAAATATGTACTTACACTTCAAATTGTTGTTGAAGCTTCCAAAATTGTAGCTAATTATAGTCCTTTTAGTGAGAGTTTTGGAGTTATAGTGATGGCTTGGAGGGTATGTATGTGTTGTCAAATGTTATGGGGGTGTGAAATCATGCTTTTACAGGTTTAGGAGGTCTATCTACACGTGATAAATGGTTTTGAGGGTGCCTTTGCAATTATCCTAAAGATTATATGAACTCTACTTAGAAAACGAATAGCTTGATGTAATCTCACCTTTTGCCCGAACTCAGCTTGATTTGCAGGAGCAACATGCGACAACTGCAGACATGGCAGAACAGCATGAATCTGTTAAAGCAATATCTGACCCTAAGACGGTCTCATTAAAAAGCCAGGAATCTCCAGATGCATCTGCAGAAAAAATCAAGATCAGCAGTTGCCTGCCAGAGTTCCTTCCTGATCTCAATGTACTACCCGATCTCAATCAACTACCCGTGGCTTCCGAGTTAGACATCCTATGAGGCTTAAGCTGATGAAGGATTAAAAATAGAATCTTATTCTTTCCTGAGTTAATGCTCCGTGAAGTTCATTACCATGCATTTGATGCTAATAAGTTTTAGGTCCATAGTTCTAACCACGTCTTAGAATGAATTCTTGTAATTAAGTAGCGATTCATTGCCCTCCTGTTCGTGTAAACTTTGATGGATGAGTTCTACTTAACACCGAGGCAGCGATTGAGACAATGCTCTAGAAATTATAGACAGGTAACTGAGAGTAATAGTAATTCCAGGATTATGTGCTAGGGGACTGAATTCTTTGGTTCAGATGTCAAAACCCCGTATGTTTTTGTTCTTTCTTCTTTTGTAATAGAGCAAAACTCTCTTGGAGTACAAGTACTTTCATGGGTATCTTGTTTCACCTTTAATTTTGTGTAGTTCTAAATTCAAATCTTGTGCTAGTTTCTTATCTCAATATTCATTTCGTATGTTTGTACGATCTTCATTTCCATCTAAATTGCAAACTGTCAATGAATTAACAAGTCTTGCCTTTGAGAATCGTTCGAGCAGTCCTAACGCCATAGTCATCCATGCTACATCCAAGCGTATAAAATGCTCATTTTAGCGTGTCGAGATGTTTAATCCAATAGCCATGTCGGGTGGGATTTCACAATCGAGCAGGCGACGAAAGCTCTGCCTCTGCTGTTGATTCTGCAGATCTTTAAACTTCATTTAAAATGCCCCTTATTATTGTTTTGGACAAAGTCTGGCTTGCCTGAGGATTGATGCTTCTCAGGAGCTTCGTCGAACTCCTCATCAGGAGAATGAAGTCCACGAAACGAATCCATGATATATAAGGCACCAACAGATGTAGATATTGGAGCCAGCCCAGGATAGCTATTGTATTCATAGACTACTTCATAAGGGAAGGTATGGCTGATTTAAGGTTTATTTGTGTCATACACAAATATTTTTATTTATATATATGTCATAAAAATAATATTATATAACAAGTAACTAATATAATAAATATAATATGTGATAATATCGTAAATAAGCAAGTGAGACAAGGGTAAAAGTGTCTTTTCTTGGTCGGATTATAAAAGCGAACTAACCTAAGGTTTCTTCTTTTTCACACTTGGACAAATTACAATCGTATAGAGAAATAGAAGAAGAAAGAGCCCTATAAGAAAACCTAAGGCGACTAAAGAGGAATCAAGCGGCTAATTGAATAGGTAAGGATTGTAATTAGTTAAATAAGGGCCTATTTTAACAATTTAAATAAAAAAATCCCAAATTAACTTGGTTATTCATAGGGATCGAATCAAATAACGAGTTGAACCAGCAAGGAATCAACCAAATTTAAGTTCCAAGTGTGAATCCGAGCCAAGTGAGTATACTAGAACCTAATTTTATGTTAAATTTGGGCAATGTAACGATAAGTTAGATTAAGAAACATAGTAATTAGGATTTAGGAGGAATTAGTATAGAAAATTAGGCTTCAAAAGACATACCGATAGATATATGACCATCTAACACAGTCTTGTTGCTTTTGTGTTGATTTATCAAGACATACCGAGGGATACATGACCATCAGTTACGGTCGTGTTGCCCCCGTGTTAAAATGGGAGATATATAGCCTCTCAAAACGGTCATGTTTCAAGCGTGTTGAATCGAGAGAAACACAGCTTTTCAACACTGTCGTGTTCCAATCGTGTTGAAGCCAAACCTCACCAAAAGATACACGACCTTTAACACGGTCGTGTACTAGCCTGTGTTGAGCAACATGGCTGTGTTAAGTGAAAAACAATATCATTATATATCTATTTAACTTTTAATTAAACAAAGTTCCACACAACCGAGATAATTAGTAAGACTTTAGATAATCTAATAGATTAAGAGAAACCAAGTGATTTACATTATTCTTAGATTTAGTTCTAATAGGGATGTATTGATGATTGTATATATATCAATTTAGCTTAAGTTTTGCAGCATAATGGAGTTTTAGAGCCTTAGTGTGTTGTTTAGTAGTAGTGACACGTGGTAGGTTGTGATGCTAAAAGCTTTTGAGGTGTTACAATTTGTTTTATAAAAACCATTTTTTATACAAATTTTTGGTATTCGTTATAATCAAAATTCTGAAATTGTTATATATTATTGTATTAATTTCAAGAGGTCAGTGTAAACACCCCATTTTTACCCTTTAATCATAAATAATGTTTAATTTTTAATTTTTTAATTTTTTTCAATTTTTCTTCTATTTCGCAAGAATAAAAGAAAAAATATTTTAAAAATAAAATAAATAGGAATAATACACCAATTTTGGAAAATGATAGAAATAATAATAAAAAAGGTTAAATAATTTTTACAAATTTTTTGAATATCAAAATAATAAAGATTACAACGCATATATATAATTTGCGATTAATAAAAAAGGAGAAAGTGGGCTAGCCCAGCCAGTCTAGTCTTTGACCTTAAGCCCGTGCATGTGCGCGGAGGGGGGGTTGGTTGCGTGTTCAAATTGCGGGGGAAGCAAATTTGCTCTTTTTTTTTTTCTTTCCTTTCCCAAGGACACGTGGTAGCACATGATTGGATGGAGGGATCGCACGCGCCGAGTGCGTGATCATCTTCAACCTTCGTTCGAAAGCGTTGCCAACAGCGGGGAGGGGGAAATCCGACCATTTTGATGCGATTTTTTGCACAAATGCAACAAATCTTTAACTAAAATAAGATAAACATTATCTAATTAACACAAATCTTAACAAAAAATCAAATATTTACACGAATCAAAGGCAAATCAGAGGTGGTTTCAAATCGCGAATCTAATTTAAGTTTATTGGAGGGAAATCCGAGCTTATCCAACTTGATTTCTGAAGCCTATAAATAGAGCACGATGGGAGGAAGCAGAAGCACAAATCATAAGAAAGAAAAGAGAGTTCGAAGTTTGTCAGAGTTCTTCCCAATCGTGACCGACCACCGCCCTTCGAAACACCACCTAGAGAGGTTATGGAAGGAAGCCATCGCCATCTTCAGATTGCCTACCCTTAGAAAGCCTAAAAGCAACCATCAGTAGTCCTCGAAAGCCACCAGAACGCCACCAATGAGGACTCTCCGACCACCGCGATCCAATTCGACCTGACCCTATTTGACTCGCAATCCGTATCCAGGTTAGCCGGATTTTATTTATTTATTTATTATTAGAATATGTGAATATATATATATATATATATATATGAAAATAAGAATTTTTTTTAGAATATGTTAATTAGAACTAGGTTTAGGGTTTTCTAAAAAAATAAATATATATGTCTATTATAATTAATAGATAATTAATAAAAAATAAAAAAATAAATTTTTTAAATTAATAAAGAATAGTAAATATTTTTATTACTTAGAAAACTTCTTTTCATAAAAAAATATAATTGTTCTTTTTTTTTAAATAAGAGGTTTTAGTTTTTTTAAAATAAAAAAAATAAAGTTTAGGCTTAGAATTTTTTAAGAAATTTTTAAAATGATAACAAAGGTAAACCAGACATGTTTTCATAATTAAAACTTGAACAAATTCACTAAAGTTTTATGAAAAGTGAACTACGACTTGTTTAATCCTGAATAGCGGGTATGTAGGCACCCTTATGGGATAACTCTAAAAAAAATAAAAAATAATTTTTTCAAATCGTTATTAGTATAATTTTTAACATATTCTTTTTTATAAGGGAAAAAATATATATATATATATAAAATAGAACATGACCTACATTTCAGAAGGATAAGGTGGTAACTTTAGAGTTTTAATAGGATAGCCCATAAGTCGAGAATCTCTGGTTTTCCTTTTTTCTTTTTCATTTATAAAAATAAAAAGAGGAGATTTCGTCGACTAGTTGTCTAAATTAAAATTAATCCGCTCAATTAGTTTTAATTTCATAATTTTTTCCAACCTCAATTGGGTGGCGACTCCAAATAAATAATAAAATTACTAGTTTAAGTCGATAATTTATATTGGATGAGCATAGAATCTAATATAAATCAAATTAGGGAAACAATATAAAAATTTTAAATCAGACTCGACAGTCAGAAATATATGCTGCTTTTAGTGATGAAAATCATTAGTAATAACCCACTACTACTGGTTAACGGCCATAAAAACTACCAGTAAAAAAAAAAAGAAAAACACTTTTCTCTTTTTAAAAATGAAAGTCATTCTCACTATTTCCATTAATATTTTTCCTAATGGTTCACCAACCGCTACTTTTGATTTATACTATTACTTACTAAAAGACACTAATAACTAGATCGCTTGAAACTAATGCAAAAATATTTAATAATTATAAAACTTTATAAAAAACAAATTGTCAAAAAAATAAAAAAAGATAGGAAAACATTTTTCCCTAAAACAACCACAACTTAGTTTGCTAAAGTAACAACTAATTAGTGGACAACAAAACAGAACAGCTGGAACAAGCAAAATGGTAGAGATTGTCTCCACCTTTTCTCTACGTCCTATATATTTTCTAGTCCTTCAATTTCAAAGCGCCTCTATTCCTGAAGATGCTGACCATAAGGTGAGTTCAAGGAAAAACACATCGATTACATCCATCAGAGGAAATTTCAGCAGACCCTTTATGTTAATGATCAGATAACATTAAGTAACTTACTTGCAATCCCCTTTTTAATGTGCTCAAACACTAAAATGAGCAATTTAGTTTCGACAAAGCAGCCGTGAAACTTCGATACATTCTTATGCTCGCTCATCTGAGAAGCAATTGTCGATTTCATTAATGATCTTATCAACTTCAGAGTCTCCTGTGTACGTTTTTACTGAAAAGAAACGAGCTTCATGACATCCTTCGTAGAGAGTCCACCTCTCCAGAGGATGTTGCAATAAAATTTTGACTTCTATGAAACCCACTGATGGCATGAAAGAGCTCGTCATGGGAATTGCTGTGCAAGGGAAGAGAGTTGCCGTTGAAGTAGGTGATCGATTTCTCCAAAATCAGTGCTCCACTGTCGAGAGAGAAGAGAACCTCTCTCGCCATGCCTCACCCTTTGGTTTTAACTGTTTCATTGGATCCAAAATCGTTGATCCATTCTCGAGAGAGAAGTCTTTTTCTTCCTCTGCCTTTTCTTTTGGTTTTAGCAATCTCAGTGGATTCCGGTCCTCCATGGTGACTACTTCTTCCTCCTCTTCAGCTTATCCCTCTCCTTATTGTGTTTTTCATCCAATATAACAATCGAAGACGCGTAAGGAAACAATATACAAAGTCTAGGTCAAGTCCTCAACCAACGTCGTCTTTGTCTTTGTCTTTGTCTCTGTCTTTGTCTTGGAACGTTGGACACAAGAAGAAAGAAGAAAGAGTATGATATGTCAGGTGTAACAAATTGGTAGTTTCATATATATGGTAGGAGGGGATTAAAAAAAAATGGAGATCTGATGCAAGTTATTAGTTATTACTAACTCTTTTGGGAGATATCTAACATTTTTAGGGCGAGGAATGCATGGGCTGTTGGGGGAAAAAAATACAAAATATATTAAAATTCGCTTAAAATTTTTCCTAACTTCCTTAAAAAAAAAATCATAATTTCTATGCATGTTACAAATTCCTCATCAAAACCTAATTATTGAGGATATTTATGTCATAAAACATGACTAGATTTATGTTTTTAAGGAGATTAACAAGTTAATTACCCAAAAAAAGGAGATTAACAAGTTTTTCCGACATGGGGATGACACAATATTTTTTAGATGTATCATACCAACAAGGTAGAATTGCTAATTAAAACAATGACATAAAAATTTAAGAAAATTTACGAATGTTTTTATTGTTTTCAATTTCTCAGTCTTCACAAAGCTTGTCCGCTTTGCATGCACTCATAGAGTTGGTAGTCAATTGATACGATCCAAATCTTATCTTAGATTAGGTCACGAGTTTGTAGCGCAACAATAATAAAAACTTGGCCTTTCTGATATCATTATAGGTGATAAAAGATATGAGTTTTTAAATAGATTTTCTGGGTTTATAAAATAAAAATAATAAACTAAAAGATATAAACGTTTATTAATTAAGAGAATTAATGATGTGATTCAAGTTGCTACTTGTTCTTCCGGTCTTAAAAAGTATGGTTGATATGTTAAGGAATACCTAAGTAAATGAGATCGTCGTTTAGACGTGAGGAATTGCAAGAAATGGAGATCCGAGAGTTACATAGCTGAGGTTCATGTCCGTGAACTTAGGCGTGTTGAAGATCACAAACATGGCTAAAAGGAATATGATTTGACCAGAGAAGATGGCTATGAACCTGACCATGAACATGTACATAGTGATGAACACATTAGGATGCTTATTTCATATTTTATTTTGTTATTTTTTTAAGACTCACTAATTATGATATTACTATGTTATTATGGTTAGTATTCAAGGGTTATTTTGTTTTTTTTTTTTTGTTTTTTTCTATTAGGAACAAGAAACACTTTTGATAGTTATGACATTCTTAGAGGTTGTAAACCTTCCTTTTTTCTTTTTGAGATCTTTTAATAGAAAGACTTTTTAATATAATTAGATTGATTTGTGAGTTCATTGTTTTCTAATTATATTGTTCATTGATTTCTATTCTAGTGAGATTATTGAAACATAATTCAATACTTTAGTTTAATTATCTATTTGATAATTGTTCATATCCTTTAATTTTCTATCATATATATAAAAATATAAACACAAAAAGATATCATCTTTATATCGTTATGTTACTATGAATCATGCTTGGATTCATTCTTAGATCTGGGGCATATAATTATTTTGGTACCAAAGCTATAGGTTGTGACAATCGGCCATTGAATTGTGAGGAGCAGGATGCTACCATTGGCAAAAGGTAAGTTTTGGGTATTTTATTGATTAAATTACAATTGCTAGATTTGTGGTGATTGTAATTATTATTTGTGATGATGGGAGATCAACTAAGGTTAGGAGAAGTGATTGATGAGAGGAGTAATGAGAGGAGGGCAATAATCATAGTGTTAGAGACTCTTATAGATTATGTGACTAAATTAAATGGCATGATGCAAACTCTTATTGATAGGTAAGATGAGAATTTTTGCAATATGGGGGATCAAAATAGTAGGTGCTATTAGGAATGCTGTGTGAGAGAGTATTGTAGATGCTACGGGTGAGCAAATTCGCAATAACAACTTAGTAGGTTGAAGAAGAGTTTAAGGTTATAAGCACTAAGAGAAGGTGCACGTTGGTAATGTTAAATGGGGTATAGGTTGTAGGAAAGTTGTGAATAACCCTATGTTTGGTGAGGAAGAGGAGGAGTTGAATGATTTGTAGGTTAGGTGATGAGAATCAAAGCACTACAACCACATAATCCATTAATCGAGCAAAAAGCTAGAGGACTATAGAATCTAGCATCGAGAATCTATCTTGAACAAATGGAACCAAGACATTCACATAATGTATTTATTTATTTTATATATTTGTTTTGCATTTTTATCAGACACATTTGTCAATATTACAGGATGGCGAATAAACACACTAATGCTTGATGTGTGAGCTATTCTTGGACTTACAAAAAGCAAGAGAAATTGGCCATACATTGTTTTGCATTTCATGTGGAGAAACGACTGGCAATTGCTCCAAGAGGACCAGTTTTATGTAATATTTTGTCTTGTTGATTTTTCCTTATTTAGAATAGGTATAAATACTTGCAAAAGGAGGATTTTGGACAAACTTTTGAAACTCAAAAATTAGATACAATTGCTATGGAAATCTTCCTCTTTCACACATCCAAACTCTTATCAATGTCTACATTAGGGATTGTGACGAGTTAGCTTGGGATTATTGTGTGTAATATCAATAATTTTCAAGTCATTTCCTAATTAATACTAGTGTGTAACATCTGATAAGTGATTGGATTATCATTTCTTTCTCAATTATCACGCAAATTAGGGTTCCCATATAAGTTAGGTTTTATGCCACTTGATTGGGATTTGTTACATAGTTTGTTCCATCCTTGTTTTACATTGCAATTGCCATTGGAGCACATCATTAGGAGGCTAAAGACAGAATATAGCTTGGGTTCTGTGTTAAAAGTTCTTTCCTATGATGGTACAGGTAATGTGGACAAGTATTTTGAGTGGGAAGATAAAGTGGGGAAGCTTTTTTATTATTATAATTGTGATGAAGAGGTGCAAGTGAAACTGATTGCCATTGAATTTACGGTTATGTAAAAATGTGGTGGAAAAATGTTCTGAATAATAGGCGATGCATAGGAGAAAGAGAAATTACTACTTAGACGGAGATGAAGAATTTATTGTATCATTGCTTTGTGCTTAAATATTGTAAACAAGAGGCTACAAACTTTGAGGTAGGGTATCCTTAGTGTTGAGGAATATATTTAGGAATTTAAGATGATGAGTCTCAAGTGTGCTATGAATGAACCCCTAAAGTGAACGATTGTAATATCTATTATTAGGTTGAAGTTTGAGATAACTAACAGGGTTGGGTTGCAGAGATTTGTTACTTTAGAAGAAACGATGTAGATGGCCATTAAGGTAGAGTGGTAGAGGTGCAAAAATCTTGAAAAGTCATAGGTATCTTCTAAAACTAATCCTTTTATTAGAGGGGTTGCAATTAAGAAGAAGGTTGGTGATAAGGTGGATGGGAAGGATGATGATAGATGTAGTGATTGATCTCTAGAGAAGGGTAAGGCTCAGGTTGAGAGTGGGCAGATTGGAGAGAGTTTTCATTGGAAACCTAGCTAGGTGTAGTGTTTCAAATGCTAAGGATATAGACATCTTGCAGCTTAATGTCTTAATCGCTAAGTTGTAGTTCTTAGAGGGGAAGAAGTGGTTTATCAAGATAATGAAGAGAATGTGAAGGATAATGAAGAGAAATTAAATTAGTCAAATGAAGAGATAATTGAACTTAGTGGGGATTCTGATGATGGTGAGGTGTTATCTCTTTTGCTAGCGAGTCAACAGAGTGCAAATATTGAAGAATCTAGGGGAGTGGAACAAAGGGAAAACTTATTTTATATTCAAGGAACAATAAAGGATAAGCTAAGTTCTTTTATAGTTGACGAGAAAAGTTGTGCTAACTTAGTCTTTGTAACTTCTGTTCATGGTGCTAGGTTGCAAGATGAGACACTTCCAAACCTTATGGCTTACATTGGTTTGGAGTGAAGGGAATGGTGCAGGTTGGAAAGCAAGTCAGAGGTCATTCACTATAGGGGAGTATAGTGATGAGGTTTTATGTGATATGGTGTCTATAGATGCAATAGATGTCTTATTAGAAAGGCCGTATGTAAGAATTGACTAAAAAAAGAGGAAGAAATAAAATAATAAACAAAGGAGGTTAACATGGTAATTTTGAGTTAAGTTAGGAGGGGTAATATAGGAAATTCAAAAGATTTGAACCTAGCTATATACTAAGCTATTTGTCTCTTTCTCTTTCACCTTTTCTTTCTTTTCTTGTTTTCATATGTTGGTTCCTCTTGAGTAGTTTCCACACATGTAATACCATGGTATGTTGTCGAAACACAAGGTATATTTAGAGAACTCTTCATTTATTTCTAAATTCTAAGCATCTAATCCTTAGTATTGCAAGATAGGGGTTGTAGGGTTGGATAATACACTAGTTCCTAAAGAATAAGAAGAACCAAAGTTACTTGTGGTGGAGTTTAATCTAGTAAGTTAATGTTTTTCCATATGAACTCATAGGTTATGATTTCTATTGAGTAGCGTACATCTTTTTAGAGAGAAATTTGTCGAAATTTTCATGGAAAAGAGAGTTTTAGGGGTTCATGAGTAGATCACACCCATGATTATGCCCGCGAAGTGTATGAATGTGTTTTACAGAAGGTGAAACTGTTGTGAAAGGTAGGGATTTTGGAACCGAGAGGTTCACTGGTAAATATCATGTCCTCATAAACCTCAATTGTGAACTTGTCAATAAGGTTCATGCGTTCTACCAATGAAGTTCACAACTAAGATTATGTCCATGATCTTAACCGTAAACCTCATAGGTCATAAATATATATTCTTTTGCTCCTTTTCCCTATTTTTTAACACTTTTAACAATTAAAATAGATTGAATTATCTTAGTTTATATTAATGAGAGTCTTCAATACATATTATTTATGATGTTATTAGGTTCAGAGTTTAAGTCTAAGATTATGTGAAAGTTGGATTGTAGGTATGAGTTTACATTGTGTGTTGCTTATGCTTGTTAATCTTAGAAGTTAAATGAACTTAATTACTAGTTGATTATTAATTGATGATTGTAAGTGGCTCGGCCTAAGGATTTGAAGTGGTAGAACTTTAAGGGGCGTCCTAATGATCTTTGTATAATGCTATCCCTAGTAGAGTTATCTATTAGAATGATATAGGTATTTTTTTAGGATGACTTATGGGTATTAGGGCTAAAAGTGACGATTCTCAACACTGTAGTATCGAAGCTAGTGGTGGTAGTATCTCAAAAGTATTACTTATATATATGTATGGCTTGAATCATAGGTGTTGGGGTTAGAAGTTGCAATTCTTGACACTATATTATTAGAGTTAGTGGTGGTAGTATTTCAAAAGTATTACTTATGTGTATGTATGGTATAAGAATTTTTATGCGAGATCATGAGTATCTTTATGTGTGATTGATTGACTTAAACTAAGATAATAAATTGGTGGTGATTATCTATGTATTGTCACATTTAATGCATGTGATTGATGTGAGTATGTGGCATGCGCATGTGATTGTTAGTAACTTATACTAGGCATTAGCTTACCATGTTGTGGGACCCTTTTTCAGTTGCAGGTGTAGGTATGAATGATGAAGTGAGTTATGAGTTTGTTGATTTTGAGTATAGATAGGGAGACACAAATGTGGAGTGTTTATACTATTATGGTGAATAATAGTTTGTTTTGAGGAGATTATATCCCTTATTAATTGATGTCTTATCTATGTATTACTTAGAGATGAGACTCCGTTAGTAATTAGGTTACCTTGTCTTGATATTGTCGTATGTTATTGGAGCTATGTTAACCAGATTAACTTATCATGTTTTTTAGATGCTATAGTTTGAAGTGGATGGTGAATACAACTCAAGTAGGTATTGATAGTAGATGTTTATTAATTGACTTGAGGTATTTTCCTAATAATTGTGGTCTTCTAAATAGGTTAAGAGCCTTTGTGTGTCATCGATTGGAGGTGACATGTGGCGGATTGTGACATCTCAGGCTTTAAGACGTTACATAGTGGCAATTAGATCGTTGGGTAAATTTTTATGGCTACAAGAATTCATATGCTTTTACAAAGGATGGTAAAAGGATTGCATTGAAGGCTATGAGTCTAAGGGTAGTGAAGATGGTTTGCAATCTAAAGGGAAATTCAGGGGTAGTATAAAAGAGTTTGTTTGCAAGAAGAGGGCTCCATTAGACATTTAGAAAATTTTTAGATTCAAGGGTGAATCCTTTCCAATAGGAGGGAATGATATGATTCAAGTTGCTATTCGTTCTTTGGGCCTTAGAAAGTATGGTCGACATGTTAAGAAATATTGGAGTAAAGGAGATTGTTGCTTGGAAGAAAGGAATTGTAAGAAATGGAGATTTGAGAGGCATACGGTCAAGGTTTATGCTTGTGAACTTGGGCGTGTTGAAGATCTTGAACATAGCCAAAAAAAAAAAAAAGGAGTTACGTGAAGACTAGAGAGCATCATGGCCATGAACACACTGAGATGCCTATTTCATGTTTTATTTCATTATTTTCTTAAGACTTTCACTAATTACGATATTACCATGTTAATAGGGTTAGTATTTAAGAGTTGTTTTGTTTCTCTATCAAGAAGAAGAAACACTTTTGATAATTACAACATTCTTAGAGGTTGTAAACCTTCCTTTTCTTCTTTGGGAGATCTTTTAGTAGAGAGACTTTTTAATATAATTAGATTTGTTCATGAGTTTATCGGTCTTCTAGTTATATTGTTCATTGATTTTTGTTCTCGTGAGATTATCGAAATGGAATTCAATACTATATATATATATATAAACACAAAAAGATATCATCTTTATATCGTTGTGTTACTATAGATCATGCTTGGATTCATCCTTAGATTTAGGGCATAAATTGTTTTGGTATTAAAGTTATAGGTTGTGACAGTCGATCATTAAATCGTGAGGAGCAGCATGCTACCATTGGCGAAAGGTAAGTTTTGGGTATTATGTTGATTGAATTATAGCCGCTAGATTTGTGGTGGTTGCAATTATTATTTGTGATGATGGGAGATCAACTAGGGTTAGAAGAAGTGATTCATTAGAGGAGTAATGAGAAGAGGGCAATAATCATAGTGTTAGAGACTCTTATGGATTATGTGACTAAATTGAATGTCATGATGCAAACTCCTATGGATAGCTAAGATGAGAATTCTTGCAATATGGGGGATTAAATAGTAGGTGCTATTAGGGATGTCGTGTGAGAGGGTATTGCAAATGCTATGGGTGAGTGAGTTAGCAATAATAACTTGGGAGATTGAAGAGGAGTTTAGGGTTATAGGCACCAAGAGGAGGTGTACATTGGTAATGTCAAATAGGAGTATGGGTCGTTGGGAAGTTGTGAATAACCTTATGTTTGGTGAGAAAGATGAGGAGTTGAATGATTTGTAAGTTAGGAGGCTAAAACAAAATAGGGCTTAAGTTTTGTGAAGTTAAAAGTTCCTTCCTATGATGGTATAGGTAATGCGAACAAGTATTGTGAGTGGGAAGATAAAGTGGAGAAGCTTTTTGATTATTATAACTGCGATGAAGAGGTGCAAGTGAAACTAACTACCATTGAATTTATGGGTTATGCAATGATGTGGTGGAAGAATGTTATGAATAATAGGCAACACATAGGAGAAAGAGAAATTACTACTTAGACAAAGATGAAGAATTTATTGCATCATCACTTTGTGCCTTAATATTATAAATAGGATTTATACAAGAGGCTACAGACTTCGAGGTAGGGTATCTTTAGTGTTGAGAAATACATTTAGGAATTTGAAATGATGATTATCAAGTATGTTGTGAATGAACCCCTAAAGCAAATAATTACAAGATCTATTATTGGGTTGAAGTGTGAGATAGCTACCATGATTTAACTATAGAGATTTGATACTTTTGAAGAAGCAATGCAGATGGCCATTAACGTAGAGTGGCGGAGTTGCAAAAATCCTGACAAATGCAGGTATCTTCTAAACTTAACCCTTTTATCAGAGAGGTTGCAATTAAGAAGAAGGTTGGTGATAAGGTGGGTGAGAAGGATGATGATAGATGTAGTAATCGATCTCTAGAGAAGGGTAAGGCTTAGGTTGTGAGTGGATAGAATGGGGAGAGTTTTCATAAGAAACTTAAGTAGGTGTAGTGTTTCAAATGCTAAGGATATGGACATCTTGTAGCTTATTGGCTTGATCTTTAAGTTGTTTTTTTTAGAGGAGAAGAAGTAGTTTATCAAGATAATGAAGAGAATATGAAGGATAATGAAGAAAAATTAAATTAGTTAGATCGAGGGATAATTGAACTTAGTGGGGATTCTAATGATGTTGAGGTGTTATCTCTTTTGCTTATAGATTGACAGAGTGCAAATATTGAAGAACCTAGGGGAGTAGAGTAAAGGGAATAGTAAAAGGATAAGCTAAGTTCTTTTATAGTTAACAGGGGAAGTTACGCTAACTTGGTCCTTATGACTTTTGCTCATGGTGCTGGGTTGCAAGCTAAATACTTCCAAACCTTATAGCTTACATTGGTTTAGAGTGAAGGGAATGGTGTCATTCACTATAGGGGAGTATAGTGATGAGGTTTTATGTGATATGGTGTCTATAGATGTAGTAGATGTCTTACTAAGAAGGCTGTGTGTAAAAACATACTAACAAAAAGGAGGAAATAAAATAATAAACAAACAAGGGGGGGGGGGGGGGGGGGGGGGGGGGGGGGGGTTGTAACATGCTAATTTTGAGTTAAGTTAGGAGGGGTAATATAGGAAGTTCAAAAGATTTGAACCTAGCTGTATATTAAGCTATCCATCTCTTTCTCTTTCACCTTTTCTTTCTTGTCCTATTTCCTTAAGTTGTTTCCTCTTATACACTTTCCACACACACAATACCATAATCCGATGTCAAAACACAAGGTAAATTAAGAGAACTCTTCATTTATTTCTAAATTCTAAGTGTCTAATCCTTAGTAATGCAAGATAAGGGCTATAGGGTTGGATAGAACACTAGTTCCTAAAGAATAAGAAGAACCAAAGTTTCTTATTGTGGAATTTAATCTAGTATGTTAATGCTTTTCCATATGAACTCATAGGTTACAATTTCTAATGAGTAGCGTACATCTTTTAGAGAGAAATTTATTAGATTTTGCATGGAAAAGTGAGTTCTAGGGGTTTATGGGCAAATTACACTTATGATCATGCTCGTGAAGTGTATGGATGTGTTTTATGAAAGGTGAAACTACCATGAAAGGTAGGGATTTTGAAACCATGAGGTTCATTGGCAAATACTCGTGAACCTCGACCGTGAACATATTAGTAAGGTTCACATGTTCTACCAATGAAGTCTACGACTAAGATTATGCTTGTGATCTTGACTATAAACCTCATAGGTTATAAACATGTATTCTTTTGCTCCTTTTTCCTATCTTTTAACACTTCCAACGATTAAAATAGATTGAATTAGCTTAGTTTAGATTAATGAGAGTCTTAAATACATATTATTTATGATGTTATCAAGTTTAGAATTCAAGTCTAAGATTGTGTGAAAGTTGGACTACAAGTACGGGTTTACACTTGTGCTTGTTAATCTTAGAAGTTAAATGAACTTAATTACTAGTTGGCTATTAATTGATTGATGATTGTATGTGGATTGAATTACCTAAAGTGGTAGAACCTTAAAGGGTATCTCAATGATCTTTGTATAATACTATCTCTAGTGGAGTTATACATTGAAATGATGTGGGTAGTTTCTAGGATGATTTATGGGTGTTGGGGTTAAAAGTGACAATTGCCAATATTGTAGTATCGGGGCCAGTAATGGCATTATCTCAAAAGTATTACTTATATATATGTATGGTTTGACTAATAAGTGTTGGGGGCCAAGAGTGGCAATTCTCGACACTGTAGTGTCGAAGCCAATGGTGATAGTATTCCCAAAGTATTACTTATAGATATGTATGGTATAAGAATTCTTGTGTGGGGGTCATGAGTACCTCTATATGTGATTGATTGACTTAAACTAAGATAATACATTGGTGGTGATTCTCTATGTGTTGTTGCATTTAATGCATGTGATTAATGTGAGTATGTGGCATGTGCATGTGGTTGTCAGTAACTTATATTAGGCATTAGCTTACCTTGTTGTGGGACCCATTTTTAGTCGAATGATGAAGTGAGTTATGAGTTTGTTGATTTTAAGTATAGATAGGGTGACACAAATAAGGAGTGCTTATACTATTATGATGATTAGTAGTTTGTTTTGAGGAGACTATATCCCTTATTGATTGATGTCTTATTTGTGTATTACTTAAAGATGAGACTCAGTTAGTAACTAGGTTAACTTATCTTAATACTGTTGTACATTGTTGGAACCATGTTAACAAGATTAACTTATCATGTTTTTTTTAGATGATGTTATATTTTAGAGTGAATGGTGAATATCACTCAAGTATGTATTGATAGTGGATGTTTATTAATTGACTAGAGGTATTTTCCTAATAATTGTGGTATTCTAAATAGGTTAAGAGTCTTTGCGTGTCATTGATTTGAGATGACACATGCAGGTTGTGACATCTTAGGTTTCGGGGTGTTATACTGTGGTAATTAGATCGTTGGGTAAATTTTTATGGCTACAAGAATTCATATGCTTTTATAAATGATGGTAAAAGGATTGCATTGATGGCTATGAGTCCAAGTGTAGCAAAGATGGTTTGGAATCTATAGGGAAATTCAGGGGCAATACAGAAGAGTTTGTTTGCAAGAAGAGGGCTCCATTAGATATTTAGAAAATTTTCAGAGAGATTCGAGAGGTACATAGTCAAGGTTCATGCCTATAAACTTGGGTGTGTTGAAAATCATGAACATGGTCAAAAGAAATATGAGTTATGTGAAGACCAAAAGGGATCACAACTATGAACACGATCGTGAGCCTAATTGTGAATATGTACATGCTCATGAACACACCAGGATGCTTATTTTATGTTTTATTTCATTATTTTCTTAAGACTTTCACTAATTACAATATTACTATGTTATTAGGATTAGTATTTAAGGGTTATTTTGTTCTCGATTAAGAAGAAGAAACACTTTTGATATTTATGACATTTTTAGAGGTTGTAAACCTTCATTTTCTTCTTTGTGAGATCTTTTAGTAGAGAGACTTTTTAATATAATTAGACTAATTCATGAGTTTATTGGTCTTCTAGTCATATTGTTCATTGATTTCTATTCTCATGAGATTATCGAAACGGACTTCAATTATATATATATAGATAAACACAAAAATATATTATCATCTTTATATCATTGTGTTACTATGGATCAAGCCTAGAATCAATCCTTGGATTTGGAGCACATGAGTTAATCAATATATTAATTAGGTTATTAATTCTATGTTGATACTAATCATGAGAATTGAAATCAATAAAGTTAAAACTAGATTAGCAGCTGTTACTCATGGAATAATCTAATTATAATGATTGATACAATGAAGAAACAATTGATTGGATCAATAAGAAATCTTTCAATATGAAAAAAAAGGGTTCTCAAAATATGAATAAGAGGAATAATAGACAACAATTTTTTTCATCAATATTAAAAGAAATCTTAATTATAGATTATAAAACTAATGAAGGGTAAACTAGTCATAAAATAAAAATAAGTTATGAATAGAAAGCAAATAGATGTAAAACTTAAGCATGAATGACAATATGCTTTGGAATATATGTCATTAGTTTGGATCCTTTAGCTATAGGAAAACATGTTTTGTCTCACAGCTATAAATGCTTTAGACATTTTTATAGATGCTCCAAACCAGTAAAAAATCTATTTTATAACAAATTCTTCAAACCTTTTATTATTGCAAAATTCTGCAACATTTGTTGGTTTCCAAAGCATCTTCTATCTTAGCCTATTTCTTCTTGACTTCATTTCTAAGCGATCTTAGACCTTTAGCTCAACACTTAGGAACTCAATTTTGATAATCAATGAACAAGAAAATAACAAAAGCTTAAATGTATAAGTAGAGAACAAAGTAAGATAAAAGTACTTAAGCATATACCCTTGATGCATCAAAGACTTCATATCTCTCAAAGTAGTAACTTCACCCTCTCATGTGTGACACCTATTACTTAAAACATTTTCCCACTACAATGTTACATACCCCATAAACTTTAAGGCAATTAATTTAATACATAGCTAATCCTCATAATCGTAATGGTTAGATGACTTTTTAACCTTAGTATCCCAATCAAAATATTTGTCTGCATAACCTATATTGTAGGAAGGAACCTTCAATTTTACATATGCAAAACCTCATTCTTGCCTCTATCTCCTAACTTGTTCTTCATCCACATCATCATTGTACTCATCATGTATGGGGTTATCTACAAATTTTCTATGAACCATGTCCCACCTCACATTACCAAGATGACCTACTTCCCTTACACCAACATGTCCTCCCATAGCTTCTCTACAAGCTCCATTATTGACACCAATACCATCATCACCAATGGCCTCGATCATATTATCTTGTAGTGCACCTTGAGTTGCACCCTTTAAGTAAGTCCCTAAATTATGAAAGTTCGCATATAGTTGCTCTATAAATGTTCTCATCATAGTATCAACTTCTTCATAAATTGATCCATAAGGCTCTCAAGTACAGTGATTCTTGTCCTTCTCCCATTACTACCCATTTTAGTCACCTCTTCTAACCTTAATTCATTAGCCATTATTATGGATGTGACACAAATTTTAGCAATGGCGAATCAATCAAAGAGTAGCCAATAATTCCTCTTACCATGTCAACACCGAATCAACTACCAACGAGGCAATCTACAATTTAATTGCAACAACAAACCTAAATATAATCCTAACTCCAAATTTTACCAAAGCAAAGAGTTGAAACTTACTATGAATCCTACAGCTTATGCATTGTACGATAGCTCGGATACCAAAAGATAATATGACCTAGATCTCGACTAGGAATAGGTTGTAAGTTTGTAACGCAACAAATAATAAAAACTTGACCTTTTTGGTATTTTGTCAATTTATAAGTGATAAAAGATTGGAATTTTTTATAGGTTTCTATGTGTTTATGGAATAGAAATAAGAAATGAAAAGATGTGGCTATTTATTGATTAAAAGAATTAATCAATAGGTGGATTGGCATGTTGAATCCGATTTCGATGCCACTTACAAGAATAGGAATAGATGAAGTTATAATTAAATTTGCCGATCTTATTCATGGAATAATCCAATTATAAAGATCAACACAATTAAGAAATGATTGATTGGATCGACAATAGACCTTTCGATATGAAAAAGGATTCTCAAAATCTGAATAAGAGGAATGACCGATGAAAAATTATCTATCAATATGAAAAGAAATTCTATAAATAGCTTATAAACCTAATAAAAGGTAAAATAGTCTTAAATAAAACAAGGCATGAATCGAAATTAAATAGATATAAAAGTTAAACTCTGTAGTGTGAATAATGAAATGCTCATGAATATTTTTAATAATGCGGACCTTTTAACCTTAGAAAGATATGTTCTATATCTTGATTAGAGATGCTTTGGATTTTTTGAGGAATTTCTTGGGGAAAAAATTCTGTTTTGCTATAGATGGTTTGGGCCTTCTGCTCTTGCAAAATTGTGCAGCATCTGTTGGCCGCTAGAAAATCCTTCATCCCACTTGGTTTCTTTCCAGCTTCATCTTTAGGTGAAGTCGGATACTCAAGACCTCAGTTTCCATCATCAATGAGCAAGAAAATAACCAAAAGAGAGCAAAGTAAGATAAATAAGATAGAAAGTGATTTTCATTTTTTGTGTGTTGGAGTGAAATGGGGAGACATATTTATAGCTAAAGAAGAAATATATCAACGTACTTTGATATTACCGGGAAAGAAATCAACTGACCCTCTTCTTATGCTAATAATCTGCAATGCAATCTGCTCCATTTTTTCAGGGTATGGTTCCAACGACGGCCTAAAGAAAATGATAGGGGATATAATGGCCCAACACCTGCAATGTCTATTTTCTTTTTCCAAATCAAACCAAATACTATAACCTTTTTAAATATTATAATAGTTTCTTTTTGGAAAACGTCGACGAGTGTTGTCAAAATACTTAATAAAAATAGTCAATTTAAGTTCTTACATTATATAAAGTTTGCAATCAATATTAATATTAACAAGTATGAAATTTATTTAGGCACATAACACGCAGGTTCACCAAACCTTTTCCTCTCATGCTTGCATTGTCTGGCTCTTCGTTCAGGCAGCTTTATTTGAAATTATGGCTGATCCACAGGTTTGCTTCTCAACTCAAAATGAATGTTGACCCTCTGTTACGCGCTTTCCTTCCTGTGTGGTTGACTTGCTCAAACATAGTACAAGAAGAAAAGGAACACAAAGAAGATAGATAGAAGAACAAGAAACCATAAAGAATTGGAATCCAATGAGCTCACGAAAGCGAAAATCAAAGAATGGTGCAATGATTTTAGAGCGATTGATCCCCTCCTTCAATGGAAACTCTCCTCCTTTTCGGATTTATTCCCTTCAGTAACTCGTGCTTGCGACGGGTGGATTCGACAGAAGTAGATCTTTACAAAGAGACTCATACTGGACTTTCTATAAAGAAAATCATGAAGATCGCATCATTGCAGTTAAAAAATTCGAGACCCACCTGTATGGTTTTGTAAAAGTTTCACCCATGGTAACAATAGAAATTGTAGTTGCTTCGCAGATGAGCAAGTACATATTGATGTTCATTGGTTTGAGCGCACCAGAAAAAGAGACTACGCATGTTACTCGGTTGGTGATATTCGGTTATTACAGTTGATAGTCCATTGAGGATGGCTAATGCGATTGTGTTTTTCCATCAGGGAACATCCAGGATCCTTATCTATGGAGATGTCAAACCGAGAAATGTCTTCTTGGATGACTGCATTAGGGCTAAATTGCCCGCCTTCAGGACGTCAAAGTTGATCCCCTTTGGTGAGGATCATGTTCAAGGAGAAGATGCACGATGGACTTATAGGTACATTGCCCCAGAGTCCCTAATGAAGTACCGATATGTAGAGAAGAGCGATGTTTATAGCTTCAAAGCTATGTTGTTTATGATAATAAGCGAAAAGAGTATCCATAAATTGTTTACACATGGATTTGGTGCTGATCAAAGGGTGGATAATCAAATTGAACCAATCTATTGGGGAATGTTTGATGACAATTTTTTTTTTTTTTGGCGATTCAATAGTATGAATGTTGATGGTTTTGATGGGAGAAATGAGAAACAATTGAACAAGTGTGCGAAGCTCATCCAAAGGTGTCTCCAATGGGATCCAGATAAACGGCCATGGATGCTTGAGGTCGCAAAACCTCTTGGCTCAATCAGAAGATTTCACTTCCAAGACTTGTCCGGCAAAAAAAAAAAGAAAAGAAAACATTGTTCACAAAACAGTCACAACTTAGTTGTTAGATCAACAACATATTAGTGGACAGCAAAACAGAGCAGCCAAAACAAGCAAAAATGGAAGACTGTTTCCACCATTTCACCAAGCCTTGTATTTTCTTGTCCTTAAAATTTCAAAGCATCTTTTCCCTTGAAGATGTTGATCTAAAGGAAATACACATCCATTACACTGTATGCTAATGGTCAGATAAAATATAGACATAACCTAAGAAAAATGGTTAGTTGAGTAGAGAGTCATGATAAAAGCTACTCTTTCTGCATGCTCTGAGTTATTTCCGATACCTTTTTTTTGCTTTCCACATCAGGTGGGTTTTCATCGAATTCTCATTGAGTTACATGCAGAGTAGAAACCATTCATATTTCATGATTTCTCACCAAACTCGGGTGCACTCATTTTATTCCAGGCAGTGTGGAATAGGAATAATCCAAATGTCTAAACAAACATTGAGCTAAATTGTTCCCACTTGCATATACATATGCTGCTGATCGTGTCATGCAGGAGCTATAGGTAACTGACAAGAAGAAACTCACAAGATCTTCAGTTTTTTGCTCCTTCCTTCCTTTCACAGGTCTTTGCAATGATGTCTTTTCTAGTAGAGATAAGAGATTTAGCAACTTCAAGCATGCGTGGCCTCAAGTCTGGTTCCATTTCGAGACACATCTGGTTGAGCCCCGCGCAATCCATTAACTGTAACTCCATTCCTCTAGAAGCACCAAGACTCGAATATATTTCTTTCATTTTAAGGAAAGGGAAGACTCTGCGGGCGTTCTTTCTGGTTATAATTTCGAGCAAGGTAATTCCAAAGCTATAGACATCAGACTTTTCGGTATATCGTTTCTCGGTCTCAGATTCTGGGGCTAAATACTTACAAGAGAACAAATCTTCTACTCCTACTCCATGAACATGATCCTTGCCCAATGGAATCAACATCGAATGCGTAAATCCCCCTAACTTAGCTCTATTTTGATCATCCATAAATACATTTGTTGGGCATATGTATCCTTGGATGACGACCCTGGATATTCCCTGATGGATGTAAGTAATCGCAGTGGCGACCTCACTTGAAATCCTCAACCGGCTTTCTAATGGCAGTAACCGATTTTCACCATTCAAGAAACGGGAGTATTAGCTCCCATTTTTTATGTGCTCAAACGCTAAAATGGGCAATTTAGTTTCAATACAACAACCATAAAACTTCAAGACATGCTTATGCTTGCTCATCTCAGAAGCAATTGCGATTTCGTTATTGATCATGTCAACTGAAATTAAGTCTTTATCGTACACTTTTACCGACAACCTGCGACCTTCATGACATCCTTCGTAGAGAGGATAGAGGTGCCAATGATCTTGCAATAAAATTTTGCTTTGAAACCCTATGGTGGCATGAGAGAGTTCTTCATAGGAATAAATGCGAAAGGGAAGAGAGTTACCATTGAAGGAAGAGATCGATTTCTCCAAAATCAATGCTCCATTCTTCAGAGAGAAGCCTCCTTTTTCTAGCTCTGCCGCTTTCTTTTATTTTATTTATTTATTTATTTTTACAATAACGTAAGTGGATTCCACTTGTCCATGGTGACTACTAGTCTACTACTACTGCTATTACTTCTTTCTCCTCTTCAAGCTTAGTCTACCCTTTCTCCTTATCTCTGATTGTGTGTTTCTTTTGTTTTCTTTTTCTTAGTCCAATATAATAATTAATGACGCGTAAAGATTCAAAATAAGATGTACAGAAGAAAAAACGAAGAAAGTAAATGGTATGGCAGGTGTAACAGGTCCGTTCGACCGCGTAAAAGAACACTTTGTTTGTTGTTCCTGTAGAAAACGCCGACAGCTACCATTAGATGCAAATTGATCTAGATGCCCTCGGCCTTTTCAGATTAACTTTAGCTCATCTCATATCTGTGATGGTAGGAAATTTTCAAAAAATTGGAGGTTGTGATGTGGGTTATCAATTATTACTAACGTTACAGGAGATTTTTAACATTTTTAAGTACAGCTAGGAAAACAAGAGTTGTTAAAAAAAAAAAAAGAAAAAGAAAGAACACACAATATAAGACAATTAAAAGTTGCTAAGAATATATATATAATTTTGAATTTTTTTTTATTTAAGAGACACATTTTTGTACTTACATGTTGTGAGTTTAAGAATTATTGTAATCATATACTACAAAAATTTATGTATTTAGTAATATTTATAAATTTAACCAATGCTACCGATTACTACATATTTTAGTAAAATTTATTAATTATAACATAAAATATATAAAAATATAATTTGGCTATAATGTAAACTTTTAAATTTTCACCCCTCTTTCCCTTAAAAATATACTGCCCAATAACTTTTCTCTGTCTCCCTCTCTCTCTCTCTCTCTCTCGCTTATCACTATACGACACTGTTCCTCCCTATTGGTCTAGCTATAGCGATCGAGATCCCACCACTTCCTGAAAGTCCCACATCTCAGTTACTAGCTGTTCTATCTTATGATTCAATTCCTGACACTAGCAAGGGAAAGATAGTTCGTACTCGTCCACTAAGGACTTGAGTGCCGGTGACTTCATTACTTGTATAGCTCCTTCTGCGTGCAGGTTCCTATGATGATGGCTTGATTTCCTGATTTAGGCACTCATCGCTCATTTTGGGATAGAAAGATAGGGCAATCACTAAAAAATACCGGTCTTAAACTAGGTTAACAAGCAAGTTCTTCTTTTGCCCGGTATTATTTCTGCTCTCTTAGTTCTCCATCTCTCTATATTTTTTTTTTGGTTTTTTGTTTAGAAATCTGGGTACTTCTTTCCATTTTCCACCTCGATTTGGGGCTTTTGTGTTTTTTTAGTAAAAACTTTTGACTTTTATTATCTATTTGTTGTTTATTTTAGGTTTTATGTCTAATGTCAATTTGGTCAGTCCTCTCACACTATCTTTTTAGGGTTTTGTTATGGGAGGATTAAAGTTAGGGTTGTCGAAGATCGCTTTTTTTTTTTTTTTTTTTTTTTCTGTATTTGAATTGTGTTTTGTAATTTCTTATCAGTTTTAATGTGGATTGTTTCGTGTATTGCCATGTGTTGTCTAGTTTTAATTGATGGTTGTTTCGACCCTTTCTTACATGTGTTCCTTTGGTTGAGTTAGATTGCTTTAACATAGCAGTAGAAGGAGAAGATAAAAGAAGACAGAAGAACGAGACGCCATGATGAATTGGAATCTATTGAGCTCACGAAAGCAAAAATCAAATCAGGATTTCGCTTTGAAGAATGGTGCAATGATTTTAGAGCGATTGATCTCCTCCTTTAATGGAAACTCTCTTCCTTTTAGGACATATTCCCATGAGGAGCTCATCCTCGCTACGGATGGATTCGATCGAAGCAGATCTTTACAAAGGGACTCATCCTGGACTTTCTACAAAGGAAATCACGAAGATCGCATCATTGCGGTTAAAAAATTCGATCCGCACATGTTTGGTTTAAAAGAAGTTTTAGACATGGCCATAACGGATATTATAGTTGCTTCGCAGATGAGCAAGCACAAGAATGTATTGATGTTCATTGGTTGCTGCATCGAAACCGAGTTGCCTATTTTAGTGTTTGAGCACGCTGAAAATGGAGACTATACACATTACTTGGATGGTGATAATCAGTTGTTACAGTTGGATAGTCGGTTAAGGATCGCTTGTGAGTTGGCTTATGCTATTACGTTTATCCATCAGGGAACATCTAGGATCGTTATCCATGGAGCTGTGAATCCAAGAAATATCTTCTTAAATGATTGCAATAGGGCTAAACTGGCCGACTTCGGGATATCGAAGGTGATCCCCCTTGGTGAGGATCATGTTCAAGGAAAAGATGCACGAGGGACTCCTGGGTACATTGCGCCTGAGTCCCTTTTCGAGTATCGATATACAGAGAAGAGTGACGTTTATAGTTTTGGAGCTACATTTTTTGTGATAATAAGTGGGAGGCCTATCTATAAATTGCTTACACGTGGATTTATCGCTCCTCAAAGCGGACCGATTCATTCGGAGATATTGGATGACAGTTTACATGGCCAATCAATAGAGGATATGTATTTGAGTGTGGATGATTCTAGAGGTGGAAATGTGGAACAGTTGAAGGAGTGCGCGAAGCTCACCCGAAGGTGTCTCCAATGGGATCCAGACAAAAGGCCATGCATGCTTGAGGTCGCGAAATCTCTTGGGTCGATCAGAAGATCTTTACTTACAAGACCTCTGGAGTAAGTGCTCGTGAGAATTTGATGCACCTACAAAATATTCATGCCTGTAACGATTGATTAAGAAGTTTTCTTCTTAAATATTAAAGTTATCATTAATAAGAAATGGTCCTTGTAATTGCAGATATCAGAAATTATGCTGCTTCGGTTGATGCTTAAGCACTGGAATGTTCAAAAGTACATGTGAGATATAGGATGGAATAACTTGATTTTTAACAAGTAAATCACGGACCAAAGAGAGGAAAAAAAGAGCAATCGAATGCAAATATAGAAAAAAGTAATCGCACCCCTTTTTCATATGGATCCTATAAATCTAAAGGTGTAAAATATACAATTTTTTTTCTGTACTCTCTAGATCATATAGTATGATGTATGCTACATCATTTGGGATTCAGCTAATTTACTTGTGGATTAAGCAGGAAATTGCCGACGACAATGCAGAAAATATGGCAGCTGTAATATTTTCATTTTTAGATGGATTAACAACGCTATCATGTTGAAATAAAGTAAACATGGTAATATCCTACACGATAAGATATTGGAAACACAATCCCAATATGATTAAAAGCACAATTATAGAAGCATAATAAGAAACTATCATAATACTCATGATACAGAATAATCACTTATATAAAGTACATGATTATTAACGTCAACTATTTATTTGTGATCTCTCTATTCAATTTAATACCACTAATTGGAGGTATGGGTAATGGCCAATTTGAGTTGCTTTTTCAACTTTTAATTTTAGATGATGGAATGCTAATTCTAATTTTGAAGGTTAACCTATAATTAGATCAATTTTAATTAGATTTATGCAATTTTGGATACCTTCCTACTAACATAGTACGACCTCTTTCAAATTCCAAAAAGAGCTGAGACTCATATTCCAAAAGTTTTAGCACGAAAGCGTGTGTCATCATTCAGAACCAATAATCTATATTTGATTTGAGAAGCGATGGCGTTTAACATCTCTACTTTGTTTGAAATTATGGCTGATCTACAGGTTTACATCTCTACTCGACAAAGAATGTTGACCCTATATGTTACGCGTTGTCCTTCCAGTGTGGCTCACTTAGATTGCTTTAACATAGCAGTAGAAGGAGAACACGAAGAAGATAGATAGAAGAACAAGACGCCATGGAGAATTGGAATCCAATGAGCTCAAGAAAGCAAAAAGCAAAGCAGGATTTCACTTTAACGAATGGTGCAATGATTTTAGAGCGGTTGATCAATTCCTTCAATGGAAACTCTCTTACTTTTAGGATATATTCTCTTGAAGAGCTCATCCTTGCGACCGATGGATACAATAGAAGCAGATCCTTGCAGAGGGAATCATCCCGGACTTTCTACAAAGGAAATCATGATGATCGTATCATCGCGGTTTTAAAATTCGACACGCACATGTATGGTTTTGTAGAAGTTTTAGACATGGTAGTAACAGTAATTGTAGTTGCTTCCCGGATGAGCAAGCACGAGAATATACTGAGGTTCCTTGGTTGCTGCATCGAAACTGAATTACCTGTTTTAGTGTTTGGGCACACCGAGAATGGAGACCAGCTATTGCAGTTGGATAGTAGGTTGAGGATCGCTATTGAGGTGACTGATTCCATTACGTTTTTTAATCGGGGAACATCCTGGATCGTTATCCATGTAGACTTGAAACCAAGAAATGTCTTCTTGAACGATTGCAATTGGGCTAAATTGGCCGACTTCGTGTAAAATCCTGAAATTTAGTTGACATTTAATACCAAATTAGTCCGTAAATTATTTTAATTTTTTTTATTTTTAACTCTTACAACTTTAAATTAAAAAAAAAGCACAAAAAAATTAATTGCATAAAATTTCGAGATAAATCATAAAATAAATTAAAATGATAAGTTTAGATTAATTAAATAAAACTTTTAAATAAATATTAACACTTGAAATAATTCATTTAACCTAATAATAAAATTTCAAATAAAAATATTATAATTATTATCTCTAACTAAATTACTATTCCTTCATATAAATATCCAATGTCCCAGCCGACCTTGTCCAATCCTTTACCTAATCTGATCGACCCTTTCATCGATCCGTCGAGCCATAAAAACAAGAAGAGAGGCCAGGAAAGAAAAAGAAATGACTTTTTTTTTTTTTTTTTTAAGATTTCATGTACGACATCCGATTTTCAATTCAGGATCGCCAACATAATTCTTCAAGTGAGTTATATTAAACTAGATCATATACTTGTATGGTAAATTTTTAATTTCAAAATTTAAATATAATTTTAAAAAGTTTAAAAACCGAAAATTTTAATTTCAGAAAATAGTGAAAATTATTAGAAATATAAAAGATAGGATGATATTAGTACAAATAATAAATAATAGTATTATTTTCTTAAATTTTAGGAGAAGAATTTAACCCATTATAACTATCCAGGGACTACTTCGCTTCATAAAAAAAAATGAGATCTAGGTAAGTGGGAATTTCGTGATATATTGCATTATTTGTAATGTTGTGTATAATATAACTGTGTATTTCTATATATATTCTTTGTTGTAATTGTTCTTGAAAGTGATGTGGCCATGCTTCGTGCAGGTGTGGGAATTGGTGGTGTTGGTGTGAAACATGGGAGCTAGTTGTGTTTGGTGTGTGGGGCATGTTGGGTGGTGGCAGTGCTGCAGGGTGTGTTTGATGTGCTTTGTCCTATTATGTGTGCAAGTGTTTTACTCTGGTGTGGCATGGAATAGGGGTATGTCATATTGTGATGCGTGAGTCGCTGTTGGTGATTGTGTGTGTGTGCTTAGTTGTTGCATGATTGTGTGCTTTGTTGTGTGTGTGTTTGATTGTGTGTGTGTTCTACGATGGGTGTCATGTTGTGTATGTGCATTGTGTTGCATGCATGTGTGTGTGTCATCTCTTGTGTGTTGTATCTGTGGTGTGTGTGTGGTTTCTCTTGCTTCTTTAATGAGCATGCGTGTGTGCATGTGCCCATGGCGTGATCTCTCACGTGTCTTGATTGTGTGTGTTTTGTGATGGTTTAGTGTCTGTGTGCATGTGCTTGTGGTGTGATTTGTTGTGTCTTGTTTACGTATGTGTTCTATTGGTTTAGTGTCCATGTGTGTGTGCTCATGGTGTGATCTATTGCGTGTGTCTTGTTGAGCATGTGTCTTGTTCATGTGAGTGTTCTGTTGGTTTAGTGTTTGTGTGTGTGTGTGCTTATGATGGGAATTAGCCCTATGGTTCCAACTATGGGGAAACCAAATTGGATACATGAGCCCATATGTCCACATGTTGTCTTATTTACCTAATAATAATAATTTATTTTTGTATTGCAGTAGGTAAATTTATTAGTTTTTATAGGGTGGCGAATAAAATCCAATAAGGATCAATTGTGGGTCATTCATGGACTTACATCAATCGGCCCATATGTGCTCCATTAAAGTGAAGAACCGACCATTTGATGACTTATTTGTAATTGTATTTATGTTGTTTGAGAACCAGCCATTTGTTGTTTTTATCATAATTGGAGCAAGTATAAATACTTGCTAAGTAGGGTTTAGAAAGGACTTTTTGAACTTGAGAAAAATCATCCTATTCTTGTTGTGAGGAGAGTCCTTTTCATGTAAACACAACTCTTATTAATTTAAATTGAAATTGTGGCGAGTTTGCTTAAGAAGTATCGTGAGTCATAGTAATCCTTCTTAAGTTGCTTCCAATTATTTTCTAGTGTGTCATATCTAGTTGTAATTGGTTGTGTTACTTTGTTCAACTTTCACGTGAATTAGGGTTCCAATTTTCAAATTTGATTCAATTCCAATTTGAGTGGAATTCAGTTCATTTTTATTGTTATCCTTTACAGATTATACAATTGCATTTGATCCTCATCACAATTTGGAATTGTTGTCATTTGAATTCACGCAATTTAGGGCTCAAGTGCTTGTTGGTGTCATGCCTTTAGTGGGATTGGTTTGGTGTTCATGCAATTGTCTTGGTGTGCTTGCAATTGGATTACTAGGCATATAATCTTTTTTGGTATTAGAGCAAGGTTTAGAGAAGGGAATTTCGTGAATCACAATTAGGATTTAGGGTTCTTAATCCTTCAAGACCGAAATTGGGTTGTGTGAAGGGAAATTTGAAGTCTTGTGTTGAATTGTTCTTTGAATTGCTTGCTTGATATTTAATTGAAGTATAGTGAAGTGTTGAAATCAACTAGCATCCTTGTTGTGATTGGGTTGTGAGTGGAAGAAGGGGAAATCTTTGAATTTGAATTCCATCATTTGGGTAGTGTTGATTATTGAATTATTCTTTCCTTGCAAGAATTTGGAAATTGGAGTACATAATTTCTAGAATTGCTATCCTTATCGTAGAGAATTTGGAAATAATTTGAATTCAAAAACAAACTTGAAGCTTAAGAAGTTATTGTGTATTGTTAACCTTAATACACTTTAACTATTTCTGAATTGTTTTCTTACCATTTGGAGAAGCCTTCATTAATTGTTCCATTGTTATATTGTTGCCGTGGATTATTGAAGTGGAAGAGTATGTAGTTGAAGGGGGTTACAATGTGGTAAAGTGTACGCGTGTATATGGTGTAGAAGTGTGTGTATTGTAGTTGAAGACATGTTGCACTGTGGTTGTGTGTGTGTGTATGTACCATGGTGAAGTGTGTGTGGCGTAGAAGAGTGTGTGTTGTGGTTAATTTTTTTGAATTTCCAAAGCAATCATTAAGTGCGGAAGTTATTGTGTATTGATCATTTAAACAATTTTGATTAGTTGGAATCATTAACTTGCCATTTGGAGAAGTGTTCATCATTGCTTCTAATTGCATTGTTGTTGTGATTGTAGAGTGTGCCGTGGGTGTATGAAGCTTAGGTGGAGCATACTTTGTGTTTTGAAGTGAGTGAGGACGTGAAAGTGTAGTTGTTGTGAAGGGGTGATAGTGAGGTATTACACTTACCTTGAATTGCCTTTGTATTTCAACAAATCGATTCATCAACCACGTCGAATGATAGTGTGAATGGGGGAATTGGCAATGAGGCTAATAGCCAAGTTGGTGGTGGTCAGGGTCATCGAACAGCAGGTGGAAGAACTTTGGAGGAGCAGTTACAAGACCTCACCACCATTATCGCTACATTAGCAATAAGGATAGATCGGATGACGATGCCACAACTACCAGTGGCAAATCCTTAGGCACCACTACTTAGGGTAGTTCCTCAGAATGTTCACAGGGAGGGAGTAGTTGGAGTTAATATGGGTAGAAGAATGGAAGGACATTATCATGCTCTTAGGGGGGGAGGAAAGAGATGATAATTTGGGATTAACCCTTACCCAAACAAGTATTTCAAACCACCTTGGGGATTGAAATATGTGAAATTACAGATGCCTTCATTCGATGGCAGGGGTTCAGCAGATAATTACTTGGATTGGGAGGACAAGGTTGATGGTCTGTTCGAATTTTATGAAATTGATGATAACACTAGGGTTCGTCTTGCAGCTGTGGAATTCATAGGTTATGCCACCTTATGGTGGAAAAATTTGGTGATTAGCAAATGAAGGGATGGGGAGGTTGAAATACATACTTAGAGGGACATGAAACTGGTTTTGAGGAAAAGGTTCATACTGGAACATTATAGGTAGGACCTATTTATGCATCTCCAAACACTAAGGTAGGGAGGCAAAACAGTTGATGACTATGTACAGGAGTTTGAGACACTAATGATCAGATGTGGATTAGTTTAGCCTCTTGAGCAAACCCTAGCATGATTTGTGTCTAGGTTGAAATATGAGGTTGCCTGCATTGTAGAGTTGCAAAGGTATAATACACTTGATGATGTTATATAGTTAGCCTTGAAAGTGGAGAGGCAGAGGTGATCCAACCCTTTTCGAGTCATTAATAACAGGTATGGTATTTCTACTAAACCTATTAGAGTAGATGGTCAGATGGGTGGATCAAAGGGAGTAAGGGAACATGCTAAGGCTGTAGACAAAAATATCTCTAGCATTGATAAGGAGAAAAATGTTTCTAGGGAAGGTAAAAATGTGGTTGGGTCTGATTTTAGGTAGACAGTACTAAGGTCAACCAGTGGGAAGATACGCTAGATTAAATGTTTCAAATGCATTGGTTTTGGACATATGACTGCGTAGTGTCCCAATAAAGGTTGATAACTGTTATGGAGGGAAACAGCGAAGATGATTAGGAAGAAGTTGTCAAGCTTATAGATTTATCCATAACTCTGTAGAAATATTATGATGATTAAGACGCTGAAACACATGAGAACAAAAAGGGTGAAAATTACTTACCTATTAATGTGTTACGCAGGGTTATGATCATATCTCCAGATGTTAGGGACATACTGATAGAGCTCTCGAATTTAACTGATCATTTAAGTTTTAAATTTATAACCAATAAAATTTACTATCGAGCTAGATAGTGTACCTATCGATTATAGTATAGATTTAATAGGTGTCGTCCTCTAGGATCTAGAAAATAAGTACTAGTATTACCTTTCTCTACTATCTAGTCTAATTTATGATGTAGGAATTATGAATTAAATCAATAACTAATAATTCTTAGTAACCCTAGAATTGAATGATATTATCTAAAAAGTGTATTCAATCACAAAATATACCCCTCATCTTGTTCTACCCTGACTCTTAAATTCTTAAAATAAGATATCGATTAATAAATCAATTTATACTTTGCACTGTAGGAATTCTCAAGTAAAATCAATTACTCCCTCGAGTTAATCAATTCATAATCATGCATAAGATAATGGAGACCTCTCCCTCACTACTGTTACGCAAGATCTCATTAAGTTCACAATTCTAATAAATTGTAGAAAATCAATGTTTTCCTACCTTTAGGTAAAACATGTAATCTCTCTATTCATGAAGATCTAATTTATTAGATGAAACCTTTTTCAATCTAATAAAAATCAGACACGTAATCAATTTGTGTGCATAAATCAATTACAAGAATAATGGAAACACATGAATAGATGCAAAGATATAAATAATTCATTAATCAATCAATGGTTCAGCACATGAGTTAGGGTTTCACAAGATGAAAGATATAAAGAATTACTCCTCCATGGAGTTTTCAATAAAAATAGAGAATCTAGAGAAATATAATTGATTCGTGATAAAAAGAATAATCCTTTGTTTGTTTTGTGATCTCCAATTATGCTTAGACAATTCTCCTCTTGAAGTTTGTAATAAAGCTCTCATAGGGTTTCTAGAATGAAGCTAGAAGGAAAGAAGTCATTTTAAAATAAAATAATGCATCTATTTATAGTTCTCGCAAAATCATGGTTCAACACGAGTGTTAATACGGTCGTACTCCAGGCCGTGCTGACTTTAGAATACGTTATTTTTCATTGCCCAGTTTAGCACGGCCTCTAACATAGCCATGTTGGGGGCAAGGCTGAAAAAAATTAGCTATTGGTCATTTTTTTCATCCGGCATTAGTGTCTGCACGGGTTATGCTGAAGGTTATGCTGAACTGAAAATCAATTTTCTTCATTTTTCGCCAAATTTTACCTTGCCTTTGCTTATATCATCCTTAAACCTTTCTTTTGTCTCCATTGATGCCTGAAATTAAAATTTAATCATATAAGTACCATTTTTTTCACAAATTACATGAAATCCATATAAAATTATAAGTAATAAGTACTAGAATTAAGGGTCTTTTGGCATTTATCACATACAAAGGGAGAACCTGTTCCACACACCTTGTCAGATTCAAGGTGACTTATGTATTCTTTTCATCGATGGTGGTAGTTGCACTAATGTCATATTTGCTGCATTAGTAAATAACTTACAACTAGCCACTAGTCCACATTTACACCCTTATAAATTGCACTGGTTGGACGATCGAGGTAGTTTGCTTGTTACATAGAAGACAAATGTGCCATTTAGTATAGGAGATAGATACAGTGATGAGATTATCTGTGATGTATTTCCTATGTGCACCTTTCATATATTGTTGGGTAGGCCTTGGTTATCTAATAGGAAGGTGCTACATGATGGGTTAAAAAATACTTACATGTTTTAGAAGGATGGTACTCGAATTATCTTGACTCTTATGTCTTCATTTGAAGTTCGCTCATTCCAGGAACATATTAGAAACACCAATGGCTCCTCGAGAACTCAAGCTAACAAGCAAACTCAAATATTGGGTGTTAGTCCAAGAAAAGACCCCTTAGATTTGAGGGCAAATCTTTTAGAGGCCTGAGGAGATGATAGGAATCAACCCTATGGTTCCAATAGTGGGGAAACTAAATTGGATACATGAGCTTAGATGTCCACATGTTGTCTTATTTACCTAATAACAATAATTTATCTTTGCATTGTAGCAGGTAAATTTATCAATTTTTACAGGGTGGTGAATAAAATCCAATAAGTATCAATTGTGGATCATTCATGGACTTACATCAACCGGTCCATATGTGCTCCATTGAAGTGAAGAACTGGCCATTTGAGGACTTATTTGTAATTGTATTTATGTTGTTTGAGAACCGGCCATTTGTTAGTTTTGTTGTTTTTACTCTAATTGGAGCAAGTATTTGCTAAGTAGGGTTTAGAAAGGACTTTTTGAACTTGAGAAAAATCATCCTATTCTTGCCGTGAGGTGAGTCCTTTTCATGCAAACACAACTCTTATCAATTTTAGTTTAAATTGTGGTGAGTTTGGTTAAGGAGTATTTTGAGTCATATCAATCCTTCTTAAGTTGCTTCCAATTATTTTCTAGTGCATCATATCTAGTTGTATTTGGTTGTGTTACTTTGTTCATCTTTCACGTGAATCAGGGTTCCAATTTTCAAATTTGATTCAATTCCAATTTGAGTGGAATTCCGTTCATTTTTATTGTTATCCTTTATATATTATACAATTGTATTTGATCTTCATCACAATTTGGAATTATTGTCATTTGAATTCATGCAATTTAGGGTTCAAGTGATTGTAGGCGTCACACCTTTTGTGGGATTGGTTTGGTGTTCATGCAATTGTCTTGGTGTGCTTGCAATTGGATTACTAGGCACATTAGCTCATGGTGTGATTTGTTGCATGTGTCCTGTTGTACATGTGTCTTGTTTACGTGCGTGTTTTTTGGTTTAGCGTCTGTATGCGTGTGCTCGTGGTGAGATTTGTTGCGTGTGTCCTGCTGTGCACGTGTTTTGTTCATGTGCGTGTTCATTGGTTTAGCATCTGTGTGCATGTGCCCATGGTGTGATCTATCACGTAGTGTTCTATCATATGTTGCATGTTGCGTATCTTTATGTGAGCGTCCAAGTGTGAGTGTCATGTTGTGTATTGTACTTTGTGTGTGTATGTATGTGTGTGTGTGTGTTTGGGTGCGTTGGGTGGTTCATAGTGTGTGTCGTGTGTGTGTTGTGCCTATGTGTGAGGTGCTATGTGATGTGCTGTACGCGTTATGTGGTATCGTGTGTGTTACACTATGTGCCTGTGTGTGAGGTGTTGTATGATGTGCAATGTGTGTGGTGTCATGTGTGTTGTGTTGTGTACTTGTTTGTGAGGTGTTGTGTGTTGTGATATGTGAGTTGTGTGGTGTCGTGTGTGTTGCACTGTGTGTGATGAGTTGTGTGTTGTATTCTATGCATTATGTGGTGTCGAGTGTGTTATACCATGTTTGTGTGTGACTATGTGAGCATGCATGCATGCGTGCGTGTAGGGTAGTATGGGTATAATTTTGCAGTGTTGTGTACTTTGTTATCGCTTTTGATTATATGTTGTTTGGTCACCTCGAAGGAATAAATTAATTATTATGGCATAAATAAAAATTCGACATGCATTGCATGATGTATTGCACTATGATTGAAGGCCATCACTACTATATGACACATAAGAAGTAATTGTGTGGGGATTATTACTCTGCCATCAATGAACTACGTGACTAAAGAGGTTATTGCGTCTTTGATAGATTGGAGTAAGAGAGTTTTACATGTCCTTGAGGGTGTGTGCTCGGTGTGCTAATTGACTTTTGGAGCTTAAGACTTTTACATTTTTAAGATAATCAATAATAAAGAAATAAGATGGAAAATAAGTGGATTAAAATACTCGGGCACTGATGGTAATGAGAATCCTTAACCCAAGGTCAAGGAGGGTGTTAAACCCTAAACTTTACATTAGTTACCGAAAGGCTGCATGTGATGTTACATATGGCTAATCATACATAACATATGATTGAAAATGTGTTTGATTTGCTTGTTCTTATGCAGTATTGAGAGTATTGCATTTCTATCTCACTAAACGATAATGGCTCACCTCCTATAGATTTTATGATGTAGGTTGCGATTATGAGAGTCTACCGGGTAAATGTATTACCCAAGTAAGTAAATCTTAATGCGGAATTATTGGAATAGGGAATGAGGAATTGAGAAATAGAATAGATTTCTCATGTAAATTATGTTAAAAGACTGAATGATTATCTATTGTATATATGTTAATCCGAATTAGCAAAATTTTAGCTTGTTTTGTAATGGGATCTAAATAGGTCTACTTTTGGAAAACATGCTTTATATGTGGTGCAAGATATCAGAAGTTCCAGATGAAATAGAGAAATGAAAAAGGCATTTGATTTTGTTATTTCAAATTTGACAAATCAAATTGAAATGGTGATTTAGACACTTTATGATTGCTTATTTGAAGCTAGGTAACCGTAGCGAGTTGTCATGATTAGGGTCCCCTGTGGGGTGTGATAGCTTTTGGTGGTATTGGAGCTTAAGTTAAAATTTAAGATAAAACTTAAATTAGGTAGAAGCCGATTTAGGGGTCAATGTCTTAAGAGATTGACTTAGCAACCTAATAGTTATGAAAGATCTACCCAAGTAAGTGAGAGTGGGTAGAACTTGGGAATATGAAAAATAAATAACTAATCACTCATGAAATTTTGTATTTAGTGATGGTGCAGGCAATACTTAAATGCTTAGATCGAAGTTGGAACATGTGCTAAATGGAGAGAGATTACGATTTGGTGGAGTATAGACTAAAGATGTAAGGGATTCATGCTCATTACGAGTTTTTCTATTTAAACAAAATAGTGGATGATATAATTAAGAGTTGGAGAATGTGACTAATGGAAAAATGGAAATATCAACTAGATAGGTTTAGTGAAGACTTAGGAGGTAGGTATAGTAGATATATTACTATATTAGCTTTAGAAGCCCAATATGCCAAGATGATGGGCTTGGATGATGAATTGATGAAAATATTGTTTGTGGCCTAATTTAATCTGGGATGGGGTATCCTTGGGGAGTTTGGAAACCTCCCATTAAGCTAAGAGGGAATATACAAATCTATGATTGGAGACCAAGATTTGATAGTGACTTATTATATTCCAAGGATTCTTGGGACACCTTGGATTATATTGAAAATAGAGAATTCGAGATTGTAGATTAAGGAGAAATGCTTGTGATACATCTTGAAGAAGAAGAGGAGGAAGATCTAGGAGAAGATTCAACACCTAATGAAAATTCTGATCTTGACAGTGCCCTGGAAATTGAAAGTGTGGCTTTAAATTCCATAGAAGAGGAAGGAGAAGAGGAAGATAAAGTAAGTAAAAGTGATGAAGCCATGAGTGATGGTTAAAGGAGTGTTACTTAAGAATATAAGGATAAATTTGATGCAACTTTTTGAAGAAAATAATATATAATATATATATATATATATATTAATATTAAAGGAAAGTGTACATTTTGCGGAGACTCTGAAGGGAAATTTTGTAGTTTAATACATATTCCTTTGAATTGATGATTCTATAGGCTATAAATGTAGGAAATTTAAATTTTGTAAAACATATGAAGAGGTTGCAATTTTTGTGCACCATCAACCTTATATGTGAATATACAGATGTGTTATATGACTTTTATTGATATTAATATCATGATTGATATGTATCATTGAAAATGTCTTAACATATTGCAAAGGACCCTAAGTTAGCTCCATCTTCATCATCAAAGGACACATTTGTTGAATCTATATCTCCATAGATAATTATCCTAGATGCTCCTTAATGGAGAAAAGTAACAACAATAGCGACCTCATTTGTAATCCTCAACTGACCTTCCAATTGTAGCAACTGATTTTCACCACTCAACAAATGAGTGTAGTAGACATTACTCTTTTCTATATTTTGTCCCTCAACTACTAATTCTAAGGCTAAGTGCCCAACAGAGGGAAACAATCCTCCTCCTATCTTGAACATGATCTTCACGTAATGGAATCAACATTAAATGCTCAAAATCTCCCAACTTAGCTCCATCTTAATCATCTAAAAATATATTTATTTGTTTTATGTCTTCATCGATAACTATCCTAATGTTTCTTGATGGAGAAAAATAACGCCTGGCAACCTCACTTGCAATCTTCGACCAACTTTCCAATGGCAATAACTAATTTTCACCATTCACAAGACAAGTGTGAGCAAATGCCACTCTTTTGTGTATATCATCCTTCATTTACTAATTCGAGGCTAAGTACCAAATAAAAGAAATTCAAGGCTGAGTACCAAATGAAGGAAAACTATCCTTCCTGTTCTTAAACACAATCATTATCCAATGGAGTCAACATGGGATGCACCAAGGCCTCTAACTTAGCTCCATCTCAATCATCTAAAAATGCATATGCTAGATCAAATTTGGATCCTCTAAAATTATTTTTCCTAAAATTTCTTAAAATTATCTCCTTAATATGTTAATATGTATAATCAATGATTGAGATTATTAACAAAAAAAAAAAAAAAAGATGGCAACATGATGATATCATAAAATATTTCAAAAATTAAGACATCTAACGATAGAAAACTTTAGAGAAAAATAACATTAAAGAGTTCATTTTCATGCTGGATCATCTTTCCATGGATAACTATCATGGATGTTCCGTAATGGAGAAAAGCCTCAGCAATAGCAACCTCATCTACAATCCTCAATTGACGTTCCAGTGGCTGCAATTGATTTTCACCACACAACATACGAGGGTGGTAGACATCACTCTTTTCTGTATATCATCCCTTACCTATGAATTCTGAGACTAAGTGCTAAATAAAGTAAAACCCTCATCCTCCTTTTCGAGCATAATCCTCACCTAATGTAATCAGCATCGAATGCACAAAACCCTTAATTTATCTCCATCTTAATTATCTAATAGTACATTTGTTAGATCTATGTCGCCATGGATTACTATCTTGGATATTCTCTAATGGAGAAAAGTAATGGCAGTGGCAACCTCATTTGCAATCCTCAACCCACCATCCAATAGCAACAAAAGATTTTCAACATTTTAGAAATGAGTGTAACAGCTTTGATTTTTTATATGCTCGAATATAAAATAGTCCATTCAACTTGGATCAAGTAACCATGAAACATCTACATTCTTATGCTTGCTCATCTGAGAAGTAACTACAATTTCATTGCTAATCATATCAATTGATAGAAGTGTCCATTGTACAATCTTACTAAAAGGATGCACGCTTCATGACTTCTTTCATAGAGTCCAGAACTTCCCAAGATGCTGTATAAAATTTTGCTTCTTTGAAATCCATTTATGGTATGAAGGGATTCATCATGGAAATAAAAGTGAATGGGAAGGTAGTTGCCATTGAAGGAGGTGATCCATTTATCTAAAATGACCTCTCCCTTCTTAAGAGAGATGCCTTTTTTGCTTTACCATTTCTTTTAGTTATAATAATGTTATGGTATGTTGGATTGACTTTATATAGATGAAATATGACATTTATTTCTCCCAAACATTTCTTTAGTGGATTTCTCTTATTGATGTTAACAACAACTATTTCCTCTTTTCTTTCTCCTTCTCCTTATTTTTAATGTTTGTTTATTCTTTCCAGTAAAATAATCGAAGAACCGTAATGGAAAATGGATATATATTTAAAGCCCAGCATTGTAACATATTGTTTGCTTGGAAAATAGTCAGGAAATTTTGTTTCAAGTAATAAGCAAGCATACCGAACAATCAACGACTCTTTTTCCCCCACTAAGAGTCTTACGTGTCTATGTTGTATATATATTCACTAAATTACGTATCTTTATGTTAATTACTCGTCGTGATAGAAAAAAAAAAAAAAGAAGTAAAGACAAAAATTAATATGGAGGGATCTACCGGAATCTGATTGCATTGACTTTATATATATATTTGACATAATGAAAAGACGAAAGTATGAATACGGCTACGACAAAACACATCTTGTTTGTAGATTGTTTATCTTAAAAATTTTATCACTGTAACTTTTCTCCGCTATCATCTTCCACCATAATTTAAAATAAGATATACATGAAATAGTTTGTTGAAAATAAATACGAACAAAATCCAGTCAAAACTTACCCTTAAACGAAGTTAGCAAGTTTAGGATTACTAGAACGTTTAACTTCATTTCTCCACCCCCCCCCCCCCCCCCCCCCCCAACTCTAAATCGAGATTGACTTTATTTGAAAGTCTATTTAAAACCAATTCAATTATTTTCTTCCATTATCAATGAAAGCCTGGACGGTAACATATTTTGTAAGTTTTTTTTTTTTTTTTTGCTAGTGGTCTAAATAGAATATTCTTCAACTTGTGCGTGACTAACGCGTTACAAAAGGGCACCCTTAGAAAAGGCATGCTTTCTTTTCTTTCTGTTTTTTTTTTCTCAACACACTAATGATCATATGAGGAAACTACATAAAATAGAAATTATAATATTTTATGTGTAATATCTTAGAAACCGGAACGCCATAGCTCAAACATGCCGCTACTAAGTAGTAACACGTTAAGGCTCTAAGTCCCTATTCCAATTTCAACATATTCATCTCTACTATACATTATTATCAATATAACTTTAATAATAAAAATGGATGACTCTTAGGAAAATCATTCCAATCACCATTACTTAAAAAAAAAAACACATTAAGGCAAATAAGCTAAAATAATGCATTTTTAAAAAATAATTGCAAAATAGGGTACTTAGTAAAATAATTCCTGAAATAGGTGGTAAAGTCACGGACTTGGAACACATCTTCAGCTGAGCCAAAATTGGCCCAACTAAAAGTGTAAACTGAGTACGTGCCTTTAGTACAATCCGATTTTTTTTTCTAATAATTTTTTATATCAATTATTATAATTTTAAAATTTATAAAAATTATTTTTTTTGTTATTCTCATCTGAGATTTTAATGTTTTTTAAAACAAAAAAAAAATAATTTGAGGAAATTTATCATTGAAAAAATTTGATGGTTATAAAAAAGGTTAAAAAACAATTGTTAAAGAAAATATAAAAGCGCAGATATAAAAATAGAAAAAAAATAATTTATTAGAAAATGTTAATAAATTACAAATTTTCAATTAGTAATGTAAATGAATCACAAATGTTGATGAATGGTTTCTTTCTTGTTGCATTAAGACAAATGGATGAAATGGTCCAGGCTTCATCTAATATGCATAATGAAAAAAAAAATAAAAAATTAAACATTATACAAACAACGATTTGATATTATAAATTGGTAAGGCTAAGCTAAGAGTTAATTAATCATGTGTCTGATGATTCAGCGTTTACCATTATCATGTCGACGTAAGCATGTTCTTCTATTATGGCCTTCTCCTCGGCAAAGTCCACATGTGATCTTATCTGGACGTTCTCTAATGTCCATCTTCATGTGGTATTTTTTTCATATTGATTTCCCCTTTTTCCGTGCAAGCTTTCCTCTTAAACAGAGTAACGGGAAATGTACTGGTTCTCAATTGAGGTCACCACCTATGAGTAGGAAGTAGGCCTATATGTAAGCTCCAGGTGGGTCTACTTGTACCAATCCGGTATAGTTGTCGACATATCGAGCCTAATGGAAGCAGTTACTACATATGCATGTGTAGTAGATGAAGTCAACAATGTGTGTTCAACCCCCTCCCCTTAACTCGCTCACTACACAACAACTACTAGCGAGCAATTAAAAAATTCTTTCTTGCTTATTGTAGTTAATGACCCTATAGTTGCTAGCTCATAAACTCCATCCGTTTATCTTTTCAGTAGCATATTTGGTGAAGATTCTATTCTTCGCCATATTCCTAAGTGCCTTTGAATGCTTGTTGATGAAGTAAGCTACAAAATTATAAAAGGTCTTCTTCACCAAAGCAGCCACTAGTAACCCCCAAGCTCCTTTCAAGATGGAATTGTAGCTTTCCATAATGTTAGAGCTCATATACCTAAACTAATAGCAACTATCATTGGCCAGCATCCACATCTCCACTAACACATCGTCAAACCATGTCAGGGCATCACACTAAATAGTCCTCACCTGGTCCATGAAATAGTTCAGTTTTTGAACTTGTGCCTGCATCCTTACATAGGTAACTAACTTCTTACATTGCATATTTTTGTGTGCTTGGTTGAAGACTACACTACAAATGGAAGGTGCCATCCATTGACTCAAGCTTCAACTACTTACTTGATGCTAGGGTATCTGTACGATATGAGGCAAATGGTTTCACGACCTTCACGGTCGCCAGCCACATTTTCCTTCAATTTTCTCAAAAACTAGCCTATGTTTTAGCCAACTCATCATCTATGAGAGCAAATGCCAACAGAAGTATATGGTTATTATCATCAATGCCACAAGTAATCAACAACTTGTGTGTGTACTTTCCATATAGAAAAGTTCTATTAATGGTAACAACTAGTCTAAACAATCTCCACACTGCAACACATAGCCCGAATGCCCAGCAAACCCACTTAAGAGTGGATACCTCAAGGGTATTTAATCTTCCCTACCCCTAATCAACTCGTGTTCAAAGATTGATATATTTTTTATTGCATTTAGAATCTTAGGAAGCTCATTATAAGACATCTCTCAATTCTCATACACATGCTTAATAGCCCGTTTCTTGCCCTCCCAAACTTGTCTCCTAACTATCTTGTAATCAAATTCCCATTCACAATAAAAGCGAGCTCAACAACCTTTTATTAAGATTTTCTTTGACAAGATTAACAAACCGACTTGCAAGAAGATTGCAATCCAACTATGGGTGATCCTGACTTATCATCAAGTTGATGCATGTGTGTGGACCTTCAAATTTGGAAACTACAAACTACTCCTCTAACTTCTTCTTATGGGCCCGAAGCTTCCATTTACAACTATCTTCTCTTTCTGAACAATAAATTGACTAAAGCAACGTATTAGATTCTACAACGGTGAAGTTATAATGGTTCTTCACATGGTGAGCTTTAACTGCTTGAATAACAACTACCTTTGTCATAAATCTCATGCCCTTATTGACCTCGTCACTACTGCTTAAACTACTACACATTGCATTTTTCTCCTACTCGAACTAGATGTAACTGTCATCATCGCTAACATTGTAGAAGGGAATGGAATCTGTAACTGCTATATAAGGTGGTTCGGCCTGCCTTGACTTATATATTGAATATGTTGAGTGCCCTGGTGCAATTGGACAATCCTCTTCAGCTATATCATCTCCTTCGTTTTCACTTTCCCCATCTTCCTACTTAGAGTTTTCTTCATAATCAGAACTTTCCTCCTCAACACCCATTCCCACATTGGTTTCCATTGCAGTTTCTACTCCCAAATGCACCATGTAAGGATCACGTGTATCTGGTTGTTATAACACTGGAGTAACTATTTTGTCCACTTTATCTTCATCATTTAATAGTGCCTCTTCTATAGGGGTTGGAACATATGCTTCAAGTATCGACGACTTAGGAGGGATTTCTTCCCTATTAAGTGAGGAATGTGTTTACCTATTTTCTTATAATGTCTGTTGTTCGGAGAGACCCCCCAAATCTTCAGAAATCCTAACATTAAACTATTGTATACCATGCTCTCCAAAGGATTTAGCCATTTCAATTTGATTTTCAACATCACCATCGTCTTTAATTTCCATCAGGGCGTAAGATGCATTATCCCTATAGAAAATAGGATGCCTATGAATTATCTCAACCCTCACTTCAATTGGATCGACTCCAATACTCTAGCATATTCTATACAGGAATTCGGTGTAATTCACATTCTTTTTCATTTTTAACTTCTTAACCAGATCCTTATAATATTCCAACCCCCATTTACCATTGATAATATTTCCAAATGCGTAGACTAGCAATTTGATATAGTAACCCATTTATCATGTTCATAATATAGATAATTTATCAACTAATCGACAAAAACAACTAATATCGGTTGTTTAACCTTGACAATGCACAAAAATGATTATTTTCTTAGCTTGTAACAAAAAAAAAATTATGTTTTTAACTTTAAATATTGTTTCAAAATTTCATAAGAAAAATTGGCAATTTTATATAAGAACACAAGAAAGGTTAGTTTATAAAAACTTTTTAAAGTTTTTGTTTAAAGATTATTCAATTACAAATATTTTTTTATAACAATATAAATAATAAACCAAAATTTTATATTTAAAATCAATAGAAAAATTTTTATCGACATAATGTTAATCTTATTCCCATACTAATAGAAAAATTAACTACCACATGCTACGTATTACAATATTTATATAAATCAAGTCTAACATACTATAAACTAACAACAAGCAAAAGTTTTTTTTTTTTAACAAAACATTATGAAGAATCATGGTAAAAGTTTTGTCAAATGGTGAAAACTAACACAATAGCAAAAAAAAAGAAAAAATTCAATTTTTAGTGAAAATGTCACACTCCAAAGGGGGCTTAGAAGCTTCTACTAAAAGCTATCATGGCACGTGTACACCCATTACATAATAACCGTTTTACGAGCCAGAAATCGTAAGACTCTAAGTAATAAATTAAACAATTATAGCTATTCATATTTCATAAAATCATACAATGAGAGTATAACTATGGATTCCATACCCCACGATTAACCAAGATCGTAGAGAGTCGAAATCCCCTACTAACTAGTAAAATGGAATAAAACCCTAAGTCTCACAAATTCAAACTTTACATCAAAGTCCTAAAATGGCATTTCATCTAGATAGTCTACCAATCATATTCTTACTTTATCATTCTTGGCTTCCAAAAACTCTTGAAACTTCGCATCTTATCCCATTCCAAGCATTTATAATTTTTACCTGCAAAACAATTTGTGGAGGGGTGAGCTAATAGCCCAATGAGATAGGAGTGCAATCTTTCAGTGTTGCAATAAACATAAACAATTTTAAGCAAGTTATCAAAACAAATGATATGCAGGAACAATCATGTGAATGTACCTTCTTACATGGTCTTCTGATAACTGACGTGAAGTCTAGGGTTTACACCCCCTTGACCTTGGGTTAGGGATTTTGGAGCCACCATCAGTGCTCGGGTCTCACAACCAATTCAATTTCTCTTATCTCTTTGATAATTAAATATCTTTTAACTTTAATATTAAAAGCTCGAGTGTTCTCATACACTGAGCGCTCTCGTGCCTTATGCACTAAGCAATACCCTCAAGGATCGACCAGACTTAGAATCGTCAAGGCGCAACAATCCCCTAGTTACTTAGTTTGCACTTGGTGGAACAGTAATCCTCTTATTACTTCTGGCGAACCCTGTAGCAGTGATGACATTCAATTTCAAGCAATGTCTCGTGCAATGCATGTCTAATTTTATTTAAGTCCAATCCTTTAATTAATTGGTTTAGGGTGATCAAACAATAGAAAACCACAAGCTAATCCATGCTCAAGGCTATAAAGTAAAATAAAATAAGTAAACTATCGGGCATTCAAGAGTACAATTCCAAGGACAAGCAATAGGAACCCAATCAATCCCACAAGTAGAACCATTACACCTCATATTCCCATTTACCACAACAAGAAAAGATCATGCATTTCACATCACGGATAAGGCACGGAAGATCAGACTAACAAGATAGAATCGATCAAGCTAGACACCAAGTTTTAGTTAAATAATAGTATAATATAATCTAAATCACCTCAACCATCCAATCCCCCACTTGGGATTGATTTACAATTACCATTCCTTGACACCTCTATGCCATGGCACTTCTCAAGTGCTTCATTTAACATATTCAAGATTTAAGTGACAACCATGTCAACATACATTCCATTTAGAACACATACAATCATTTCACATGACAAGTCACATCCATAAAATTAAACAAGAAGTTATCAAGCAAGGGACTTCCACTCATGATTATAGTTACATGTTTTGTCCTTAGATATATACATATATACTTATGACGTACAAGGTTTAAGATACATCCTGAAAATGGAGGAGAGAAAATAATCACCCCCTATAGTATTTCAGATATTGGGATTCTGTAGAGATACTTCTTCAGATGGATTGCTAGGAGAAAACAGAGTCTCTAATGCATTTTATCTGCTAGATTTGAGGACAAATCTTTTTAAGGCTCGAGGAGATGATAAGAATCAAAATCCGATAAGACCTATCATTAGGCAAGAACTAAAGGATTTCGAATATTAACGATGAAGGCCCATTTTGAGCAAATTGACCCTGGAATTATTTGTTTACTAAACTCTTTTCTTTTATTCATGTATTTTATATTCCAATAGGAATACTTATCATGCTTTACAGGGCGATGGACAAACTCACTCAGACTCAGCTTGTGGGTTATCTATAGACCGACCTAAACTGACGATGAGCTGGGCTAACGAATCCTATGGAAGAACTAGCATGATGAAGACTATTTTTATTTATAATTATTTCTTTGGACTATTTATGTTGTAATCTTTCTTTTGGGACACTTTCATTTGCTTGTAATTGTCTTTTAGGACCAGCCACCTTAAAAGTGGCATAGTTGTAATTTTGTGGACTTTTTAACCCTAAAAGGAGCAAGTATAAATACTTGCTTAAGTAGGGTTTTGAGGAGGCCATTTTTCATATTTGAGTATACGCTTTGCATGAGGATTAGGGTTCTCCTAATTGTCATTAGAATCTTATCAATTTCAATCCCAAGAGTTGAAATTGTGGTGAGTGCAACACTTTGAAATTGTGAGTAATATCAATTTGATTTTGTTGTGAATTCTTTTCTTCTCTAGTGTGTAATATCTAGGGGTGAATTGAGATAGTTTTTGGTTAGATTTGCTTCCTATTCATTTCGAAATTTTGTGCTTAATTGAGATACTTTGCATTTGAATTCGGTTCATCCTTAATGTGTGCTTCTTGAACCGTGATTAGCACATGTGGAAAGGGGTTCTTAGTTATGAAGATTTGTTGAAATTGTGAATTATTCACGTGGATTTATATGTGATTAGTGTTATGTTAGAAGAAATTATTATTGTGGAATTATAATTGCATCATTGATTATTTGGATCCCATTGTATCTTCACTAGGGTTCACGCAATTTTACCCTTTTGAATCGGTTATTGATTTGAGAGTTGAAGTTGTTCCTTTGGTTCATTTGATTGTGCTTAGACCTTGGTTTTAGGCACATCAAAGTGACTCAAAGGGTTGTTGCATCTTTGATGGAACCAAGTTTAAGGATTTTACCCATCCTTGAGGGTTTGTGTGCTTAGTATATAGTTAAGATACCTAGAGCTTAAGATTTAAAAGATATAACATAATTAACTAAGTAAGAAGATGAAAACTAAGATATGGTATCGGAGCACTGATGGTAAATGAGAATCCCTAATGTAAGGTTAAAGGAGGTGTTAAATCCTAGACTTTACGCTAGTTACCGGAAGACTATATGCGATGTTGCATTGCATATGATTGAAAACTTGCTTAAATTACTATGTGTGTATAGTATTGAGAGTATTGCACTCCCATCTCAATGAGACATAGTGTGTACTCACCCCTTAGTAGAATATTTTGTAGGAAAAACTACAAAATCTTGAGAAAGGATAAGATATGGTGTGATTAGTTTGATCAAGAGTTATTCGTATCAAGGTTGAAAGTATAAGAAGTATCAAAATAGATTTCTTGGTTGTAAAATGTTTATTATCTTACTTTAAGGAACTCAATGAAAAAATAGAATTTGTAAGTCTTAAAATTATTTTTCCATTTTACTATTTTAGTAAGAAATTTTGATTCTTTATAACCTTGGTTGATCATAGAATATGGGAATATATAATTATTTTCTTATTATATGATTAAATATAATAAGATTAGTCATAATCAATTAAATGATTATCTAAAGTCTTGTAACCTTTGACTTACAAGGTAATTATTATGTAACGGGTGTATACATGATATAATAGCTTTTAGTAAAAACTTTAAAACTTCCTTTTGTAGTGTGATGGCAATCAATTAAATAATTATCTAAAGTCTCACAACCTCTAACTTATAAAGCGATTATCATGTAACGGGTGCATATGTGATATAATAGTTTTTAGTAAAAGCTTCAAAGCTCCCTTTTGTAGTGTAATAGCATCAATCTCCCTATCAAAACTCCTACTAGACTCCTTAGACATGCCATAGTTTCTCCAAAGAACCTCTTCTGCCACCACCTAAGGGAGAATGCCTCTCCCCCTTTGATTAAAATGGGTACGAGATAAAGATGAAGTGTTGATAGAGCTTTTTGAATATGAACCCTTAACCCTCTAAGACCTTTGTTCAGGCTCTACTTTCATAGATTGACCTATTCTAGACCGCTCTGTATAGAATTTCCTAGATTCGATCCACATTTTAACCTCTAGATCGAATCATTCATACATATCCTCATAACAGATAAGTATGAAAGAATACTATAGATAATGAAAGGAGCTGGTCAAAGATATACCCCCACAATACTCCAAGAAGATCTCAAGAGTTAATATACACATGATTTACACAGCAGATTTTTGCATTTATAGGATTTAAACGTGATTTTATTTGTTTTTCTTATTTTCTACTTTTCTATTCTATGCGTTATTCATAATTTTATCATATTAATTAATTCAATATAGTTAATATATTTAATAATATGATCTTATTAAAGTAATTATAGTTGATTAATCAGAATTCTAAGATGTATCCCTAAAATAACAATGACAAATAATGATGAAACATAGATTATTAGTTTGGTAAAAGAAAAAGCACATATTAGTTATGCAAAACTACCAAAACATAAGTCATATTTTTACTTTTCCAAGAAATTCCTAAAATAATTTTAACACATAGAGCAAATTAAATTCCATAATTCATCCTTCAATTTTTCTTAATTTCTCCTAAGGCTAAGAGAATCTTAAATTAAAGCTATTTAGACCTATAATTTAGTGATTTGAGAGAATTAAGTCAATTGTATAATAGTAATAATCAACCATGTGGTTGTGCTTAACAACTCAACCAACAAACTTTGTAAGTTAATAAACTGACTTGTAGACGTAGTTGGCCCACTCTAAAATGCATTTAATTCAATTGGGTTCAAAAAAGGGATCTTTTGATTTTTCACTTATTTTCTTTATTTTATTATCTCTAAATTTTGATGTTAGAGTGTAGTCTACAATTCCAAAAAGATTTCATCAATTGTCTAATCAAGACTTTCGATCTAAACACTCAAATTTTACTCATCACTTCAATTAACTAAGATTTCATATCATATTATCAAAATTCTATTATCAATTAAAATTTTTGGACAAAAACTTAAATTGCTATTTCCAGTATCATTTCCCTCATCATCTAACCTATGAATTTAATTTCTAAGTCGATTTTTAATAAGTTCTATTGTTATCCTTTTCCTAATCTCAGTGACTTCTTATTCTTATAATTTTTTTTTCATAATTAATCCTAAGGTTTTAGATTTTTCTAACACTTCTAAGGTTTGATCTCTTTTAATCAAGCTTTAAAAGTCTTAAACTGTACAGTGTGATCCTAAAGTTTGTTCCTCTCCTATTGCAGTCAGAATCTCTCTCTCTCTCTCTCTCTCTCTCTCTTTTTCCTTTAGCTGGAGTGAATAGTGAGAAAAGCCTAAAATCCTATCTATATAGTTTTAGACAATATTTAAATGAGTCTATCTTAAAAAGACTTTTAAATTTAACTGCAATTTTAAATTCCGTCATCAATCTCAAGGATAAAATGATTAAGCAAATACAAAGGTAATTTAAAAAGGTGCATTTCCGATTTATGCAAACAATATTTATAAAATATTATAAACAAGTAAAAAAAATTTAATGTTTACCACAATAAAACAAACCCCACTCAAATATAAAAGGATTAAGCAAACATAAAGGTAATGTAAAAAGGTGCATTTACAATTTATGCAAATAATATTTATAAAAGATTATAAACAAGTAAAAAAAAATTAATGTCTGTTAGAATTGTTACTGTATAGTATAGTGTAGTATAGAGTAACTTGTCCTGCACGTGTATTATACATATAAATATTTCTTTTATAGCACTAACGGACTAACACAAAAAAAAAAAAAAAAAAACCTACTATTTGGTTTTTCCTCCGATTGCTGTGTGTTTCTGGTTCAACCTTCGTCATCGCATCTCATTCTTCTTCTTCCACATACTGTAAGTAAATTTCTACTGCAATCAGTATTGAAGATTTAGGTTGTTTTACATGATATCAGAACAGGGCAATTAGGCTTATTTACCACATTAAACCAGACCCGAGAAATGGATAAGACACGGATTCAACGAGTCCATCGTCAATAAACAAACATATTTCAATTAAAGATAAACTGATGTATAATGATATCGTATCGTGTACAATATTCATAAAATATATCCTCGTTGTAGTTTACAAGCCCTATATGTGTGCATTTCATTATTCGGAAGGATATAATAACAATTATTATGATTATAACAACATGAGGGGAAACAAGAAAACAAATTTACCATTTATGCATTGGTTGATTTATCATTACGGCCAATTTTATGGAATAGTATTTGGAATTTCGCTTGTTTGGTTAATAATAAACTATGGCGCATGATAGGCAATTTTAATAATATCATTCATACGCATGAAAAATGAGAAGGGAGTGAATTCACATGAAATAGAGCCCATTGGTACATGTCCTGCATGAATGAGTTGTGGATTTATGACATGTGGTATAGTTGTCCAAGATATGCATGGTCAAATAGGTAAAATACTACTTCACTGGGCCAAAAACGTTTAGACAGGAGCTGCTAGAGTGCATGGAGGTTTTTATATCCGGAATGAAGAATTTTTCACTTGCCCAAGTGGCCTTTTAACCATTGTCCTTTATTAATGGTCATTAATGAGACAAGTATTAATTATTGAAATCAAATTTTCAGATTCTAACATATGCGGTTTTCTCATCTTATTTGTTTACCTCTAATTAGACAGGTTTGGCTTAAGAATGGTAATGATGTGCTAAAAGCAATTGAAATGCTACCTAGTCATATAAGATATTGGAATAAAAATGTGTTTGGTATAGTGCAAGTACAAAAAAAAAAAAAACATATTTTAAATCAATTAAAAGTCTTGAATCAACAAATTGCAAATAGCCCAACAACTAATCTTTTGCAACATCTAAAGCTACTTAGAGATTAGTTGAGCAAAGTTTTGGAAAGCCAAGAATGACTATGAAAAATGAAAGCCAGAACTAAATGGATCAAAGATGAAGAGTAGAATATGAAATATTATCATTTCTTAGTTTTGAATAGAAGAGCAAAAAATAGAATCTTAGCCTCAAAAGATAACTTGAGAGTTTGGAAATATGAACAACATGAAACTCAAGAGATATTTCTCAACTTCTTTCAAAATCTGTTTTGTACTCAAAAGGAGATGAGCAACATTGATAACAACATTTCTCATTAATTTCATGGATGTTTGAAAGTGGTTGAGAATCTAGAACTTCATAAACCAATCAAGAGTGAAGAAATTTGGAAAGCTCTAGGAAAAGATGGGCGTCACACATACTTTTTGGTAATGCCCTAAAACTTAAGATGGATACAACCTATCATGTATCCTCACTAGGTGAAAACACACAAATGCTCAAAATCTACTAAATTTCACCATCAACATCTGGATAGTCATAATAGTCAATAAAAGTATTCTCCATATATATATAAATAAGTAGCCCAACAATTACCACTTGCTCTCTCCATATAAAAGAAATGAGAATGAACAACTATCCTCAATAAATAAATCATATTCAATCTCCTACTATCATTACAGCGAAAGCATTTTAAAACTTAAGTACAATAATAGTCTCAAACATATTTAATCTAAACAAAGTCGTCTAGTGTTTGTCTTTCTTTTCATCTGACTATTACTCCTCATAGTACACATACTCTACATTCTCTTTAGAATTCTAGTTTATATCCACTATTGTCTCATCATACCCTACAATTTCCCTTGAAATACCTGCAATTGAAAAAAGGTCTCATGTGGGATAAGCTAATGCCCAATACAATATACACCAACAATCACACATGCATGCCATGCCAAAAATACCAACACAAACATATGCAATAGGATATCTATCTAAATACAGTTTATTATCTTTCGTATCTTTTAGTCCAATACACAATTTGCTTCGCCATTATCACTATACATACCTTACACATGTGCATATATACACATATATATGACAAATGGTACTCCTTTTTGTCCATGAGTCTATACCATAAATAATTATACATATAGGATAGTTGGTACTCCCTATTGTCCATGAGTCTAAGAGTTTTTCCATACCATACATACATATATATACATATGACAATGGGTCCTTCCATTATCCATGAGTCCATACCATACATAATTTATCCATATACGATAGTGGGTACTCCCACTATCCATGAGTGCAAGAATCCTTCCATAACACACATATAAATCCATCCATACCATATTACCCTAAATCTACCCAAATTATTTTAGTACATGACTCCACTAGAAACAACGTCACATACCAATCATCAAGGTACCACCCTAAGATCATCAACCCTCTTTCGGTTCCTTGGGCCCAGCTAAGTGCAATCACACATAACCAGTCACTTCCATTTTCAATATTAATTGAGTTCATATTTCTAACCTAACACATACAATCAATAAGCATAATATACACATACCTAATAAGCAACAAATGATTCCTCCACACTCTTGTAACCCCTCAATCCTTAAACCTATTCAAATCCACAATTATGTACACTTAGAATCGTAAGTGAATGAAATACAATAGAATAGTGAGTGTCCCAAAACAACATAGCTATGTGAGTAGTAGTGCAAAGGGACATAGAGAGAACATGATGGGAATCAAATCACGACTATTACAACTTTGTTTAACGTGGGAATCAAATCACAAGAGCTGGAGATGTATACCTTTATGGCCGGCGACTTTCCTTTAGACCGGCCATTCATGGCCAGTGATGTGGAGATAGGCCAACCATCAAGGCTGACGGCTTTGGCATCTAATCCGGCCATCTAGGCCAGTGGTGTACTATTTAAGGCCAATGGCCTTGCCTCCTAAGCCAGTGGCCTTCATAATTCCAAAGCCGGCAACTTATGTAGGTGAACCGGTTGATTTTTATGGCTTTTCGCATTTTGTTTCCTTTTACTATATATAGGTTATAATGTAAGGATTTAGGGACTTTTGAACCTTTGAGAAATTACATATTGAAGTTTGATCTTCATTTTACTCTTATTAATCTGTTAGATTGTGGCGAGTGACAGTGTTGAATTGTTGTGTGTTATATCAACAAATCTGTACTAGGACTACCCTTTTGCTGGTACATCATATCCAGTAAGGATTTAGGGTTTATTTTGTGTTCTTGTTCGTTACTTGATTTTTAGATTCAATTATCATTGATTGTTGCTTAGAAATTAGGATTATCTGATTATATAATCGTTTGAAGCACATCATCTTTTAGTATTAGAATTCAGATTGAGATAAGGGATTGTGACTATTAGAATTCCTTTAACAAATTAGGGTTCTTGAGATTTTGAAATTGTGTTGTAGAATTCATATCCAATTGAAAATTAGGGTTTCTTCCATAATTTTTTGTTGTAGGTTGTACGATTCTATTGTCATGGGTTTTGAATTTTATTATTGGATTGATTAATAGAATTAACGTTGGTTGTTGTTGTTGTTGTTGTTGTTGTTAATGTATCCTGGTTGTATTGTTGTTGTACTGGGTTTTGAGTTAAGGATCGAGCAGAGGTTGTAATTGGGATTGTGTTGTTGGGGATTGTTGCAGTGATTGTGATATGTGAATTATGTGCTAAGATTACAAATTCTGTTGAGTATGTTAAACAATAGTGTTAGTGGAGGAATCAAGAATGAGGCCAAAAGTCAGGTTTGAGGAGGAGTTCAAGGTCATTATGCTGTAAGTGGAAGAAGAAATTTACAAGAACAATTGCAGGATCTAACCACTATGGTTGCTAACCTAGCCACTAGGGTCGATCAGATAACCTTACCCCAACAACTAGTGGCAAATCCATAGGCACCCCCACCTAGGGTAACTCTTAATATTATGGGTAGAGAAGGAGTTGTAGGAGGAAACAGGGACAGACAGGTTAGAAGAGAGTATCATGCTTATAAGGAGGAAAGGGATGACAACTTTGGGGATAAACTTTATCCTAACCATGAGTTCAAACCGCTTAATGGTCTGGAGTACGTAAAATTGTAGATGGCTTCATTTGCTGAAAGGGGATCTGTAAAGGATTACCTTGATTGAGAGGATAAGGTAGAAGGATTCTTCGTGTGCTATGAGATTAATGACCATACGCAAGTTCGTCTGGTAGCAATTGAGTTTATAGGTTATGTCGCCTTGTGGTGGAAGAACCCTATAGCCAATAAGTGGAGAGATGGTGATGCTGAGATTCATACTTGGCAGGAGATGAAAAGAGTTTCGAGGAAAAGGTTTTTTTTAGCGCATTACAAGCATGAACTATTCATGCATCTCTAGACCTTGAGACAAAGATGTAAAACTGTGGACGAATATGTCCAACAATTTGAGGCGCTCATGATTCATTGTGGAACAATTGAACATCCTGAGCAAACTATGGCATGATTTGCGTTAAGGCTGAAATATGAAATTGCCTATATAGTGGAGCTGCAGCGATATGACACACTTGATGAGGCCATCCAATTAGCTTTAAAAGTTAAGAGACAGAGGCACTCTAATCCATACAGAGCATTAAGTAATAGGTATAGATCCACTACTCAGCTACATGGGTTAGATAGTTAGCAGGTTGAAAAAGGGGGAATTGATAAGATTGTGGAATCGAATGCAATTGTTACTGATAGGGAGAGGGAAAGTTCTAGAAAAGGTAAAGTGGTTGCTAGGGCTTATAACAGATAAATAGTGCTAGGGTCATCAGGTGGGAAGACCCATTAAACCCAATGCTTCAAATGTATGGGTTTTAGGCACATAGTTGCTCGGTGTCCTAATAAAAGGGTGATAACTGCTATGGAGGTGGAAAGTAAGGATGGCAAGAGAGAGATACTTAAGCCTATAGATTTATCAGTAGTGTTAAAGGAATATTATGAGGATCCAGATGCTGAACGTGTAGAGGGAAAACCTATTCCATATTCCCTACAAGGTCCAAGGTAATCTTTGTACTCTTCTTATTGATGGTGGTAGTTGCACCAATGTTATAGCTGTTGCATTAGTGAACAGATTGCAAATAGTCACTACACCTCATCATAGGCCCTATGAATTACACTTGTTGAGTGAACAAGACAGTCTGCATGTTACTCAGAGGGCTAACGGTCCAATCATCATAGGGAAAAAGTACGAAGATAAAGTTGATTGCGATGTTCTCCTTATGTGCGCATCATATATATTACTAGGCAGGCCTTAGTTATTTGACAAGAAAGTACTGCATGGTGGGTTTAGAAACACCTATGTGTCTTAGAAGGATGTTAAACGGGTTGTTTTAAGTCCTATATCACCAACTGAGGTACATGAAGCCTAAAAGCAAAGCCACTAATAGGAAGTCCTTACTAGTGAAGAGGAGGGGACTGGGGGACAACCTAAATAGAGTGAATCAACTACAAGTAATTCAAAAGTCTTTAAGGCAGTTATGACTTCAGGATAACAACCAATTGCAGACCAAAATTTTCAGTACAGGGGATTCTCATAAATGCGTAGCTAAAACAAAGGAACCATCAAATTTGAGGACAAATCTTCCACAAGTCCGAGAAGATGATGGGAATCAAATCATGACTATTATAACTTTGTTTGACACAGGAATCAAATCACAAAAGTCGAAGGTGTGCACCTTTAGGTCGACCATCAAGGCTGGCGGCTTTAGCATCTAAGTCAGCTATCTAGGCCGACAGTGTACTATTTAAAGCCAGTGGCCTTCATAATTCTAAAGTTGATGGCTTATGTAAGTGAGCCGGCTGATTTTTGTAGCTTTTTGCATTTTGTTTCCTTTTACTATATATAGGTTGTAATGTAAGGATTTGGGGACTTTTAAACCTTTGAGAAATTACATATTGAAGTTTGATCTTCATTTTACTCTTATTAATCCATTGGATTGTGACGAGTGACGGTATTTGATTGTTGTGTATCATATCAACAAATCCATACTAGGACTATTCTTTTGCTGGTGCATCATATTCGATAAGGGATTAGGGTTTATTTTATGTTCTTGTTCGTTATCTGATTGTTGGATTTGATTATGATTGATTGTCGCCTAGAAACTGGGATTATCTGATTATATAATTGTTTAAGGCACATCAGAACACGTCCATGTTGGTGGTTGTGTACCTTTCTATGTATTTTTGTTAATTCAGCATGCTCAAGTACACAATCATGTATTTGGTCATGTACTTTGACACAATAGGGTCCACAGTCATGTATAGTGGTTATGTACCTTTCTATGAATTTTTGCAATTTGACATACTCAATTACATAAGTGTATCTAGTGACTATGTACCTTTATGTACACATTAGTGTTTTGACATGGGCAGGTACATGGGCATGTACCTAATCGTGTAGTCCATTGTTCCATCATAAATCCCTTTTTTCTAATTCACTAATTTTCAATTCTTCTATACTTAAACAAAATTCCTCAGTTTTAAGCCTAATTATGCATTGTTTTTCTCATTAGAACACTAATTTGGTTTAATTTAACAATTTACTGACTTAGATTGTACCAACGATCAAATTCCTATCTTGAATTATTTGTTGCACAAATTGTTTTGTAGTGAAATCTAATGAATTAACATAAATTCACATTATACATATGTAAATGATGATCAATAGTTATTGATCAGTTTACTTACCGTGATTAATTTGTTAAATCATAAAATGTGGTAATCTTTTTCTCTCCTATGGTTTTATAGACAATGTTTAAGGTTCTATAGTGCACAAATGGGAAAAGGGTTAGGAAAAGGGTCAAAACATAGTCTATTTATACATCCTCTGTCAAATGTCCATATTGCCCCTGTCATTAGCTCCTTTTTACTGCCCTTTTATCTCAACCTTAAAATTTTTATTTTTGGGTCTATTTTCTCCTTATTGTTTAAACATTATTATTCAACATATATATTATTTAATTAAATCACCAATTATTACATTCTCCCCTCCTTAACAAAACTTTCATCTTCAAAAGTTACATGAATTGTGAAAGAGCTCTAGATATCTCTTCTTCCAACTCCTAAGTTGCTTCCCTCTCCATTTAGTTGCTCCATTATACCTTAACATACTTGACTACTCTTCTCCTTAGAATTTGCTCTTTAATATCCACAATCTTAATTGGCTTCTCTATCGTTGTGAGGTTTAGCTACACTTTCAAAGGTTTTAAAGTAGTGACCTAATCTAGATTGGCTACATATTTCCTTAGCATGGAGATGTAAAATATATCATGTACCCCAACTAAATTTGGTGGCAAAACCATTCTATATGCCATTAGTCTAACCCTTTCCAAGACTTCGAAGGGTCTTACATACCTAGGATTCAGTTTTCCCCTTAACCCAAATCTTACCACCCCATTAAAGTTGAGACCTTCAACAAGACATAGTTTCCCATTTTGAACTCTAATAGGCATCATCTTTTGTCTACATAAGATTTCTAATGGCTTTGGGTTAACTATATCCTCTATCTAATCAACTTGACTTTATCCACTGTATCTTGTACCAAATCAAGTTCCAATACTTGTTTCTCACCCTCTTCATCCCATTGTAAAGGCAATCAACACTTTCTTCCATATAACACTTCATAAGTTGATAGCTATTGTTATAGGCAAACTCTACTATGGGTATGTGCTTATCCTAATTCCCACTAAGATCTAGTGCACATACCCTTAACATGTCTTCTAATATCTGAATGGCTTGCTTTGATTTACTATATGTCTGTTGGTGAAAAGTTGTATTGAATTGTAGTTTGGTCCCAAGTGCCCTGCGTAAACTCTTCAAAAATCTCTCCATAAAACTTGTATCTTTGTTTGAGACTATTGTGACCAGTACCTTATGTAACCTCACAATTTCCTTAGCTTACAGTTAAGCCAATTTATAAAGTTTATATCCTATAACTATATGTATAAAATGGGCAAATTTTGTGAGTTTGTCTACATTCACCTATACAGTATCCAGCTTAGTCATAGTTCTTGGTAATGTTGTGACGAAGACCATGGTCACATGTTCCCATTTCCACTCTGGTATTGATAGAGGTTGCAACATGTTAGTGGATCTTTGATGTTGTGTTTTGATTTATTGGCATGTCAAACACTTAGACATATACTCTAAAATTTCCCTCTTGATGTTTCTCTACCAATAGTGGAACTTCAAATCTTTATACATCTTGGTACTCCTAAGGTGAACAGAGTACCCAAAATAATATGCCTCCTTCAGTATCTCATTCTTTACTTCGGCTATACTTAGCACACACTACCTTTGACCATACTTTAGCACTCCTTCTTCATTTTCATTAAATTCTATCACCCTTCTTACCTCCATCTATTTCTTAACTTCTTGTAGTCTCACATAATCTATTTATGCAGCTTTTATCTTGTCCACCATTGTAGGCTACAGGCATAAACTGGCTAGTCTCACCATAATCTCCTAGGTTACAATCTCTAAATCTAATTTCTATACATCTTCCAATATATTTCTTTAAATGGTGATTAGAGTTGCTAAATTGCCATGTCTCTTTCTATTGAGTATATTAGCAACCATGTTCGCTTTCCCAAGGTGATACTAAATCTCCATGTTATAATCCTTTATTAGCTCTATCCAGCGTCTTTACCTCATATTTAATTTTTTTTTCTAGGTAAAGAGATACTTGAGGCTCTTATTATCTTGCAATTCTTCCCAAACAAATAATGTCTTTAAAGTTTGAGTGCAAGAATAATAGCTACTAATTCTAGATCATGAGTCAAGTAGTTCTTCTCATTGGGCTTCAACTGTTAGGATGCATATGCTATAACTTTCTCATTTTACATAAATATACATTTGAGCCCTTAGATGGACGCATCACTTTATGCTACAAATTCTTCACTATTGACAAGTAATGCTAAGACCAATGTTGAAATCAACCTCTCCTTCAATGCTATGAAGCTTGCTTCACATCTATCATCCTATACATACTTTACCCCTTTTTGAGTTAATCTAGTTAAAGAGGTTGCCAACTTGGAGAATCCTTCTACATATCTTCTATAATACCTAGCTAACCCTAAGAAACTTCTAACTTCTATCACTATCTTAAGTCTAGGCCATTCAATCATAGCCTTTATCTTATCAAGATCTATAGATAATCCTTCTTTACTAATCACATTACCCAAAAAGGTCACCTGATTAAGTAAAAACTCACATTTCTTGAATTTTGTGTATAGCTTCTCTGTCTGCAATCTATTCAACACCATCCTCAAATGCTATTCATGGTCCTCTTCACTCTTAGAGTATATTAAAATGTCATCTATAAACACGATGACAAACTTATTTAAATATTCCTCGAATACCTAGTTCATCAAGTTCATGAAAGCCATCAATGTACTTGTGAGTCTAAATGGTATTACTTGGAACTTATAGTATCCATATCAAATCCTGAATGTAGTCTTTTGAATATCCTCCTCTTTAATCCTCAATTGATGATACCTAGATCACAAATCAACTTTTGAGAAGACTAAGCCCCTTGCAATTGATCAAACAAATCATCTATTCTCGAGAAGGGATACTTATTTTTTTATGGTGACCCTATTCAACTCCCTATCATCAATACACAACTATATACTACTGTCCTTATTCTTCACAATTAACACAGGTGTATCTTAGGGTGAGACACTAAGTCTAATGAACTTCTTATCCAGCAACTTTTATAACTGCTTCTTTAATTCCATCAATCTAATAGGCACCATATAGTATGGGGTTTTAGATATGGAAGCAGTACCAGGTATCACATCAATGCCAAAATCGATCTCCCTTGTTGGGGGTAAGCTTGGTAGATCTTCAGGGAAGACATTTGTAAATTCCCTCACCAAATGTACAAGTTCAATTTTCACCACTTCCTCGAATTCAACTATCACTAAAGCCATCATACTCTTACCCCACAGTTCATACATTGGCAATCTTGTTAACCTATGTACTTTTAACTTGAAATAAAAAGGTTCTCCTCCTAGTGTACTGAAATGGATTGTCATATTATGACAATCAATGGTTGCATGAAGTCTAAACAACCAGTCCATTTATGGTATCACATTAAAGTTCATCATCTCCAAAACTAAAAGATTTACAACCAGAATTCTACCTTACACTTCCACACTGATTCTTCTACATAGTTTGTTCAATCCTTTACCCATACTCATAAGTGTACTTAACATGAATATCGTGTATGCTTCTAAATACATTAGACACACATGAATGCAATGCACTAATATCAAACAGAACATATTCATCAGCAAAATATACCAATAGCATACCTACTAAGGTTTCCTTGTTTAGAGTGTCCTGCCTTTACAATGGAAAAACTTATGCTGGTGCTCTTTATCTTAGTCCTGCTTGTTGAAGTCTACCCACATGGTTCACAACCTGGTTCCTCCTTACCTATGCTGGCTTTACATTCTGCCTTCCCGTATTTGGGCAAGATAAATAGAATGAATCCCGTATTTTTCATCTGTATAGTATTGACATCATTGGCTCCTAGCCCATGCTGAGGCAATTTGGGTAACATTCGGTTATCAAGGGCATTGCCTCCAGTGCCTAATGTCGAACTAGGTTCTAATATTCTCTTAAGCATTCTACAAACGAAGAATAGGAGTTATTTCAGGATATCACACTTCCATAAATAATATGGTAAGTATGACTAGAAGGAAAATATATTTATTTACAATCATTACTCCGATTTACTACCCACTCTCATCATATCTCATCGTCTAAAAGATTTCATTCCTAAGTAGTCTATATATCAATAAACCTAAGCTCCAATACCACTTAAGTTGTAATGCCTTAGAACTTGAGATAAGTACAACCCACCATAAGTCCTCACTAGGTGAAAAAATGCATAGGCTCAAAATCTACTAAATATCACCATCAATAGTTGAATAACCATAACAGTCAATAAAAGCATTCTCTAAATATATAAATAAGTGGCTCAACAATTACTACTTGGTCTCTCCATATAAAAGAAACTAAAAAGAATAATTATCCTTAATAAATAAATCCTATTCAATCTCCTATAATCAATACAGAAGCATTTTAAAACTTAAGTACAACAATAATCTCAAGCATATCTAATCTAAACAAAGTCGTCTAATGTTTGTCTTTCTCTTCATCTAACTATTACTTCACATAATGCGCATACTCTACATCCTCTTCAAAATTTTGGTTTATATCCACTATTGTCTCATCATACTCTACAATTGCCCCTAAAGTACCTGCAACTAAAAAATGCTCTCGTGAGTGAGCTAATGCCTAGTACAATGTATACCAACAATCACACATATATGCCATGCCAAAAATATCAACACAAACATATGCAATAGGATATCCAAACATAGTTTATTATCTTTCATATCTTTTAGTTCAACACATAATTCTCATCATCATAATCACCATGCACACCTTACACATACATACATATAGATACATATATGTATGATAAAAAGGTACTCCCTTTTGTTCACGAGTCCATACCATACATAATTATACATATACGACAGTAAGTACTCTCCACTGTCCATGAGTCCAAGAGTTCTTCCATACCATAAATACATATATATATATATATATACGATAATGGGTCCTCCTCATTGTCCGTGAGTCCATACCATACATAATTTATACAAATATAACAGTGGCTACTCCCTACTATTCATGAGTTCAAAAGTACTTCCATATCATACACATGAATCCATCCACACTATATCATCCTAAATCTACCTAGATTATTTCAGTACATAACTCCATTAGGAACAACGTTACATACCGATCATTGGAGTGCCACCCCGAGATCACCAACCCTCTCTTAATTCCTCGAGTCGAGCCAAACACAATCACACACAACTAGTCACTTTCATTTTCAATATTAATTTAGTTCACATTTCTAACATGACATGCACAAACAACAAGTACAATATACATGTACCTAATAAGCAATGAATGATTCCTCCACACTCTTATAATCCCTCAATCCTCAAACCTATTCAAATCCACAATTATGTACACTTAGAATTGCAAGTGAATGAAATACAATAGAATAGTGAGTGTCCTAAAACAAAATGGCTATGTGAGTGGCTATGCAAAGGGATATAAGAGAGAACATAGCCATGCTAGTGGCCATGTACCTTTCTGTATATTTTTGTTAATTCAGGATGCCTAAGTATACAATCATGTATTTAGCCATGTACTTTAACATGATAGGGTACATGGTTGTGTATAATGGCCGTGTACTTTTTTGTGAATTTTTGCAATTTGACATATCCAAGTATACGGGCGTGTCTAGTGATTATATACCTTTCTGTACACATTCAAGCTTCAACATGGGCAGGTACATAGGCATATACCCGACTGTTTAGTCTACTATTCCATTGCGAATCCCTTTTTCCAATGTGCCAATTTCCAATTCTTCTAATCATAAACGAAATTCTTCACTTTTAAGCCTAATTATGCATTTTTTTTTTCTCATTAAAACACTAATTAGGTTTAATTTAACTACTTACTAGCTTGGATTGTACCAACGATCAAATTTATGTATTGAACTGTTTGTCACACATATTGTTCTATAGTGAAATCTAATGAATTAACACAAATTCATGTTATACATATGTAAACAACAATCAATAGTCATTGATTAGTTTACTTAGTGTGGTTAATTTGTCAGATCATAGAATGTGGTAGTCCTTTTCTCTCCTAGGGTTCTATAGATAGTGTTTAAAGTTCTATAGCGCACAAATGGGAAAAGGGTCAAAAAGAAATGATGGAGTCTATTTATACATCCCCTATCAAATGTCCATATTGCCCTCATCATTAGCTCCTTTTTACTGCCATTTATCCTGACCTAAAATTTTTTATTTTTAGATTTATTTTCTCCTTGTTGTTTAAACATTATTATTCAACATATATATTATTTAATTAAATTCTCAATTATTACATTTTTTTTAGAACATGCTAGGATTTCATTCATACTTCTGTAAAAAAATTAATTCAAAAATATTATAATGAAGGACATGTCCCTTAGCAATTAAATCAAACACAATTAATACTAAATCCCAAACAAGGAACCATTGAATCAATTAGACAACTTTAACCAATTGGTTTATGTACAACTCTCTATAAAGTTGTCAAAAGTACTACTTGGTCAAATTAGAGAATTCTTGGATGCCATTACACATCCAAGTCAAGTAAAATTTATTCTTAGAAGGAAGGCAACTAATAATATCATTCTTATGAATGAAATTCTTCATAGTTGCATGAAAAAGAAATCTAAGAAAAGATGGATGTTAATAAAAGTTGATTTAGAAAAGGCATATAATGCAGTGGAATGGGATTTCATATATTGGACATTGGTTAGTCTAAATTTACCCCCAAAATGGACAAAACTAATAGGTAGTTGTATCAGTTCTACTATAGTTGAAATCCTGGTCAATGGAAATCCTCTTCTAGTTTTCTCTCCTAGTCGAGGATTGCATCAAGGAAACCCTCTATCGCCTCATTTATTCATAATGGGGATGAAATTTTTAAGTCACATGATTGATAAAGAAGTTCAAGAAGGACATTGGTCACCTTTTCAAATTAGGGGAAGCTCTTTGAAAATTTCTTATGTAATATTTGTTGATGAAGTAGTCTTTATTACAGAGGCAAACTAGGAAAAAATTCTTACAGTATAGAGGGTTTTTGATGCTTTCTACTCCATGTTAGGTTTGAAAGTTAATAACAATAAGTCTTCTACTTATTTCTCACATAATAAAGAGGAAGATACAAAAATATTTTCGATAGAATTTTCAAGATTCAAATTAGTGTCAAATTTTGGCAAATACTTAGGCTATCCTCTATTAGAAGGCAAAACCTTAGCCATATCTTAGCTAAATTTAATACTGGAAAATGTATATATATATTTAAAAAAAAAAAAGCTACGTGGTTGGAAAGCTAGGAATCTTAGTATGTTAGGAAGATTATTACTTGCAAAAGAGACATTGGAACCATATATTGCCAATATATTCTATGTAGATAAATAAGCTTCTAGCCAAATTAAAATAGATGATTAATAAAATTGATTAGGAATTTTCTATGGAATGTGAAAAGAGAAAGTTAAAGAGTCCATTGGATAAATTGGGATAGAATCACTAAGCCAAAAGAAAGAGGTGGTCTAGGACTTACCAACTTGGAAATAAAATATAAAGCATGTGTTTTCAAAAGAGTGGGAGTTAAATAATAGAAAGGTATTATGGACACAGCCGATTAAAGAGAACTATAGAAGCTTATGAAGAAATACAAGTTCAAAAAAAGCAAAAAGTTCATCCCTAAGTGCTAGAGAAATTGTTAACATTCATATTTAGCTACAAAAAATGGGGATATCTATTTTGGATAATGGTTGCATAACAAATTTTTGGTTTGAAAAATGGGGAGGGACTTTTCTATAAGAGAGACAGTTGCAAGACCAATACATCATAGTGCAATAAAATAGGCTTTCTAATTATAGAAATTTTGGTTGATAATATTTGGTCCTATTGTTTTAAGTAGGAAAAAGGGTAATGATAAGAGATTTAATTTTTGAACAAGATATAACTTTCTCTAAAAGATATCTACAATTGGCTTAGAGTTTCTTATGAGAAAGAGGATATAGATTGGGAATGGGTATGGAGGAATCTTTTTCCTCCAAAAATAAAATTATTCCTATAAAGGATGTACAATAATAGTCTTTCTATAGTGAAAATTTTGATTAAAAGGAAAATAAAACAAGATGCTCAATGCCCTTTCTATCATGATCAAAAGGAAGATTTATGACATGTCTTCTAGAAGTGTCAGAGTACAAGTAGTATTTTTGCCTAACGGGAAGCTTTTCATAAAGATTATAATCACGTAACAGAAAATTTTATACAGTGGGTACAATGCAATGCTAGGACTAGGAGAAAAGATTTATCAAACACTTATCCACCTGGGGAAGTTTATTTTGGTTTTATGACATGGAAAAGTTAGTGGTTTAGAAGCAAGAAATTGCATGAATCCAATTTTTGTCAAGAAAACTTGTTGCAAATTAAATACAAGCAACTCATGAATATTGGACACATTTAAAACGAAAAAAGAAAATTTACAATATTAATCATGTTAATCTTCAACTGTAGCCACCAAAAAATGGTTGGGTGAAGTTGAGCACAAATGGTCCGGTTTTAACATATAATAATCATGTAGCTATAGACGGAGTTATTTGTGTTACTTATGGATAATGGGTGCTCAGATTCACAAAAAAAAAAAAAAAGGTTGAGAAAATTAACATTCTTCTTATAGAATTATGGGGTAATTTATAGAAGTTTATGTCATTGTATGAATTTAGGTTTTGAAAAGATGATTAAAATAAACATGAATAGTGATGTTGTTGCTCTTTGTTTAATGCATTTACGATAAAAATGAACTATCACAATGTGTTTATGGTTTGTGAGGTAAAATTATCACTCTACAAGGGTATGAAAATTGAAGTTGTACCATGGAAATGCAATAGGGTTGCAACTTTTTTTTTTTTTTTTTTGCTTCTCCTTACTCAAACTTAAGAAGATGAGTATTAAGTTTGTGTTAGAATCGAATCGACCGTACACGAATAAGTTAAAAAATAAAGACACAAAATTTTATCTTAATTTATTCATTAATTAAAGTAAAAAATTCTATTATAATTAATACCTTATTTTCTTATTTTTCAACGATCAATTACAAATAAAAAAATAAAATATATAGCTATTTTTCACCTCAACAAATTCTGCTTTTGAAGGATGATATTATTGGATACGGTTTGTGTAGAAACAGAAATCTTGTAAGAAAATAAAAAATAAAAAAGGTAGATAATCTTGTGGAGGGGGCAGGAGGGCAAATGACGATCCAGATTATCTGAGCAAAAGTCAGTGTCTCAGACAGTACGAGTTGAAGTACGCATTAGTGTGTCAGTAGTCCTTGTATGTGTCAGTCATATTAGACATGTAGAAATGATGTTTGTATTAGAGTTCCAACCTTCCCTCACTGTCTAATTTACTCTCCGCCTTCGTTTACACTTATAATTAATACAGTTTCTTTCCTCACCTGAACATGACTACTGAATTTTTATTTTTCTTGTGCACGTAGATTCGTGTAAAATCTTAAATGAAGCTCAATCTGAATTTAAAATTTTAAGATTAATTTGATTTAAATAATTTTTAATAAATCTATATTCAACTCAATTAAATTTAATATTTTAAAAATATTGTAAAATTTAGTCCAACCAAGCCTAAACGGATAGATTTGATAATCTCGGCCCCTCAACATAACACTTATGAAAATGGTTATTTAATTGAAGAATAGTGATTTCTCTCTTTTAAAATAAAATTTCTAAAATAACAGGTATAATTCGACTTTCAAAAACTTAAATTAGGATTAAAAGGTACATAGATATATACTTTTGTCACCAGCCCTCTTCCCTTCTGAGCAGAAAACTGAAGATTCCAAGGACGTTCACTGACAGACACACAGGAGAGAGAGAGAGGATGCCATATAATCTTTTGCTGGCTTCCCCGGTACGAGATCTTTTGCCTTTCAATATATCGTAGAATTTAGACTTGGACCCTCCACAGTTTTATGGCCAACTTTCATCGTAGCTATGATTGTGCATTTAGGGTCCGAACAAAACGAATTTACAGTTTCTTTTTTTATTTTGTTTCATTGAAAATTTAAATGATCGTCATTAATCATAACTGTCAACACTAGTTGCTAAAATATAAAACGAAAACGAAAATCAGCGTAACAAAAATAATTCACCCTTCAAGAAAAAAATAGTCATCCTCCCTATCTTCATATTAATGTTTCCATAATTACACTATATCCCTTTTTATTATGTCTTCCCAGCTAATAATATTTGTCAACCACATCACTTCTCAGCCAAAAAAATAAAAAAGATGAAGAAGAAAATAATATTTAAAAACACTGTTCACAAAACTCACGCGCCTTCAACTCCAAAATTATTGTGCAGAATGAGGATAACTTTGCTATTCAGTTCTCCATGAGATTAAACAAACTAAAGACATTGTAGATGATCAATCGACTTAATTCACTGAAAATCTAATTACACTCCAATATATTTTTAACTACATCAATTGCACGAGCTGCATAACGGTCGATCGGGACAAAAGATTAAAAAGAAGCTAGAATATTTTTCAGATGACAAATCATAAAAAATGAAAAAGCCAGCTACAAATTTTATCGACACAAATTTTTTTTTAAATGAGCTCAAGCTTAAATTACGCAAATTCTGAACAATAACTCAAGCATAAATATTATCTGTTTGCACCATGACATGCATGCACCCAGACATAAATTTCAAATGAACACTATCAATGAATAGAAAATTAAAAAAAAAAAAGGGTAAAAACAGTAATATCACTAACTAAACTTCCCTAATAAACACCGTACCAGAAGAAAAAATAAAAACAAAATGCACCATTCTCAATAAGATTCTGACAATCCAATATAAAACACTATTAGACACCTAGATTGGCTGCACACACAGAAAGGAAAATATATCATTTTGACATAAAATATTTCATCCCCATACTTCATCATCTCTCACTTTAACCCCAAAAATCACATAATTAAAAAGACTAAGAGTGGAAAAAAGAAAGAAATTAAACATATCCTAACCAAAGAGCCATTGTTAGTATTCAATAATTACTAGGAAAATTCAAGCTAATATTATTATTATTCCTAGTCTTATGTCCAAGTCCAACTCCAACTCCAAATCCAACACCAAGCTTCAGATCAAGCTCCACGATCCCATTTCCATGCACTTCGCCGCCGCCACCCTGGCAATGACCACCGCCAACATCCGTATTAATATTATTACTACTAAACAGCTGCTCCATACACGTAACCACGGAACACTTCCTCTTAGTCCCATTTACTTCCTTTCTTTTTCCACACGTTCCCTTCTTCCCAACACCACTGCAACCACTATTGTTATTACCGCTGTTATAGCACGAAGATGACGTCGTTATGGTGGCAGGAACCACTGGGGGTATTTCAAAGTTAGTCCTAGCCTTCGACCCTCTAAGCCTCCTAGCCGCCGCGTCATAAGCACGGGCCGCTTCCTCCGCCGTGTCGAATGTCCCAAGCCAGTGCCTGCACCGACCTATCCTGTCACGTATCTCCGCTGACCACCTTCCCCATGGTCTCTTCCTCACTCCTCTATAATTCTTCTGGCCCGGGGCGGCATTGCTCGAAACGACTTTGCCGCTTTGGGAACGCGTGTCTTCGGAGCACTTGTTTGGATTTTGTTCGAAAGTTTTCTTTCCGAAGAGGACATGCTCGCCTACTACCGCAGCTATGCCGTCCAGAACAGGCGGAGTTTCGGATGTCAGTGTTTCGGTTTTGATGGAGTTTGTGCAAGCAGGAGGAGTATTGTCATGCTTGGTGCGTTTAGCAACGGGGGTACTGGGCTTATCGAGGGAGAAGAAGTCGGGAAGCGGGAGTGAGGAAGAAGACATAGGGGGCAATGAGAAATAAGAAACGTTCGAATAAGGAGGGGCGTAATTAAAGAGGTGCGTTTCAGCTAGGAATCGAAACGTTTCGTGCATGTCGTAAAGGTGGCCCTCAGGATCAACGTTGCCGGTGTAGAACGGAATATTGGGTAATAAGGCTTGGCTGCTCATCGTGTTTCGATTGTTTTGGGATTACGGGATGAAGAGGAGCATTTAAGTAGAATCTTGGCCTATGTGATATATATATATATATATATATAAGACAGACGGGTGAAATAATATCGTTTAAAATAATATATTAGAATATGACGTAACATAGTATTTGGGATATATATTATACAGCTTTGTCGTATTAATTGAAGTAAGATTTTGGTAGGAGGATTTGAGATATTCCTGTCAAAATCGATGAGACCGTAATCACCCATAGTACTCATGTTTACGAGACCGCCTTACCTAGGTATGATATGTCAAGAATGCCCCTTGCATGTTTTTTTCCTTTGGTCATTTACCATTGCATACTCTCAAGAAGAAATAATCATAGCAGAGAGAATGTATATTTGTAAATAATGAATACACCTCATTGAATGATATAAAAATAAGTATAAATTTTACTTATAATATATTATAACCCTCCAGAATCCAAAATGTACACATTTCATCATATGCCATCATAGAATGACTCAAAAGCAATTAGTATTACCACAATAACATGTAATAAATGAAAAAATAATACTAATAAAAATCTCTAAGTGAATAACCATGATTGGCTCATAAAAGTCTCACTCCATTACTCCATATATACAAAAGTACAATTCAATAGGAGTTTATCAATTCCTATCAAGTAGATACAAATATAGATGTTAATAGGTCAATATATAAGATACAAACATAACTAAAGTCCTATCTTCACAACATCATCAATTGAGTTAAAATAGACATATACACTATTCATAGCATGTCCTTATAACTAGTTGTCATAATAGTACACATACTCAATGTCATCATCTAAATCCTACATGAACCTATGTACACAACATTATGGATTACCAACTCTTCTAATATATTTACAGTTGAAAAATGAATTCCATACTATTCATAGCATGTCCTCATAATCGATCATCATAATAGTATCATCTAAATCCTACATGAACCTATATACACATCATCATGGATTACCAAATCTTCTAATATATTTGTAGCTAAAAAATGAATTCCACAAAGAGTAAGCTCATGTTCAGTACATAAGTGTCACAATCACACTTGCATGCCACACATATCACAATCACATTACATATATGTAAGATATGTAATTTACAACAACCATTTTATTATCTTGTTATTAAGTCTCATATCTAACATGGTTTAGGCATCTTAGGACTTAAGGTAACATAAAATCCAATCCTACACAAGGCTAACACCACATATCGATCAATAGGATGTCATTATAAGATCACTAGTATCCCCAATCCTTTAGACTTAGCCACACATAAGAAGTAATCATTAGTTAGTTAGATATTTCATTAGGTTCATTAGTTTTTATTCTAGAAAACACATAATGGGAAATAGGGTAAATATGTACTTGAAATAAATGCATGGTCTAAAGCTTAAATCTCCTTAACTCTAGGTTTCGATCAAAAGCATAACAGTTTATCTTTGAAAGATTCCCTCGATTAAATAATTAATCTAGCCATTAATTCCAACTTTCTTCCAAAACTCTTCAAGTTCTAATAGTCAATCCTTTTCATCTATTCCTTTATCCTTGAATATAAATTACATAGCATAAAATCTTGAAATCATTAAAAGTAGGTATTATTAGTATGATAGTTTAAATAAAAGTTAAGGAAAGTGGTTTGGTAGACAATTTATTCGATACAAAGCAATGATCATTCAAATGGCAATAGTTGATACTATCCAAATGGTGTAGCTAAGAAGGGTAAAAAGCACACAAAGTTTCTCTACATTATGTTCCTTTCTATTCTCTACCATTTAGATGGTAAGAATCCTACCATTCGGTCAATGGAGATTGTAAATTTCTATTCCTTTTTCTCATTCCATTGTTTAGTAAGTAGAGTTTGTTCTATAAATTCTACAGAACAGAACCCTTAAACTTCCATAGAAACATCTCTTCCCATTCCTTAAGCAACAAAATATCATATCGCAATTACAAAGTCATTTTTTCTTACAAATTAACCTAAATAATTCGTCATTAAGTGCACCAACACATCAAATACTACAATTGATAGCACTTGAAATTTCCAATTTCTTCCAATTACTAGTACAAAACTTTTAATTTATAATAAAATATATTTGTTTAATCATATCACAAAAACTAACACCTTTTGTTAATCAACACCTTATCATTATTGCTACCAACACCACTACTGCCTTTGTCATCACCACCTCAACCTTACTACCATTGTCATTGCTACCATTGTAACTACTGCTATTACTATTATTGTTACTGCTACTATCTTTAGCATTACTAATACAACACTTTATTAAGCCACTACTAGCACTACACACTATTATTACTACATCACCACCATAGCTCATACCATCACTTATACTACCATTGCTACACCATTGTTGTTCCCAATATTACTTCCTAAAAACCTTCACATATTCTCATTATCATTACACTACATCAATACTACTTTCACTAGACTTGTGCATGCTACTTACAATAGTAGTGGGGAGTCGATAATGATAGTAGTGCTATTGTGGTGGTGATGGTGCAATGGCCTTGGTAGAGTGATAATAGTGGTAAGATGATGATATAATGGGAAAAGGGTGTGTAAACTAAGTATAGGATAATATAAATAGTACAATGACTAAAATTGTTATTCAATACAATACTTAAGTTAGCAAATAACATGAAACACACAAAAAAAAAAGGAAAGAAGAAAAGGAGAAAAAAAACATATATTGTACTTAGCATAGTAAACATAAGAATGCATATGCATAATAGCTTACCTTAAATAAATACTTGGGAGGCACTTCATATTAGTACCCAATCAATAAATATTAACAGTATAAAAGTTTTCACAACAAGAAAAAGAAGTTTTGAAATTTAAAAGGATATATGCTTTTATAGAAGCTATTGAACATTCAATATATCAAATATAACAATTTCAAGCGATCCATTAAATGGTACTCAATAATCCATTTAGGTGTTTTTGCATTTTAAAAATAGTCATTAGCCTATTATTTACTTTGTACAAACAAATAATGAAATATCCATGACAAACTAACTATATTGATGTATTGTATTAAAAAAAAGGAAAATGTTAATGAGAATGTGAAGTGAATTAAAGACATTTTATTTATGTCTATATAATATATATATATATATATATATAGTGTACAATTACTTAAAAAAAAAAAAACCAATCGACACTTTAAGGAATTCGCTAAGAAACGAAATAAAATAAATTTTACTTTCTTATGTATTTATTTTTTTATAAAATATATAACTGGTATTTAAAGTGCGTAAAAAATTCCCCTCTTAAACCATTAAGGTATACCTCTTTTATACTACACCTTCGTAGACCGCATACGAGAATACAAGGCAGAAGCGCGGGGGCATAAACGTCATTTAGGAGAGTGTATAGGGGTGTGGGTAGTGGGCAATCAATTGATAATGATTTGATGGGTATTTAGAGCTTGTTGTAATCTCGAGGATTAGATGTAGCCGTTGGATTACGCAAAGTTGTATAGGGCTCGAGCGTCACGATGTCGTATGGAAAAGATTGTTTGACTAGTAGTTTTATTGTTGGGTTTCGATGCAGACGAGGCACACCATTAGAAACCTGAGGGTTCACCTGAAGATCCGTTAGTTAACAAGCAGATGCCTTTGATCTTTATGATCTTAATATATATGTATATATATATTTATGACACATAAAAGGTCCTGATCATGTCCATCAATTTTTATGACCTTTGCGTATTGTGATCTGGTCCTCACACAGGACTTTGTAGCAGCAATTAGCTTTGATTTTGACCATCAAATCTTTTGGTTACATTGCATCCACTCTGCTTGAGCAACTGAGCGTGCCAAAATATTTATTTATGTTTAATAATATTCCTGTCTTGTTTATTTCATTTATATTTAATAGTTTCTGCAAGTAAATTTTGGTTGTAGAGCGACAAGTGTCCACACATCAACTCCAGTCTCCATCATTTGCCCTCTGGGACATGGTTTTAGTATTTTATTGTAAATCTAGACTCTTAGTTTTTTGAAAGATTGGAAGAAAAAATTATGCATTTTTTTATGTGCTCCTTTTTTTTTTTTAATTCTGTTATAAAAAAAAAACAATTCTAAAAATTACACATTTCTTACTACATATACAAAACCAATATTTCAAAAACACTCTTTAACAGTATTTAAAATAACTAGATCATTTTCTGAAATGAACGAGGAAATCTTAAATATGTAGTTCCAAACAAGTATACATTACTAATAACCTGTTTAGCTTTAATATTTCTCGGTAGATTCATTTGTTTAAGGGACTTTACTGGGTTCCTATTGATTGTTCTTGGAGTGGTAGTCTTTAAATGTTTGGTAATGTACTTTACGGCCTTAAATGGGAATTGGCTGCGATTGTATATTGTTTGATCATTTCGAAGCAATTAATTAAAGAAGTGGATTTGATTAAAATTTGATATGCATTTATACGAGACATTGCATGAGATTGAAAGTCATCACTGCTACAGGAGGATTGCTGTTCCACCAAGTGTGAACTAAGTGATTAGGGGATTATCGCACCTTGACAGTTCCAAGTCCGGCCTGCCTCTTAAGGGTGTAAATGTTCATTGTAGTGAGGCACTTGAGCTTAAATGATTAAAGCTAAGACACAGTATAAAATAAGTGATAAGAGTAATGAAATTGTGTGTAAGACTTAGGCACTGATGGTGGCTTTGGAATCCTCAACTCAAGGTCAAGGGGGGCGTAAACCTTAGACTTCACGTCGGTTACCGGAAGACCACGTGAGATACTGCATTCATATGGTTGTTCATACATAGCATATGATTTGATAACTTAATTTGAAATTGCTTGTGCGTGTGTAGCATTGAAAGTATTACCCTCCTATTCACTAAGCTGTAGTGTGCTCACCCCTCTATAGACCCTTTTGCAGGTAAAGATTACGAAAGCTTGGGATTGGATAAGATGTGAAGTGTCGAGAGTTTTTGGAAGACAAGAATGATAAAGTAAGAATTGCGAAAGATAGACTATTTAGATGAAAGGTTATTTTAGGACCCTAATGTAAAATTGGAAGTTATGAAACTTAGACTTTATTCCATTTTATTAGTTGATAGGGGATATCGATTCTCTGCGATTATGGTTGACCATGGGATATGGAATCTATAGTTATATTTCATTATGTAACTTTATATATTATGATTAGTTGTAAATGTAATTAATTATTTAGAGTCTTACGATCTTTGACTTGTAAGACGATTATCATATAACGGGTGTACACGTTCCATGATAATTTTTAGTGGAAACTTCTAGGCCCTCCTTTAGGGCGTGACAACCATGTCTAAGGCTGTGTCTACTAGAACGTCATATTTGATGCGATTTTGAGTTACAAAGTGAACATGATCAAAAGCACGACCATGTTAAATAGCATGTTAGCCTATAAACATAGAGTTTTGGATACACATTACATGAATAGAGGAGGGCTTTACATTTAGAATTATTAAAGAGTATTGATAGGGATCAAAATTCTACAAGACCTATCATTAAGGCAAGAACCAAAGGATTTCAAATCTTGGCGATGAGGGTCCTTTTTGAACAACTCGACCCTGGAATTATTTGTTTACTAACTTCTTATCTATTACTCTTGTATTGTGTATTCTAACAGGTATGCTTATCAGGCTTTACAGGGCGATGGACAAACTCACTAAGATTCAACTTATGGGTTATTCATGGACCGACCTAAACTGGCAATGAGTTGGACCCACGAATCCTACTGAAGAGCTAGCTTGTTGAAGATTATTTTGTACTTGTAATTTATTTCTTTGAACAATTTATATTGTAATTTTTTGAGACATTTTATTTGGGTTGTATTTTGTGTTTTTAGGACCGGCTACCCTATAGTGGCATAGTTGTAAATTTCTAGTCATTTTAACCCTAAAGGGAGCAAGTATAAATACTTACTTAAATAGGGTTTTGAGAAGGAGAATACACTTTACAACAGCTGCAAATTTTTCATGAGAGATTAAGGTTTTCCTAAGATTTCATAGGACTCTTATCAATTTCAATCCAATTGGAATTGTGGCGAGTTTGCCACCTAGTGAATTGTGAGTCATATCAATTCCCTAAGTTGATTTTCCTTTTCATAACTAATGTGTTATATCTAGTGTTGATTAGGGTGGTTCTTGTTTTGATTTTGGCGTCAATTGTAGATCAAAATCTATTCATATATTGCTCTTAAATTGATTGGATTTATATCTTGATATTGCCTTCAATTTGTCTTTCATTATTTTGCGTGGAATTCCTTTGTGAAGAGGGGCTCACGACCATATTTTGTGTTGTTGGTGATTTGGAATCTCATTTGATCTTATGTGGTGTGCTTAATTCCATTGAGCACAACATCATTTGGTGTTAAGATTGATTAACCAACAAATTGGATTACAAAAGCAATTTTTAGGGTTTACGCATAATTGAAGTTGATCTGGTTTTTGCATGTTGATTAGGAGTTATTCCATTTGTTTGATTGGATATGCTTTGACTTGGTTTTGAGCATATCATCTTTTGGTATCAAAGCAACGTTTTTTACAAATTTGGATTCATAATATTTAGTGGTTCACGCCTCTTAAGGACTTAGATTTGGTGATTGAATTTGTTTCAATTGGTTGCATGTATATGCTTGGATCCTTTAATCTTTTGAGCACATCATCTTTTGGTATCAGAGCTTTATCATACTTGGATTCAATTTTGATCACACCCTTATTGTGGAATTGGTTTATAAGAGTAGAAGGATTTACGTGATTGGAAGACTAATTGATTGACATTGTATAATTGTCTTTCAATATTGGTTTTGTGTGCTTAGACTTGGTATTTAGGCACATCAAGTATTTTTCTAAGAGTTCTAAGGTTTTAGAGGAAGAAGACGACCACATTTTTAGACTTCAAGTATCTAGGGTTTTTATTTGTTTTAATTTATTTCCTTGATAATGCGCATTCATACATCATTGATGAATTCGATTTCAAGTATGCTTAGTGCTTAATTTTTCTTGGTATCTAGAGTTGTGGAGCCTAGGTTTATTATGTGACTTGGAATTTTGTTTTAATATTAAGTGAATTCTTATGTTTATTGATTTATGCATGCGTTCTTTATTTGGAATAGTTTAATATTGTTATTCTATTTATTCGATATTATGCATTGAGATTGAGAAATATGATGTATAATTAGATCTTATATGTATGAAGAGGATTGATGTAATCTTAAAGATAAGTTACATGAATCTTTTAGAATTATTTAATTTAGTTACCGAAATTTGTTGTTTTTAATGCAATCTTTGAATTATGCTATTGTGAAGAGTTTCAAATAGGTAATTTTAAGATTAAGGTTTAATAAGCTTGAGAAAGTTACTAAACTAAATCAAGAATTCCCCCGTCAATGAAATTTAAGAAGAAATTAAATACTTTTTATTTATGTCACATAATACTACATAAGGGAAGTAAAGTCTAGATACTAGTTTTACCAACTTGAAGTTAATTCTAACTTGATTTGCTTTTCTATCTTTCGTTGAAATCTTAGTTTTTTTCATTAGTATTTTGTTATAGTTTTTAGATAAATCAACTATATAATTTACTGGTTAGATAATAAGGTGTAGGTTAGTACTAGTACTCATAATCCCCATGGGATGATATCAGTATTTTTATGCACTATATTATAAAATTTGATAGGTGCACTTGCTTTACATTAGTAAGGTTGTGATTAGGAAGTGGGTTGTTGTTGATATTAGGATTAAGTGGCTTAATGAAATCTAATTGCACTACTCCAGCATCAATTAGGTCATGGATCTTATTTTTGAGTCTCCAACACCTATCTATAGAGTGTCATGTCTGCCTTATATGGTGTTCACATTTGAGGTTGGGGTCATATGGTCTTAGCTTGTATTGTTCATTAGGGATTTTGAAATTGATTAGATTTTTAGCTTTAAGGTTCGCAAAAACTTGGCTTAGGGGGACTAGGATTTGGGTGAATTGTCTAGGAGGTCTGTTACTCTATCGCTGATTACTTAGTTCTGGTTGGTTTGAAGTGTTTATAATTGGGTTTGGTGTTTGGAAGGAAAGGTGAGGGGTTGGTCTACTATTTCTACTGGAATTAACTGTGTCGACTGTGGCTTCTTTTTCTTTGATATTATTTAGAGGCTTAGATGATGTTGCCCTAAAGGTTTCATTGGCTGGCAATTTTCCAAATGTGATAGCATTTTGGACCTTGCATTCTATAGCCAGCACTTTTGAAAAACTTGAAGATGTTTGCCCAATCAGGTAAGTGAAGTAGGGCTTCTCTAATGTATTAATAAAGATGGATACAAGCTCTTTCTCAAAGATTGAGGTAATGACCTTTGCAGCCTGAGCCCTTTAATGCTGAGCATATTCTTTGAAGGACTCATTGTGTTTCTTATAGATACTCCTTAAGTCCTACACTAAAGGAGCAACTTTAGTGTTGAATTTTTATTGCTCATAGAATGCTTGAGCCAACTTTTCCCAATTGTTGATTTGATTGAGGTCCATTGTGTATACCAAGCTGGGGTAGGTCTTATGAGATTATCTTGGAAAGTCTGCACCATTAACTAGTAATACTGTTCATATTTGCCTATTTTCCAGATGTATAGTCTAGTGTGCATCTTTAAACATCTAGTGTCATCGTATTTCTCAAACTTTAGTATCTTAAAATTTTCAAGATATGCATTGGTATAAAAAATTGTTAAGTCAGTGATACCAATTTTCTCATATCCATTTTATCTTTCCAGAGTCTTCATCTTATTAGCTAATTGTTAGAAAATTTTTCTTTCTGTTTCTTTTTGTCTTTCCTCTAATTGCCTTTGTTGGTCTTTTTCAACTACTTTTCCTTTTTAGTCCTCTGAATGGCCATCTTAAACTGGTCGGGTTGATTAATAGAGAGTTAAACTTTCCACCAAGAACATAACTTGATCTTGAGATTCTGCATAGCTTGTTCCAATGAAACCAGTCTTTGGTCAGCAGTGTTATCACTAGTATTGTTGTTTTTGTTGCTTGACATCTTGACTTTGGAACAGGTGCACTGTGGACTTCTTGTGGGGTTCAATTGTTTAAGCGCTATCTTAGGACTTAATCAAATCAACACTTTGAAAGTTTCAAAATTCAGAGTTTTGATTACATTGTAGAAAAACTAAAAAGAGGACAACCTAAAGTCTAATTTTTCCATCTTTTTCCTCAATAGCTGATTCCTACAAGAGCTTCCTCTTTTTCTAGTGACTTGGCACTAGCTTCTTCTTTTTTCCCTTCCTTTGACTTGTTGGGGCTTCTAACTCTTTAATCTTTTGCTAAGCTATCTTTAGTTGGGCTTCTAAACCTTTATTCTTTTAGTGGGACTCTTTGAATCTATTATTCCAGGTATCTACTTCAACTTTTACACTCTCAAAGTGAGCCTCCATCTAAGCCTGCACTTGTTCCATATAGGTTTTTATCTTTAGAGACAAGTTACTTGGGGTAGGATGTTTGATATCAGGAACTTGGTAGATCTTTTTGCCGATCTTGTATAGTTGATTGATGATGAATTCTCGAGTGGCTTGATGTTTTTTAACTTCACCATTAAATTTGCCTAAATCAATGTTAAGGCTTTCAATCCGAGATTCCCATAAAGCCTTTATTCCCAATAACCTAGCTACTTTATAAGTTGTTATTATGTTAGGGTTTTGGTACTTGAATGTAATTTATTACAATGATGGTCTATGGAATATATCTTGAATCATGTCGAATTGACAGAAAACTGAATGTAGATGGTAGCCTATGTACCAATTGAGCCTGATTAGTGGGATTGCATGAAAGTATTTGCACCTTAAGATGATTTTGTTGCAATTACTGCATCTGGCAATCCATAGGATGCCATTTGCTCTAACACTTTCAAGTAACTCGACCCAAGTGTAGCTAGGAATGTCATTAGGTGATAAGTGTTAGAAGACCTTAATTCTAGTGCTTATTAGTTATAATTTTATATGGATTTCATGTAATTTGTGAAAAAAATGGTACTTATATGATTAAATTTTAATTTCAGGCAGCAATGGAGACAAAAGAAAGGTTTAAGGATGATATGAGCAAAGGCGAGGTGAAATTTGGCAAAAAATGAAGAAAATTAATTTTCAATTGAGCACAACCTTCAACACAACCCATGCAGACACTAGTGCTGGATGAAAAAAATGACCAATAGCTAATTCTTTTCAGCTTTGCCCTGAGCACAACCATGCTGGAGGCCGTGCTGAACTAGGTAGTGAAAAATAACATGTTTCGAAGTCAGCACGGCCTTGAGAATGGCTGTGCTAAAGCTAATGCTGAACCTTGTTTTCGTAGAACTATAAATAGACGCCTTGCTTTATTTTTAAGAAAGATTTTTTCCTTTTAGCTTCATTTTGAAAACCCTAAGGGAGCTTTATTACAAACTTCAAGAGGAGAATTGTCTGAGCATCATTAGAGATCACAAAACAAACAAGGGATTATTCCTTTAAGCATGAATCAATTATATTTCTCTAGATTCTCTGTTTTTATTGAAAACTCCATGAAGGAGTAATTCTTTATGTCTTTCATCTTGTGAAACCCTAACTCATGTGCTGAACCATTAATTGATTAATGAATTATTTATATCTTTGCATCTATTTATGTGTTTTCATTGTTCTTGTGATTGATTTATGTGTGTAAATTGATTGCATGTCTAATTTTTATTAGATTGAAAGAGGTTTCATCTAGTAAATTAGATCTTCAAAAATAGAAAGATTACATGTTTTACCTAGAGGTAGGAAAACATTGATTTTCTGCAATTTATTAGAATTTGTGAATATAATGAGATCTTGCATAACTGTAGTGAGGGAGATGTCTCCATTATCTTATGTATGATTAATAATTGATTAGCTCGAGGGAGTAATTGATTTTACTTGAGAATTCCTGCAGTGTCAAGTGTAAATTGATTCGTTAATTGATATCTTATTTTGAGAATTTAAGAATTAGGGCGGAACAAGATGAGGGGTATATTTTGTGATTGAATACATTTTTTTAAAGACAATATCATTCAATTCTAGGGTTACTAGGATTTTTTAGTTGTTAATTTAATTCATAATTTCCACATCATAAATTAGATTAGATAGTAGAGAAAGGTAATACTAGTACTTGTTTTTTAGATCCCAGAGGACGACACTTATTAAATCTATACTATAATCGATAGGTACACTGCCTAGCTCGATAGTAGAATTTATTGGTTATAAATTTAAAACTTAAATGATCAATTAGATTCGACTGCATCAAGTTTTTGGCACCGTTACTAGCGATTTGGAAAGGTAATATTAGGAAAAATCATAGTATCTACTACTTTAGTTTTTCTTTTTATTTGTTTTATCTATTTTTCTTCTCTCCATCTTTTGAAAAGTTCTAATTCACACTTAGTTTCCTTTTGTAGTGTATGATAAGAAATCTTCCCTCTCACATTCTTGATCTAAATCTTAAGATTAAGAGAACACTTCGCCAACTTCGGAGGAACACAACTGCCGAATCTTCTAGGTAATCAGTTAGTGAGGAGGGAGAACGTGATATAACAGTGGCAACGGAGGTTAAAGAAGAAGAGCTAATAGAGTCATCTACAAAGAGTGAGGTAAAGGTACAAGAAGTAATGGTTGAGGATCCACCAAAGACAAACATCGAGTATGTAAGACCTAGACTGGACGGCACAGGTCCAACCATTGTTAAGCCTTACATTGGGGCTAATAATTTCGAGATCAAGGGTATGGTGATTCAACTTCTACAACAATATTCTAATTTGATGGACTACCTAATGAAGACCCCCATGCTTAAATTCAGACATTCTTGGAGACTTGTGAAACTTTCAAGAACAATGGGGTAGCAGATGAAGTAGTGTGTACAAGATTGTTCCCATTTTCATTAAGAGGGAAGGCTAAGACTTGGCTTCAGTCATTGGGTCCCGGGGCTTTGACTACATGGGATAACATGGTAAGGGAGTTTTTGGACAATTATTTTCCACCATGTAAGACCGCTAAACTTCGGAACGACATCTCTTCTTTCACTCAACAAGATCATGAAACAATATATGGCGCTTAGCAAAGATGGATAAAATTGTTGAGAAAGTGTCTACATCACTAGTTGCCTACATGGATGCAAGTTTAAACATTTTTGAATGGGTTAAATCTGGCTACATGTCACTTGGTAGATGCCACAGCTGGCGGTACTTTGAATACTAAGAGTCTGGAGGACTCACTGAAGCTATTCGCTGATATGGCAAGAAACAATTATCAATGGGGCTATAGCAAGAGTAAGCAGAAAGCGACTGGAATGTACAAAGTAGATGTAATGACTACTTTGGTAGCAAAGATGGAAGCTTTGAGCCACCAAGTTGCAACTCTTAAGAATCCCCAAGGATTACAACCACAATAACAACATCAGATGGGAGATCTTGAGGAGGGTGTGAATCTTTTTGAGCAATATGAGCAGGGAGATTATCTTGGGAATTCAAACAGGCAGCAGTATAAACAGTATGGTAACACCTACTATCTGGGGATGAGAAACCATCTGAATCTATCTTATGGAAACTAGGAATATCGAAGAGCTAATCTAATGTGCTTTACTTGTTGATTTCAATTAAATAATAACAAATGAAGAATCATACAACAAGTCACAAGAATGCGTGACTCCAAATATACTCCAAAACCCCTAAAACTTAAGAGACTTCCACGTAAATTATGATAAGCTTCACTTGTAATTGTAATATAGATAAAGGATGGCACAAAGAAGAACCAATTCCAATCAATTGAGGTGTGACCCTAAATTGAAAAAGAAACCCTAAATGGCGTATTCAAGAACAAATGTAACCAATTCCAATTATTCACTAGATATAACACATTAGCAACAATTGAAAACAACTTAAGAAGTATTGACGTTACTCACAATAATCCTTAAGTCAACTCACCACAATTTCAATAATGAAATTGATAAGAGTGAAAATGGCATGAAGAGGAGCTCCCACGGCACAAAATTTTAGATTTTTCAATGTTCAAAAAGTCCCCTACAAACTCAACTTAGCAAGTATTTATACTTGCTCCAATTAGGGTTAAAATGTCTAAAAAATTACACCTATACCACTAAGTGGCCGGTTCTAATCAACAAAATACAAACAAATAAAAAATGTTCCAAAAAATGATTACAAAGTGACCGATTCAATAATAAAATGACAAGTACAAAAGATGGTCTTTAAAGAGTCGGTTCTTTAAGTCAATTGAGTTCATCACGAGTTGTTGGATGTGAGTCCGATGATGTTCCCAATTTGATCAACAATGTAGGTTATTTAGCATCCTGTAAAACAGATAAATGTACCTGTTGGAATGCACAACAATTATATGATACAAAAGTAGATATCAAATTAACATCCTTAGGGTTTAGTTATTCATGGAGGATTCTCATAGCTAGGTTTTGTAAGCCTTTAGCTCAGGCTTTGGTGATTGGTCCCGAGGAAATATGATTCCTATCATAATTTACCACCACCGGGGTATTCGAAGCAATGACCACCACTTTATTAGCCGCTACTACTTCAATGTAGCCACCTCAACAAGAAAAAACAAGTAACTTGAAGACATTTTGAGTCAATTCATCTAGAGCTCTAATGCCAGACATCGTAATCAAGAGGCCTTGATTCACAATCTTAAGAAGTAAATTGGCCAATTGGTTAAGGTGATGTCAGAGAGACAACCCAACTCTCTTCCCAACAACACAGAAAACAATCCAAGGGAACAGGTAAAAGCCATTACATTGAGAAGTGGGAAAGGGTTACCATTTGAACAACGGCATGAAAAGAAGCAAGAGGATAATCAACTTATTGAAAAGGAGAAAATGACACTTGAGAAAACACATCCCGAGAGGAGATCACCACCGGCTATCAAAGAATATGTGCCAAAAATCTCTTATCCAACTCGCCTTGACTAGAGCAAAGACAAAGAGCAGTTTCGTAAATTCCTTGATCTATTTAAACAGCTGCACATTAACATTCCATTTATAGAGGCACTTTCACAAATGCTGAAATATGCTAAGTTCCTAAAGGAGCTTCTATCTAACCAGTGGAAGTTATAGGATGTGTCTACTGTAGAAGTTGATGCAAATTGCTCATCTATCATTCAGAATAAACTTCCTCCAAAGCCAAGGGATTTAGGCAGTTTCACAATTCTGTGTGTTGTAGGTGATACCTCAGTTGATAAAGCCCTAGCTAATCTTGGGGCCAGCATTAATTCAATGCCATATTCCTTTTTCAAGAAGTTGGGACTTTCTGACCTAACACTAACTAGGATGAGTTTGTAGCTTGCCGACCACTTTGTGAAGATCCCTAAGGGGATAATCAAGGATGTCTTGGTACAGGTAGGTAATTTTATCTACCCTGTCGACTTTGTAGTTCTAGAAATGGATGAAGATAGGGATACCCCTTTGATACTTGGGAGACCATTCTTAGCTACTGCCAAGGCAATGGTTGATGTGGAAGGAGGTAAGCTTACTTTGAGAATCGATGATGAAGAGATGATAATCCAAATGGCTGCTGCTATAAAACACACTATGTGCATTAATGACTTTTGTTACTCTATTAATGTTGTTGATATGTCGGTAGATGAGCATATGAAGGAAATTCTGAACAAAGATGAGTTAGAGCTGAGCTTGACATTAGAAGAGAAGAAGGATGCAGATAACCTAGAGGTTGCACTACTCATTGAGCAGCTTGATGCTTTAGAAAATGTTACACCTCAGCATGGGTTTGAAAAGTTGAGAATAGAAAATGAGGCAAGACTTAAAAATTCTATAGAAAAGCCGTTAGGGTTGGAATTGAAACAATTACCAGAGTATCTGAAATATGCTTTCCTTGTAGAAGACTGCAGCTTACTAGTTATTATAGCCTCAGATTTATCTCAAGAGTAGAAAAACCAATTACTCATGGTCTTAAGAGCCCACAAGTGAGCCATCGCTTGGAAAATATTTAATATAAAAGGTATCAACCCTTCCTTCTATACTCACAAAATTTTATTAGAAGAAGGATTCAAGCCTGTAGTGCAACTATAGAGATGGTTAAATCCTAATATGAAGGAGGTGGTTAAGAAGGAGGTGATCAAATTTCTTGACGCTGGACTTATTTACACCATATTTGATAGTGGTTAGATTAATCTAATGCAAGTGGTGTCGAAGACAGGGAGGAATTGGATCTCCAACTACTAGAGACTTAGTTGAAGAAAGTGAAGAGCATCGAGCTAACGATATTAAACAAGTGTGCCTCTTAAGAGGCAACCCATGTCTAACTTAGGTACGTAGCATTTCTTTTATTTTCTTTCTATTGCCACTATTCTAAGTCTATTATTTTTAGATATTTTCAGATTTTAAGGGGAGTTTCTAAGCTTATTTGAAGAGAGCGAGAGTAATCTCTTAGTGTGGGGAAGTGCCAATGACAAGTAAGGAAGTTTGAATTTTAATCACTAAGTGTACCTGATAAGTCTTTTGCTATGTTCATTTACACATTTAAAGGTGCACAACGATCCTAGTTGTTGTCTATTGGCTTGGGCAAGTCTTATTTTTCCTCCACACAATCAGTACTCAAAGCTATGCATAATCTAAAGAGATTCTATGGAGTTTTCTTAGTCAATACGACCACAAGCATGGTTGTGTTGCAGCCAGGGTAGACTTACCTTGTAAAACACTGCTTCCTGTGCTCCTTTTGAGGGTCTACATGGCCCTAAGCATAGCCATGGAACAACACGTGTTGAAAAAAAAAAAAAACCCTACACATATATACAATTTCTTTGTCTCCTCCCACACTCTCCAACTTCACCGTTATCCAGACCAGGATAGTCTAACTTTTCTTTTTACCCTTAATTAATTAATTAATTTATTTTTTCTAGGATGACGCAGCACAAACCTTGGGTTCCCAGCTCCAATGATGACATGCCATTACTATTTTGCACTTATACCTGGTTTTGGGCTCTACATGCAACCGTTTACATATAAAAATAGGGAAAGTTCTTAGTGTCCTTTTTCTTTCAGTTATTTTTCCTTTTATTTTTTTCCTTTTCCCTTTCATGTGCTTGATTTGGGAAGACATTAGGGACAATGTCTTGAATAAATGTGGGGAAGGGGTATAGGGAAACAATAAAATAAAATAAAATAAAATTGAGAAATTTGGGTCTTGCTTTACTTATGTTATCTATGCACTATCTTATCAAAATTTCCCCATTTACAATTTTGCAATTGATTTTAAATGTTGATCTTGAATCATTAAAAGGATAGATCCTTGAAATTGTGCTCATAAGAGTTAGTAACTCCATGTTGCTTACTTGCCCATTGTTGGACTTAGTATACATAGTTGGAATTTCATGATGAAATCCAAGTGGGGTAATCTTACTTGCTGTTTAATTATTGATTCTTGAGTTGTGAAATAGATAAAAGGCCTTAGTTTAAAGTTAAATGGTTGTATCTTTAAGCTTATTGGTTAATATATTTACCTTTCAAAAACTTTGAGAGCTCTTCTAACTTTTTGTAAAAGGTGCATATGAAATCTATCACTTGGTGATTCCTCTTAAGTAATCTTTTTGAAAATTAATTAATTAATGTGTTAATTGAGCAATAATGAGAAAAGCTTAGTTAGTATGGGCGGGCTTTGGTCTTTCAGAAGAGCGAAGTCTGACTCCACTACTGACTAGTCACTTAATTAAAGAAGTAATAAGCTACTACTCCAATGACTTGGGTTCTCCAAGTTAAGAGTATCTTTATGAATCCCTAAGGTTAGGATAATGGAGGTTCGATGGGGTCTCTTTAAAACCCAATCACCTAAGGTCGTCTAGCCTAGGATTAGTCGATTGATGATATTATAATAACAAGATGGGATACAAAAAGGGAAAAGTTCAGTGGATCTTGTAATTTGAACAATTAAGTCCGTAAGGATGCCTTCAATTGAGGGGATAACGTCTGTTAACTTGGGTGACAAGCTCGAGATTATCGGTTGAACATTCATTACATAAGTAGCAAGATCTTAAATAATTGAAATTAATATATATATATATATATATATATATATATATATATATATATATATATAAACTTGGAAATTTTGGAGAGGTTTAACAAAAAGAGGAAGGAAATCTAGGGGAAGGATGGATGCCATATACTTTCACTTGAGGTTGTTGTGCTTAGAAGAGGTAGTTGAATAGTTTATATATTCTCTAGTAAGTGGTGAGATATTACCAAGCCACTTTTGCTTTGTTTGAATTTCTTTGTAACTTGAGAAGCATTTCTTAAATGGTAAGGGTAATAATTTAACTTACTTGGATTAATATGTAAACTTTAATTTTTGTATGCCAGGTACACATACAATCATGGTAAGTTTGAGTGGTAGGCACTAATGAATCATTAAGATTGAATTAAATAGATGATGCTACTTGTGATTGAAAGTCTAACCATGAGTACAATTGATGAGAGGAATTGTTTTTGCCCTTATTTTGTTTGCTTGAGGACAAGCAAACGGGTAAGTGTGGGGAGATTTGATAAGTGTTAGAAGACCCTTAATTCTAGTGCTTATTAGTTAAACTTTTATATAGATTTCATGTAATTTGTGAAGAAAATGGTACTTATATGATTAAATTTTAATTTTAGGCATCAATGGAGACAAAAGAAAGTTTTAAGGATGATATGAGCAAAGGCGAGGTGAAATTTGGAGAAATGAAGAAAATTGATTTTCAGTTCAACACAACCTACGTAGGCACTAGTGTTGGATGAAAAAAAAAAGACTAGTAGCTAATTCTTTTCAGCCCTACCTTGAGCACGACCATGCTGGAGGCCGCGCTGAACTGGACAGTGACAAATAATGTGTTTCGAAGTTAACATAACCTCGAGCACGGCCGTGCTGATACCCATGCTGAACCTTGTTTTTGCAGAATTATAAATAGACGCCTTGTTTTATTTTTAAGAAAGATTTTTTTCCTTTTGGCTTCGTTCTAAAAACCCTAGGGGAGCTTTATTATGAATTTCAAGAGGAGAATTGTCCGAGCATCATTGGAGATCACAAAACAAACAAAGGATTATTCTTTTTAGCATGAATCAATTCTATTTCTCTAGATTCTCTATTTTTATTGAAAACTCCATGGGGGAGTAATTCTTTATATCTTTTATCTTGTGAAACCCTAACTCATGTGCTGAATCATTGATTGATTAATGAATTATTTATATCTTTGCATCTATTCATGTGTTTCCATTGTTCTTATGATTGATTTATGCACGCAAATTGATTGTATATCTGATTTTTATTAGATTAAAAGAGGTTTTATCTAGTAAATTAGATTTTCATGAATAGAGAGATTACATGTTTTACTTAGAGGTAGGAAAACATTGATTTTATGCAATTTATTAGAATTTGTGAACTTAATGAGATTTTACATAATGGTAGTGAGGGAGAGGTCTCCATTATCTTATGTATGATTAAGAATTGATTAACTCGAGGGAGTAATTGATTTTATTTGAGAATTCCTGCAGTGTAAAGTTTAAATTGATTCATTAATCGATATCTTATTTTGAGAATTCAAGGGTTAGGGTGGAACAAGATAAAAGGGTATATTTTGTGATCGAATATTACATTTTTTTAAAGACAATATCATTCAATTCTAGGGTTATTGAGATTTGTTAGTTGTTAATTTAATTCATAATTTCCACATCATAAATTAGACTATATAGTAGAGAAAGATAATACTAGTACTTGTTTTCTAGATCCTAGAGGATGATACCTATTAAATCTATACTATAATTGATAGGTACACCGCCTAGCTCAATAGTAGATTTTATTGGTTATAAATTTAAAACATAAACGATCAGTTAGATTTGAGTGCATCATTAGGCAACTTCAATTTTTCTTCACAATACTCATTGAGGTTAGTTTGGTGTGCTAGGGTTCATCTAACCATGGCTAGGATTAAGGAAATGTTGGCTTCAATCTTCATGAGGGATAAAATTGGCCTAATCTTACCGTTGATATAAGTCTATTCTTTGAGATGGTAGAGGGTAAGCTAGTACTCTAGTATAAGCTTTGGGTCAAGGGGCTTCTTGACACTGGCTATTTAGAAGATTACAAGAAAAGATTTGAATTACAACTAAAAATCCTATGTTACAAATACTTCAACATTTATGAGAAGTAGAAAATACATATGACTACATTACTAATTACAACATAACTTTTATAGGGAAATCGATTCGAAACTTTGATTTACAACTTTTCATGGTGCCACTTAATGATAATTTGTCGGTTTAAAATTTCATGTATGCAAAAAAGGTAGGTTTTAAAGGTTTCCAAACTTTGTGGCTTCCCATGTTTTCAAAGAAATAGATCCTATACCATATTGAAGTTTGAGTGGGGTAGCCTAATCGACCCATAGTAGTGGTCATTTTGCTACATCAAGAACTTATACAATAGCTCCCCTCCTAGGGTCTTATTATGATCTGGGTTTGACTGCATCTAATATGCAATTGATATTTAAAGTCTTCCCTTTGAATTAACCTAAAAATACTACGCAAAATAGAAGTAGTACAACTATTTATAAATAACAAGAATATATATATATTTACAAGTAAAAATAAATATTTCAAAAAATAAATTTTATTTTTGGAAGGTTTAAGTAGTTAACCCACTTGGCAGTCTCCAATGGAGCTGCTATCCTATCAAGACTAAATTCCATTTTATTTTTCTTAATCTGATTTACATTAAACCCTGTGCTCATTTAGTATAAATCTCCAACTAAGATTAGAATTTTTTTTATCTAATTCAGAGAAAAAGGATTCACCACCTGATTTGATATTGAAAAAATGTTAAATTAGGACTACGTGAGTGGATCAGTACTATTTTAGCTACTGGTCTGTGTAAAATATTTAAATAAAACCTGAGATTGTGAAATTCGGGGGCTACCCTATTAAACTATATAGTTTTCACTTTAACCTTTTAAATTAATTTTTTTTTTTTGAAATACTTCAAAATATATATATATTATTCTATTCACAAAGGAAAAAAAAAAAATTCTATTGTTGAAGTTACCTTATAGATGCTTATGCATCTGTTATTTAAGATTAGACTGGATGTAGTTCACATTCGTTATCTTTCTAAATTTTAATTATTAATATTATTATAATTTTTTTATAAAGAAATTTATAAAAGCTAAAATGTCTTTAAAAAAGTTTAATAATTAAAAAAAAACCTATTATTATAAAAGCTTAAATGTCTTTGAAAATTTTAATGTTTTTTTTTTTAAATTTATAAAAACTAAAATGACTTAAAAAATTTTAATACATTTTTTAAGAAAGGAAAATAATAAAGAAGAACAAAAAAAAAAAAGAAAATGAACAAGAAACACGAACCTAGACTTGGATGTAAATGCAGACATGGATCAAAGTCAGGTCTAAATTTTAGTTAGTAGAGCCAAGTTAAACTTGGTGGATCAAATGGAAGGAGAATAGGAGGGTGCAGTAGTTTCCGATGATTGTTGGAGGCTAGGGGTATGTCAAACTTAGCCTTTTTGGGTGTGGCGAGCAAGTTGAAGCGGTAAACTTGTAGCTAGACACAATAGTGGTTGGTGTAGGAAAGGACAATTGTGGCTTGGACTCAGACACAGGTAGTTATGGGTGCTTTGTGTTGAACTTGGATGACAAATTGGTGGTTTTTCGTAATAAGGAGGATGGGGAAGCTTATGGGAGTGTTGTTTTCTCTCGAAAAAGCCTATAATAACAATTTTTCTAGAGAGAGAAAATGAGCACCAAAATTTGAAATTCCTAGAGAGAAATGAGCTTAAATTAACTAACGAGAGAGGAATTAAGTGGTTGTGTGTTGTTGTTTGTGTTGGGAATGAAGAATGGGGACTGTATTGTACTTGTCGAGCTTTAGTTGAGCTTAGCAAGTCTTCAATGGCTTGGTTTGCCATAATCCGTCAAGAACAAAGATGCTAGGGATATTCCTTCGGTTGAAGGCGAGTGACGAGTTTTAAGGGATTTGATGAGCGAGAATGTCCCTTTATAGCTTGAACATAGATACTTAGAGGAGAAGAAGCTTCGATTTTTGGCTTATCACTTCGGATTCGCAATTGGTGCACATCTCGGAATTTTCTTTTCCAATTTTTGAGATTTGATTTGATGCTCCAAATATCTATATTTAATAGATTTTTTTTTTTTTTGCTTGGAGTCCATAGAATCTTATGCCATTTATATGATTCTAACATAGATTTAGGTGGAATCATGTGGAAGATGCAAAAAAAAAAAAAAAAAAAAGAACTTAAAGTGAGTTCGTCATGAAGGAAAGTGTGAGAAAGAAGACAGTTGGAGGAAGAAGAAGATGAAAAACGTATGTTTAACCCACGTCTTTTGCCCTTGAAAAACTTTTTACACATATGAACTAACATGAGGCAAGTGTACCTATCAAATTTTGTAATATAGTGTGTAAATATACAAAAATTGTTCCATAGAGATTATAAATACTAATACTAACCTACACCTTATTATTTAATCGATAAATTGTAGAGTTGATTAATCTAAAATTTATAATGAAATATTAAAACAAGAACTAAGATTTTATAGAAAGACAGAAGAGCAAATCAAATTAAAATTAACTTTAAGTTGGTAAAACTAGTATCTAGACATTGCTTCTCCTAGGTATTATTATGTGACATCAACAAAAAGTATTCAATTTCTTCTTAGAATTCATTAACCAAAGGAATTCCTAATTTAGCTTAATAACTTTCTCAAGCTTATTAAACCCTAATCTTAAAATTTCCTATTTGAGTTTCTTCACAAAATTAAATACTTCTTGAAGGACTACGTAACTTATTTCTAAGATTACATCAATTCTCTTCAAGCATGTAAGATCTAATTATGTATCAGATTTCTCAATCTTGATATACAATATCAAATTGATAGATTAATACCCTAAAAATATTGAACCAATCAAAATAAAGAACACATGCGTGAATCAATAAACATAAGAATTCATTGAATATTAAAAGATAAAATTGAGTCACATAAGAAACCTAGGTTTCACAAGTCTTGATACTAAGAAACTTAAGCACTAAACATATTGGAAATTGAATTCATCAATGATGTAATGACATACATCATTAAGGAAATCAATTTAAAGTAATAAAAACCTCAGATGCTTAAATTCAAAAGAGTAGTCATCTTCTTCCTCTAAAACCCTAGAACAATTAAAATAAATACAGTCTCTCTTTTAAAGTATAAAGTCCTCTATTTATATAATACGTATCCAAAACTTTGCATTTTTAGGTTGACACACTGTCTAACATGGTTGTGCTTTTGTTCGTGTTTAATTCGTAGCTCAAAATTGCGTAAAATATGACTTTTTAGTAGACACGATCTTAGACATAGTTGTGACTATAGGTCATGTCTAACTTGATCAGATTAGAGAGATACACGACCATTGAACACAGTTATGTCGAACCTTGTGTAACCTTTTTGTCACTCTTCAACTGCAACATAATGAACAACACAGTCATGTCAAGTCCCCATGTAGCTTTCTGTAAACCTTTAGTGTAACATGATCTTTGAACATGGTTAAGTTTGGGTTGTGTTTGGCTTCAACATTTCATAACTTCTTCCATTTGGCTCAAAATTGAGTGAAATTAGATTCATTTTCTTCCTTTTTAATTGAATTTTCCATCAAAGCCTTAAAATCTAAATATTACTCAATTAAAGTTCATATTCTTCAAAAACATGCCAAAATCAAGGGAAAACATGTTAAATTTCACTTAATATATATATATATATATATAATTGAGCACTTATCAAACTTCTTGACACTTAAGCATTTGCTTGTGATAGGAATCAAAATCCGTCAAGACTTATCATTAGGGTAAGAGCTAAAGGATTTCAAATTTTGGCGATGGGGGCCCATTTTGAGCACATCAAACCCGAATTATTTGTTTATTAATCTCTTTTCTCTTATTCATGTATTTTATATTCCGACAGGCACATTTATCATGCTTTATAGGGCGATGGACAAACTCACTAAGACTCAGCTTGTGGGTTATCTATGAATCGACCTAAATCGATGATGAGCTGGGCCGACAAATCTTATGGAAGAACTAGCATGATGAAGAATATTTTTATTTATAATTATTTCTTTAGACTATTTATGTTGTAATCTTTCTTTTAGGACACTTTTATTTGCTTGTAATTATGTTTTTAAGACCAGCCACCCTAAAAATGGCATAGTTGTAATTTTGTGAACTTTTTAACCCTAAAGGGAGCAAGTATAAATACTTGCTTAAGTAGGGTTTTTAGAGGCCAATTTTTCAGAAAAAACACTCATTTTCATGTGAGAGAGTTAGGGTTTCCTAGTTCAAATTTCCTCTTATCAATTTCAATCCCAAGAGTTGAGATTGTGGTAAGTGTAACACTTGAAATTGTGAGTAATATCAATTTCAATTTGTTGTGATTTCTTTTCTTCTCTAGTGTGTAATATCTAGGATTGAATTGGAATATTTCTTGGTCAGATTTGATTCATAATTATTCGAATTATTGTGCTAATTTGAGTTCTTGTTATACTTGATTGATATTCCTCATTTTTACACATTATTGAACCGTGAAAGTATTTGTTGTGGAAGGGGGATCATAGTTATTTTCTTGTGGATTTTGAGTAGTAATCATGTGGGTTTTGAAGTATAATTTGTAATCATCATTGAGGAATATACTGTGTTGATCCATTTCATGCAATACATCATTCGAACCATATATTGCAATTAGGGTCACGCTATAATTGCTTCACCTTGAACCGAATTGTCCTAGTCATTTAGGGATTGTTATTTCGTTTAATTTGCACGTGCTTATCCCCTTTTAGGTACATCATAATTTGGTATTAAAGCTATATTATAATTGGATTTAAGATTGAACACGCTATTATTAGTGGAATCGGTTCAGAAATAGAAGAAGTTTGGGCCATTTGATTACTAGTTTGATTGACATTGTCTAAGTGTCTTTCAATTTGGTTTTATATGTGCTTAATCTTGGTTTTAGGCACATTAGCTTGTCCATAAGCAAATGAATCAAATTAAATAAGAGGGCAAGAAACAGTTAATCAAATTACTATTTTTTAAGAAATCAATCAAAATAATTCTTATTTAACCCTATAATATCTTGAGAGGCAAACTCTAAATTAACTTGTAGTTCAAAAGAAGGTTAAGTCTAACTCTTATATGTTTTACTTAACCAATTGTCTTGAACATATGAGAGATTAGAAGCCTAAATAATCATCTCCTAAATCAAGAAAAATTCATAAATACTTTGCTAAGTTTACTAAAATGTATAAACCCCCTTCTTCAATTTTACTAAACATTATAATCTAAGGTAAATAGATACACTTATCTCTTAATCATTTCTCTAGTTCTTTTTCTTTTTTTCTTTTTTCTTTTTCCTTTTTTTTTTCAGGTAGTTTCATCGGTCAGTAAGTCTCAGACCAGATGATCTTAGGGTACTAAGTTTTAAGATACCCCTTCGAACTATCCACTACCTTTATTTAATAGAACTTATTAACTTATGTTTAGCTTCAACATGGACTTTTCTCTTAACCCTTTTAGCTAGCTTTCAACCGATAATCCCAAGTTCTTCACTCAAGTTAACAAGTGTTATTCCACACAAAGGAAGCACCCTATAGGCTTAATTACTTGAGTCAACAAGGCCCATAGCTAAACTTATTCAATTAATTTATCTTTTTCTTTTCTTTTTTTTTTACTATATTGATTTTTCAAGAAATTTTCAAAGGATAAGTACCAATTATTTTCTTATCAAGGATTATAATGCTCTAAAAGAATCAAAAGGAAAAAAAATATACATTAAAGTAAGGTCAAAAGAAATCCATGACTAATTCCTAACTAATAGCGTTATTCAAATTTCTAAATCTTCAAGTTTAAAACTTTGATAAAGTGTTCTATACTACCCAATTTTGATCAAGTTCAAAATTGCAAGTTAACTTTATGATTTTTAGGTTAAATAAACAAAATTTTGATTTCTTAAATAACTACTCATTTAGAACTCCCTTCCCCACACTTTAAATCATATACTATCCTCAATGTATGAAGACAAAATGAACAAAGTAAGAATCAAAGAACAACATAAAAATTTTTTTTGAGGAAGGTAGTGTGGAGAAGAATGAATACTCCCCTCAACATAGTGTTCGTTCCATTGTAAATTAAGCTTAGCTTGTATAGTAGTGGACCTTGAACACTTAGAAACATTGAAAGCTACACAAAATATAAAATGAAAAGGAACAAAAATTTAAAGCAACTGTCAACAAAAAAAGAAATAGAATAGAAAAAAGAAGAAGGTAAGATCTACTTTAGCAAGCTATATAAGTCTCATTAGTACATCAAAGGAAATAAAGAAATTAGTCACTGTAATCAGGATCAAAATCTCCTCATTTCCTTGTGTTTGTGCCCATAAAATAGCGGATTTAGGGTTAACATGATCGAGATACGATCGTGTCTAAATACCATATAATGCTTTGTAAGGACACGCTCAACATGACCTTAGACATGACCATGTCTAAAGGTCATATAACTCTCTGTGCAAATTTTACATTCTTTTGATGTTTGAGTACGACTATGACATGATCATGTCTAATGGTCATGTAACTCTCTATAAGAAATAATTTTATGGTTGATTTTGACACGACTTTGACATTTTTATGCCTATTGGTCATTTTATATCCAAAGAATGGTAGCATTTCAACACGCCCTTTAACAAGATTGTGTTAGTGATTGTGTTAAACTCGCAAAAATTGTGACTTTCTTCTTCTTTTTTTTTTTTTTTCTTATAACTAGGTGTAAAAATGAAAATAAATCTAATTAAAATAAACTAAACTGAGGAAAGTTAATAAAAAAAAAACTAAGCTTGGGTTGCCTCTTAAGAAGCGCTTTTGATTAATGTCGTTGGCTCGACGTACTTGTCTTTTCTAGTCAGGTGGACGACCATGAAGATTTTGGCGCTTAAATTGCATAAATTTATCTGGACCTTTTTCTTGCCATGAATGAGATGTTGTTGAATTGGTTTTATGTAAATGCCATCTTAAATATAAATAGAACTAAGTAGGTTGGATGTATTTAGGAAATAATATGTATCATTACTCTTGGGGGGTTATTGAATTTTGTCAGGCATTTTGAAAGTTCTCTCTTTATCTCCAACTTTTAGAGTTAACGTTTGATTTCCCACATTAATAACTACCCTAGAAGTAGCTAGGAAAGGATGACCTTTTGAAAGTTCTCTCTTCATCCCTAACTTGTAAAGTTAACATTTGATTTCCCACATCAATAACTACCTTAGAAGTAGTTAGGAAAGGGTGACCTAAAATTAGTGGTGCTTCGATATCCTCATCTATATCTAGGATTACAAAGTCTACGGGAAAAATGAATATACCTATCTTAACCAACACATCTTCAATAATACCGATAGGATACTTAATGGATCTATCAGCTAATTAAATACTCATATATGTTGGTTTAGGGTTCCTTAATCCTAACATTTTAAACATATAATGTGGCATTAAATTTATACTTGTACCTAGGTCAGTTAGAGCTTTATTTATTGATAAATTGCCAACAAGACAAGGTAGAGTAAAACTCCTTGGATCCTTCAATTTTCATGGAAACTTCTTTTGCATTAGCGTAGAGCATTCCTCATTTAATGTTGCAGTTGATCTCTCTAAAATATTTTGATGATAACAAAATATATTAAATGTTTTTAATGAAGTTCATTTAGCTTACATGAATATTTATATTTACAATTTGACTAAGAGTTAGAAGATCAAAGAATAAATGAAGAAAAGTTACGTTGTTTTTAATTACTTAAAAGATAAGTCAGAAGGTGTTCATTATGAGAAATAACAGGAACTTAGAAGATAAGTTAAAAGGTATTGCTGTTATGAGTTCATTTTAACAGAACAACTTTATATATAAATTTAAGTTGGATAACTATTAATGGCGAAGACCCAATTCTACTTGCTGAATATATTTGGGTAATATGTTTAATTCGTTTCACTAAAGTAGGAAAGATATCTATGGGGATTTAAGCGATTAATTTTGGAATTAAAAGATTTAGTTAAATCATGATAAATTCATGATTGATTTTGTATATTTGGTTTTACTATAAAAGATTTGTATTAAAATGATTATGTCAGATATTTTAGAGATCACATATTTTTGGAATTCAAATTTGAATTAAATGGTAAGACAAAGAGTTCTTTGATGTTCCACAAAATCAGTGGGTGATTGATTTCATCAACAGATTTTGTGCATATGATATATATGACATTGTAAGGATATATTTGGACTATTTTCAATGATCAATTCGATAGAATTTTTATATCATATTATGAAGGTATTATATTTAAATTTCAAAATTCAATAGATAACTTCAAATCTCTTGAGATATTTCTCAAACATTGAAAGCAAGATCACAACAACAAACTTTTTATTTAAAAATAGATCAACAAAGTAGCCGTTACCCTTCAGTGAATAAGTAGAGTCGAAGTTCAAAGATTCATGAGACAGAAGAAACAATATAGATCAGTATAATATTATTTTATCAGAAAAAGAGAATTATTAGAACTCAGAGACTAACGTAGAAGCTACTCTATCTTTCATATATTTTCATATACACTCAATTTAATTTTTAGAGGATACAAATTCTCATTTGTTCATCTGTTTTTGATAATTTTTGAAATCAAGATACGTGTATTAGTGAGATGTTAGTTATACCTCTATAGATTTGAGAATAGCTTTAGAAAGTGGTTAGATAGGCAGAGCAAGGTGTTTTTGAAGCTAAGGTGTTGACAGAATGATTTTAATATTTCAAGTTTAATTTGGATTAGTGGAACATATCGATGTGGAAGACCGGGTCCTTAGTAGTAGAGTTAGAAGAGAGGATCGACGCTTAAAGCAGAACCTCTATAAATACTTTGCCCAATTCTCTTCTCTCTATCTTTTAATTTCTATTTTATAATAGCTTGTAATTGTTTATAAATACCTATTTTCATACCATAGTTAAATTAAGTAATTAAAGGAATTGTTTCTAATTAGTAAATTTAAAAAAAAAAATTAACAAGTAATCAATTCATCTCTCTCCTCTTAATTATTTAATTTGGTACCAACAATCTATTTGTACTTCAGAATTTGAATCTCATGTGGATTCATGATGTAATGGCGTTGCATATATTTTGGTAAAAAAGAGAAAAACAATGGGAAGACACGTAAATCGCTATATAGTAAATGAGCATTTTTGCTTCGTCTCCAGCGCATCCCCAGCTTTCTCCCAACTCTGTCCACATGATAAACTTAAAAATCGAGCCTTCAAAATAGTCATGTGGGTATCGGACAATGCGACGTTGCTTTCCTGCAAGCAGATTGATTGCGAATAATAATAAAAAAAGACAATGCATGCATGCACCCAACATTCAACACAATGGACACAGTTGACGATTGTATTGACTCATCGAGACCACCATTTGAAACTTCCAAAGTCAATTGTCAATACAAAGGACAATATATACAAAATCCTAAAACCATCCAAATAAATAAAATCAAAACAAAACATGTATATGATCTCAAATGGGTACCGTGGTGAATAATATTTAAACATATAATAGTTATAGTAGGTATTTAAAAAAAAATTATTATTTATATTTTTATATACTAAAATTTTATTAGTATTTACATATTACTTATTCATCTACGCGATATATTAGTATCATTGAAACATTTATCGATATATAAACATTTTCAATTTATTTATTTTATTTCATTTTACTATCTTCTAAATTTACCAAGTACACATTTGCATGAATAAATCCAATGTCAAGAAACCAAATTGCTAGAATATAGTCTCTTGTTTAGGGAAGTATTTGAAATTGGTAGAGGAAGTGCCTGATCGTGTGACGATAATTGAACAGACATTCACTTGGAACAAAAAAAGAATGTCTGTCTATATAACCCTACTTAGCACACATCCACATGAATGAGTTGAGAAAATAGAGAACGGGGGTGGTTTTCCCAAGAGAGTTATTCATTCTGAAGCACGCGAAGTTTTAGTGTTCTGCACACCCGTTTGAACCAAGAGATTTTCTCTTGCGCTTAGGTGAATAAAAAAGAGAAAAAGAGCCAACACCTGTTAAGGTTTCGAGGAAAAGAAAAATGGGTAAGAAAATCCCAATAAGTAACAAGACAAAGAAAGTATATTACCATGATATCTTTATGATTATTGACCTATGTAAAGTTTAATGCGGGCGTGTATGTTTGCGCATATTTATGTCTCTCTATCTGCTTTGCAGATTCTAAGGATTGAGCGTACAGAAACCTTTAAGAAGTTCTCCATTTGAGTGAACTGATATGCGCAGTTGAATATTCTCTGCAAGCTCATATTTCCATCTTCATGAAAATGGCAATCAACTAGCCATCAAGAGATGGCTATTCCCCGTGACCATGCGATGAATAGTGCTCCGATGAAAAGGTGGAGGAGACTTGCCATTTATTGGTTTAAATTTTTTCAAGATTTCACGAACCCATAGAAACATGCCAGGCCAATGTTTTGTATTTGGTCTCATAAATAGACGAGCGTAGAAGACATTCGTTAAGGAAATAAAGAACCTTTAACCTTCAATAAATACATTATTAGAAATCAAGTATATAAAAGTAAATAAACTTTATTTATATAACCACTTAACCAACACAACGTTGAAAAGCAATAGGCTAGTCGATTGACCACAAGTTGACCGATTGACTAGTTAACCATCGAGCATGGTAGTTGAAAAAAGGTTTTTGAAATTTAATAGAGGCAATCAAAAGTCAAATTATTTATATAACTTATGCTTTCATTCATTTCCTATTAATGTCAAATAGTTTTGGATTGTTTAATTTATTCCTATAAACATAAAGAAATACACAATTGTATTCTACTTAAAACTTGCTCACTAACTTCAAAATTTTCAACTTTGATAAAACACCTATAATTATACACAAAAGATAAAATAAAACCATAAATATACTTAAAAAAAACTTTCCTAAGCTTAAGACTAGAAAAAAAAAAGGCCAAGGTAGTCCACCACAAGGAAAAATGATGGCTAGGTACTCCTTGAATTTAATGTTGTCAACTACTATTGATACTGAACCACTAAATTACTAAGGTGGTCAATCACATCACAATTGATTAATCACTTTGGCTTCCTTTACTAAGAATCATCTCCACTTGTTGAGGATTCAACTAAGTGCGCCCTCGCTCATCCCTTAACCTAGAACTACTTCAAAACATATACAACTATCCTTTTCACTTGAAAATACACTCAAACTTGAATTTTTTTAAGAAAGAAAACAAATCTCTTCTCTTACTCAAATCAACAATTCCTCACCACTCTAGGTAATTCCATCACTTAGAAATTAGAATAGTAATTTGTTAATTAATAAAAATAATAACAAGTGTTAATATCATAATTTTTTGTAAAGCACATATTTATTTTCACTTGTTTGTTTAAGTCATAATAATGTGAGTAAGGAGAATTTGGTAGGCTTAAATTACAAGACCTAGATTTTTGGTAATCGAGTATATTTGTATTTTGTATAGTAAACTCAAGTGATTAATGAATAACTTTTCTCATTTATTTAAAACATTTTTTTTTATTTTTCTTAATATAATTGATGGCAAGCTAATCTTGCTTTTGAATAATTAATTGGAACTAATTGTGATCTTCCACTTTCCTATTATAAAATTACAATTGCGAAAATTTTCTCTTATTTAAAGTATATCTCATAATTGGTGTGTTTCCCCCTACACACACCAAACCCACCTCCCGCACCCCCCCAAATTTTTATCATAGTGTGATATCTTCTAGAAGGCCATTTTGAGAGTTTAATTTTAACAAATTTCTGAATGAAATTTTGATGCATTTTTAAGAACATAATATAGTCTTGTAGTAACCTATCTAATCTATTAGGTGTGTACTCTCACTCCTATTGTTAAGAGACTTCCTTTAGTATTTTTGGTTTGATTTAGTCCACTCACATAGGATTTGTCCAAGTTTACTTTTGGCCTAAATAGCTTGTTCAATAATAGTTCCTTTATCCTCTAAGCATTTTGAAATATTCTTCTTTCAATGCATTTTAATCATGGCATAATTTATTAAGCATTGTTTTTCTTAAATAAACATGCAAAATATTTTTCTTACCATAAATCAAGATGATCCTTCCTTATTTAGATAAGCTTGACTTGAGTGTGATATGATACTTTAGCTTAGGTTTAGGTATGAAAAAGAATAAACAAGTTTATGATATTTGCTAGCTAAAGATTTCATAAGTTAAGGGTGCAAAATTTGAGACTAAGTTGCTTTTGAGTGCTCTAGTGTGGTTGGGTTTTTTTTTTTTTTCTTTTTGTGGTAATCAAGCATTTACTCTAACTACGTGATGGGAATCAAACCTCTTGACCTAGCATTATGAAGCCTTCTTGAACAAAGGGAACCAAGACATTCACATATATCTTTATTTATTTTATATAATTGTTTTGCATTTTTTTTATCAAGTACATTTTATCGGTATTACAGGATAGCGAATCAACACACTAATGATTGTGTGTATGAGCTATGCTTAGACCTACAAAAGATAAGAGAAACCGACCATACTTCACATCGTTTCACATGGATGAACCAGCTGCCAAATTCTCCCATAAGACCGATTCAAGCATTATTTTACATTGTTGAATTTTCCTTATTTAAAATAGGTATAAATACTTGTTATTTAGAGTTTTGGAGAAGACTTTTTTAGATCATAATTTGTTGCATTTCACATGGAGAGGGCTACCTCTTTTCACAAAAACACACTTACCAATTTTCATTGAGATTGTGGCGAGTGGGACTTCAATTGTTGTGAATAGTATCAACAATTGCAAGTTATTTCCAATTATTACTAGTGTGTAATATCTGATATGCAATTAGATTTATCTTTTCCTCTTTTCATTTCATGCAATTTAGGGTTCTTATTCTAGCTAGGGTTTACGCCACTGGTTGGAAATTGGAATCAATTGTTCTTTCTTCTTTGATTTGTATTGAATTACCTTTGGAGCACATCATAATTTGGTATCAGAGCAAATGTTTGTGGAAGGGAATTCGTGAATTACAAATTGGGGATTTAGGGTTCTTGTTCTTCCACTTTGTAATTGAAGTTGTGTGAAGCATAATTGTATAAGTGTGCCATGTTACTCCTTGTTGAATTCAGAATTGGAAGTGTGTAGTTCAAATTTTTCCTTGTGCTAGTCATCTTGCCATGAGGTCACCACTTGGAAGAATAGGGAAGTCTTTTCAAATTAAATTTCATAATTACCTTGTGGAGTAATTGTGCATTAATTTCCTTGAATGCACTTTCACTAAAGCTTGGAATCATTTTTTTTTTTTTGTGTGTTGTGATTATGGAAGTGTGTCGTGATTGTGGAAGTGTAGGAGTAGGGTTGTGTGTGTGCATTTAGAATCATGTAGGTGTTGTGTTGTTGTTGGTGACTACTGTGAAAGTGAGTTAGTGTTGCCGTGTACTATCTTGAACCATTACGGATTGAAGTGGGAAAGTGATATCTAGAGGTGCCATGAGTTCTAACCTTGGAAGGTAAAAAAACAAAATGACTATAATTAATTCCATCATTGTGTAATTGAGTAGTAATTGCAAATTAAGTTACTTTGATTGCATTATTGGATAGAGTTATTGATGTGCCTAATTCCAAGCTTAAGCACAATCAAAGAATCAAGGAAAACTCCTCAATTCACAAAACGCAAACCGGTTCACCTAGTAAGCAATTTCACGTGAACACCTTGTAGAATTTGATGGAAATGGTTGTTCAAATGATATAATTGTAATCTCTAATGATAACTTAACCAAATAACCATAATAAGGCTTGAGAAACACGTGGAAATCAGATCAAAATGAAGCAACACAAACCATGAATTCCACTTGCCCTTTCAATACCAAATTCACGCCAAATGCACTAAAAATGATAGTGAGTTCAATAACTAAAAGAACAATCAATCTTACAAGATTGATGTCCACGAATTACAATAACCAATAAGTCCAAGAAAGATTCAAATCTACCCTAGATATGACTCACTAGAGAAGAAATGAACAACAACAAAGATGAATCGATATTACTCACGATTTCTCTTTGTTGCACTCGCCACAATTCCAACTTCTTGGGACTGAAATTGATAAGAGAATTTGGGAATTAGGAAACCCTAGGCCCTCTCACGAAAATGTGAAGTGTTTTTCTGCAAAATTAAGCCTCCTCAAACCCTCTCTTAAGCAAGTATTTATACTTACTACTCCTAGGGTTAAAAAGTGCTCAAAATTACAAGTTTGCCACTTTTAAGGTGGCTAGCCCTAAATGAAAATTACAAGGAAATAAAAGTGTCACAAAACCAAATACAACAAAAAATAGTTCATAAAAGTGTAAATATATAAAAGAAATGGTCTTCAAGATGCCGGTCTTCTATAGGATCCATTAGCCCAACTCATCGTCGGTTTAGGTCGGTCCATGGATAACCCACAAGCTGAGTCTAAGGGAGTTTGTCCATTGCCCTATAGAATATGATAAGTGCGCCTGTTGGAAAACACAATACAAGAACAATAGAAAAGATGTTAATATATAAATAATTCCGGGGTCGATCTGCTCAAAATGGGCCCTCAACGCCAAGATTTGAAATCCTTTAGTTCTTGCCCTAATGATAGGTCTTGTTGGATTTTTATTCCTATCATCTCCTCGGGCCTCAAAAAGATTTGTTCTCAAATCTGGTAGATCAAATGCAATAGGGACTTTGTTTTCTCCTAGCAATCTATCTGAAGAAGTATCTCTGCAGAATCCCAATATCTAAAATACTATAGGTGGTGATTGTTTTCTCTCCCCCATTTCCAAGATGTATCTCTTCTGCAACACAAATAAAGACCCATTATCCACTGAGGTGTCCCCAATCTCAACCCATTTCAATGATATTGTTTCCTCTTTTTCTAACTCTTCTAATGGTTGACCCAACTGCTCATTGTCCTCTAAGACCTCTGAAGGTGAACACAATTGTCTCTGTACATTTTGGCTCTCTGGTAGTCTGCTCGTCTGACTATGATCATCAGGATCCTCTGAAGGTTTGATCATGTGGTTATGACCCTCATGAACCTGTGATGGTTGTTTTATTTGTCTTTGCATCTCTTGGACCTCTGATGGTGACATAGGGTTCAATACTATACGTTTACCATCCTTTTTAAACATATAAGTATTTCTATACCCATCATGTAATACCATCCTGTCATATAACCATGGTCTACCAAGTAATATATGGGATGCACAAAGAGGAAGAATATCACATTCAAGCTCATCATAGTACTTGTCCCCTATACTGAAGGGTACCCTAGCCCTTTGGGTCACACAAAGACTATCCTGATCATTCAACCAATGTAATGTATAGGGTTTAGGATGTGGGATAGTTTCAAGTTTCAACTTCGATACTAATGATGTAGCTACAACATTAGTACAACTACCACCATCAATAATAATTGCACACAAGTTTCCTTGTACCCTACAAGAAGTATGGAACAAGTTTTCTCTTTGTCCCTCATCAATAGTTTGAAAAGAAGTCATGTCCCGATGCAATATGTTAGCATAATGAAACATTTCACTAGACATGATTGTACTCAAATCCAACAATACAATAATTATCTTCACACTTTCAAGGTTCAAGTACACAACCAAACCACAAATGAAGTATACTCAACTACTTTCAAGTAGTTAGAATTAAATTCAACAACAAGTGTTTAAGTAACTAGTTCAATTACTTTCACACATTTAATGACTTGTTTGAATTTTAAATTCTACTACTCACTTTCCTTATTCTTGCCACGGTTTACACTCACACTTTATCTTAATGTGCAGCACCTTACTCCACACAACTCCACAAATTTACACCACCACACACACCTCACTCCTACACGGTGCAACAAATTCACTACAACACTACTACACGTTGTAACCTTTTTTTTTTTTTTTTTAAACACTCGTACATACAATACTTCAAGGTGTACATGTCCTTGCCACTACACAACTCCCATTCACACCATAAACCACAAACAATGGCAGCAACAAAATTCAAATTTGAAATCACTCCATTAAATGCAACCTTCTCCACAAATGGTAAAAAACAATTCAAATTCAAATAACACTTACTCAATGCTACTCAATGAATTGCTCTCAAACTTAAAGAAGGTATTTGAATTTCAAATGGATGCTTATCCTCTCACACACTTCAAATCTGGAATTTTCAAATGCTCCAATTCCGAATTGCACAAGGATTCACAACACTAATTGCAAGCCTTCCTCAATTGGTAACAATGAATTCAAATTCAAATAGCAATCATTAACTCCCACAACTTAATTGCATATGTTTTGAATTCAAATAATTCCTTACTAATCAAAACTCAATACAATTTGCAAATTGTACTCCACCAATTCAGAATTACACAATGGAATTCAAAGCAACAAACTACACATCTTCCTCCACGCCACAACAAGCCACGGCAAGGATTTTGGTAAGTTTTGCAAGTTCCAAAAATTGTTGAATTAAACAACACTTGATACTTCTGCCCTTCCACGAAAATTAGTGATCGCAAAATGATGCAACAACCTTCCCAAACCAATTCCAACAAACAGCAAAATAAACTCCAAGACAAGGTAATTTCATAAGCTCAAAACCACAACAATCAACACAATTGCGGTTTTCACTAAATTAACCCTAATGGATGATCAACTCTACGAAATCAAATGAAACCAATTCCCTTCTCTCAACATGTGCTCTGATACCAAAATATGATGTGCCTAATTCCAAGCTTAAGCACAATCAAAGAATCAAGGAAAACTCCTCAATTCACAAAACGCAAATCGGTTCACCTAGTAAGCAATTTCACGTGAACACCTTGTAGAATTTGATGGAAATGGTTGTTCAAATGATATAATTGTAATCTCTAATGATAACTTAACCAAATAACCATAATAAGGCTTGCGAAACACGTGGAAATCAGATCAAAATGAAGCAACACAAACCATGAATTCCACTTCCCCTTTCAATACCAAATTCACGCCAAATGCACTAAAAATGATAGTGAGTTCAATAACTAAAAGAACAATCAATCTTACAAGATTGATGTCCACGAATTACAATAACCAATAAGTCCAAGAAAGATTCAAATCTACCCTAGATATGACTCACTAGAGAAGAAATGAACAACAACAAAGATGAATCGATATTACTCACGATTTCTCTTTGTTGCACTCGCCACAATTCCAACTTCTTGGGATTGAAATTGATAAGAGAATTTGGGAATTAGGAAACCCTAAGCCCTCTCACGAAAATGTGAAGTGTTTTTCTGTAAAATTAAGCCTCCTCAAACCCTCTCTTAAGCAAGTATTTATACTTGCTACTCCTAGGGTTAAAAAGTGCTCAAAATTACAAGTTTGCCATTTTTAAGGTGGCTAGCCCTAAATGAAAATTACAAGGAAATAAAAGTGTCACAAAACCAAATACAACCAAAAATAGTTCATAAAAGTGTAAATATATAAAAGAAATGGTCTTCAAGATGCCGGTCTTCTATAGGATCCATCAGCCCAACTCATCGCCGGTTTAGGTCGGTCCATGGATAACCCACAAGCTGAGTCTAAGGGAGTTTGTCCATTGCCCTATAGAATATGATAAGTGTGCCTGTTGGAAAACACAATACAAGAACAATAGAAAAGATGTTAATATATAAATAATTCCGGGGTCGATCTGCTCAAAATGGGCCCTCAACGCCAAGATTTTAAATCCTTTAGTTCTTGCCTTAATGATAGGTCTTGTTGAATTTTTATTCCTATCATCTCCTCGGGCCTCAAAAAGATTTGTCCTCAAATCTGGTAGATCAAATGCAATAGGGACTTTGTTTTCTCCTAGCAATCTATCTGAAGAAGTATCTCTACAGAATCCCAATATCTGAAATACTACAGGTGGTGATTGTTTTCTCTCCTCCATTTCCAGGATGTATCTCTTCTGCAACACAAATAAAGACCCATTATCCACTGAGGTGTCCCCAATCTCAACCCATTTCAATGATATTGGTTCCTCTTTTTCTAACTCTTCTAATGGTTGACCCAACTGCTCATTGTCCTCTGAGACCTCTGAAGGTGAACACAACTGTCTCTGTACATTTTGGCTCTCTGGTAGTCTGCTCGTCTGACTATGATCATCAGGATCCTCTGAAGGTTTGATCATGTGGTTATGACCCTCATGAACCTGTGATGGTTGTTTTATTTGTCTTTGCATCTCTTGGACCTCCAATGGTAACATAGGGTTCAATACTATACGTTTACCATCCTTTTTAAACATATAAGTATTTCTATACCCATCATGTAATACCATCCTGTCATATAACCATAGTCTGCCAAGTAATATATGGGATGCACAAAGAGGAAGAATATCACATTCAAGCTCATCATAGTACTTGTCCCCCTATACTGAAGGGTACCCTAGCCCTTTGGGTCACACAAAGACTATCCTGATCATTCAACCAATGTAATGTATAGGGTTTAGGATGTGGGATAGTTTCAAGTTTCAACTTCGATACTAATGATGTAGCTACAACATTAGTACAACTACCACCATCAATAATAATTGCACACAAGTTTCCTTGTACCCTACAAGAAGTATGGAACAAGTTTTCTCTTTGTCCCTCATCAATGGTTTGAAAAGAAGTCATGTCCCGATGCAATATGTTAGCATAATGAAACATTTCACTAGACATGATTGTACTCAAATCCAACAATACAATAATTATCTTCACACTTCCAAGGTTCAAGTACACAACCAAACCACAAATGAAGTATACTCAACTACTTTCAAGTAGTTAGAATTAAATTCAACAACAAGTGTTTAAGTAACTAGTTCAATTACTTTCACACATTTAATGACTTGTTTGAATTTTAAATTCTACTACTCACTTTCCTTATTCTTGCCACGGTTTACACTCACACTTTATCTTAATGTGCAGCACCTTACTCCACACAACTCCACAAATTTACACCACCACACACACCTCACTCCTACACGGTGCAACAAATTCACTACAACACTACTACACGTTGTAACCTTTTTTTTTTTTTTTAAACACTCTTACATACAATACTTCAAGGTGTACACGTCCTTGCCACTACACAACTCCCATTCACACCATAAACCACAAGCAATGGCAGCAACAAAATTCAAATTTGAAATCACTCCATTAAATGCAACCTTCTCCACAAATGGTAAAAAACAATTCAAATTCAAATAACACTTACTCAATGCTACTCAATGAATTGCTCTCAAACTTAAAGAAGGTATTTGAATTTCAAATGGATGCTTATCCTTCCACACACTTCAAATCTGGAATTTTCAAATGCTCCAATTTCGAATTGCACAAGGATTCACAACACTAATTGCAAGCCTTCCTCAATTGGTAACAATGAATTCAAATTCAAATAGCAATCATTAACTCCCACAACTTAATTGCAAATGTTTTGAATTCAAATAATTCCTTACTAATCAAAACTCAATGCAATTTGCAAATTGTACTCCACCAATTCAGAATTACACAATGGAATTCAAAGCAACAAACTACACATCTTCCTCTATGCTACAACAAGCCACGGCAAGGATTTTGGTAAGTTTTGCAAGTTCCAAAAATTGTTGAATTAAACAACACTTGATACTTCTGCCCTTCCACGAAAATTAGTGATCACAAAATGATGCAACAACCTTCCCAAACCTACTCCAACAAACAACAAAATAAACTCCAAGACAAGGTAATTTCACAAGCTCAAAACCACAACAATCAACACAATTGCGGTTTTCACTAAATTAACCCTAATGGATGATCAACTCCACGAAATCAAATGAAACCAATTCCCTTCTCTCAACATGTGCTCTGATACCAAAATATGATGTGCCTAATTCCAAGCTTAAGCACTATCAAAGAATCAAGGAAAACTCCTCAATTCACAAAACGCAAATCGGTTCACCTAGTAAGCAATTTCACGTGAACACCTTGTAGAATTTGATGGAAATGGTTGTTCAAATGATATAATTGTAATATCTAATGATAACTTAACCAAATAACCATAATAAGGCTTGCGCAACACGTGGAAATCAGATCAAAATGAAGCAACACAAACCATGAATTCCACTTCCCCTTTCAATACCAAATTCACGCCAAATGCACTAAAAATGATAGTGAGTTCAATAACTAAAAGAACAATCAATCTTACAAGATTGATGTCCACGAATTACAATTACCAATAAGTCTAAGAAAGATTCAAATCTACCCTAGATATGACTCACTAGAGAAGAAATGAACAACAACAAAGATGAATCGATATTACTCACGATTTCTCCTTGTTGCACTCGCCACAATTCCAACTTCTTGGGACTGAAATTGATAAGAGAATTTGGGAATTAGGAAACCCTAAGCCCTCTCACGAAAATGTGAAGTGTTTTTCTGCAAAATTAAGCCTCCTCAAACCCTCTCTTAAGCAAGTATTTATACTTGCTACTCCTAGGGTTAAAAAGTGCTCAAAATTACAAGTTTGCCACTTTTAAGGTGGCTAGCCCTAAATGAAAATTACAAGGAAATAAAAGTGTCACAAAACCAAATACAACCAAGAATAGTTCATAAAAGTGTAAATATATAAAAGAAATGGTCTTCAAGATGCCGGTCTTCTATAGGATCCATCAGCCCAACTCATTGTCGGTTTAGGTCGGTCCATGGATAATCCACAAGCTGAGTCTAAGGGAGTTTGTCCATTGCCCTATAGAATATGATAAGTGTGCCTGTTGGAAAACACAATACAAGAATAATAGAAAAGATGTTAATATATAAATAATTCCGGGGTCGATCTGCTCAAAATGGGCCCTCAACGCCAAGATTTGAAATCCTTTAGTTCTTGCCCTAATGATAGGTCTTGTTGGATTTTTATTCCTATCAGTTATTGTGGAATTGAAGCCGTAGAGAGTGTATGTTGTGGTTTGAGGGTATGTGTACCATGGAGTGCATGTTGTGCTGAGGGTGTGAGTGTAACCGTGAAGGTTATGTTAAAGTGTTATGTGCCATCGTAAAGAATATTTGGTTGGAGGAATTGTTGTTGTGAAGCTGTGTTTGTGTAAGAGAGAGAGAGAGAGAAAAGGAATTGTCAAAAGCTTAATTTAGCAACCATATCGAATGATAGTGTGAATGGGGGAATTGACAATGAGGTCAATAGTTAGGTTGGAGGAGGTCAAAGTCGTCATGCTATATGTGGGAGAACACTAGAGGAAAAATTGCAGGATCTCACCACTATTGTTGCTACATTAGCAACATGGGTAGATCAAATGATAATTGATGTGCCTAAAACCAAGATTAAGCACATGCAAAACTAATTTGAAAGACAATTAGACAATGTCAATCAAACTAGTTTCCAATCACATGAACAATGATGTCAATTCTCAAGATCTATAACTAATTCCACAACACTAAGTGATCAATATTGAAATGAACCAAGTATGTGCAGCTCTGAAACCAAATTATGATGCGCCTAAAAAGGAGTTTAAGCACATGCAAATGAACCAATTAACAATCTCTAGAGGACAAGAACAAATTAGTTTAAATTGGAGCAAAATGTTATGTGAACCCTAAATGTAAAAGATGATCTGAATGCTATAGTTTAAGGTAATGAATATCACAATGATGAAATCCTCAATTGATATCACTAAATATACTTGAAATCCCACGAGAATACCAATCACAACAACAACAACAATGACCGTGATCCACTTTCCCACAAATTGATTCACTGTTCAAGTGTGGCTAAATTGAAGGTTCAAAACCAATACTAAAAAACCAATTAATTAAGCAATAATAATTTGATTACAAATGCAATCAAATTTGTCTGAGAAAAATCCAATCCAACCTTAGATACAACTCACTAGTGATGAAATGGAAACACAACAAAAAGGATTTGATATTACTCACAATTTCTCCTTGTTGCACTTGCTACAATTCCAATTCTTGGGATTGAAATTGATAAGAGCAATTGAACTAAGGAATAATCCTAATTCTCTCATGTAAAAAGGTGAAGTGTATTCTGAAAAATTCTCCCAAAAACCCTACTTAAGCAAGTATTTATACTTGCTCCCTTTAGGGTTAAAAAGTTCACAAAAATACAACTATGCCACTTTTATAGTGGCTGGTCCTAAAAACATAATTACATGCAAATGAAAAGTGTCCTAAAAAATTACAACATAGATAGTCCAAAGAAAATAAATTACAAGTAAAAATAGTCTTCAACATGCTAATTCTTCAATAGGATTCATCGACCCAGCTTATCGCCGGTTTAGGTCGGGCTATGGATAACCCACAAGCTGAGTCTGAGTGAGTTTGTCCATCGCCCTGTAAAGCATGATAAGTATTCCTGTTGGAATGTACACATGAATAAGAGAAAAGAGGTTAGTAGACAAATAATTCTTGGGTCGATTTGCTCAAAATGGGCCCTTATTACCAAGATTTGAAATCCTTTGGTTCTTGCCCTAATGATAGGTTTTGTTGGATTTTGATTCCTATCATCTCTTCGAGCCTCAAAAAGATTTTTTCTCAAATCTAATAGATCAAATGCAGTAGAGACTCTGTTTTCTCCTAGTAAGCCACCTGAAGAAGTATCATTGTAGAATCCCAATATTTGAAATACCATAGGGGGTGATTGTTTTCTTTCTTCCATTTTTTCGGATGTATCTCATCTGCAACACAAATAATGACCCATTATCCACTGAGGTCTCCCCTATCTCAACTTGTTCCACTGAAATTGTTTTCTCCTTTTCTAACTCATCTGTATGGCGTTGATCCTCATGGCTCTCTAATGGTTGGCCTAACTATTCACTGCCCTCTAAAACCTCTGAAGGTGGACATAACTGTCTTTGAATAGTCTAGCTCTCTGATGATGGGCTCATCTAACTTTGACCCTCAGAATCCTCCAATGGTTTACTCAACTACTCATGAGCCTCTAATACCTTTGAAGGTAAATACAACTGTCCCTAAACAGTTTGGTCCTCTGGTAGTTTGCTCATCTGACTATGATCATCAAGATGCTCTAAAGGTTGGCACATCTGTGTCTGACAAATTTTGTGCTTTAAGGGTTGGTTCAACTGCTCATGACCCTCTGATGGTCTACTGATTTGTTGCTGAACCCTTTGAACCTCTGAAGGCGACATCAGATTCAGAACAATTTGTTTTCCCTCCTTTTGGAATACATAAGTATTTCTGAAGCCATCGTGTAAGACCTTCATGTCATATAACTAAGGCTTGCCAAGCAATATATGGGATGTACACATAGGTAGAATATCACACTCGATTTCATCATAGTATTTATCCCCTATAGTAAAAGGTACCCTAGCTCTTTAGGTCATATGCAAACTCTCCTAATCACTAAGCCAATGCAATTTATACGATTCAAGATGTGGAGTAGTGGTAAGTTTTAGTTTCGATACTAACGATGCAACTACTACATTGGTATAACTACCACCATCAACTATAAGGACACATAAATTTCCTTGTACCTTACAAGAGGTATGGAACAAGTTTTCCCTTTGTTCTTCATCCTTAGTAGCAATTGTAGTCAATGTTTGGGTTAACATATTAGCATAATGAAACATTTCACTAGACATTGTTGTGTTGAAATCCAACAACATAATAATAGTCCTTACACCTCCATGGCTCAAGTACACAACTAAACCACAAATGAAATACTCACACAAGTAGATAGAATTAAATTCAACTTCAAGTATTTAAGTAACTAGTTCAATTACTTTCACACTTTAATGACTTGTTTGAATTTTAAATTCCACTACTAAAATTTCCTTTTCTTGCCTTGATTTCACAGTACAAATAACCACAATGTGCAGCACCTTAACAAATACAAAAAATACACAAACCCACCGCCGCACTACTCTTCTTTACTCACGGTGCTACTCCAATTACGCCACCAACAATTGTCTACAATGTACACACTAAAAATCCACACAAAAAACGCACACAACTTTACTAAAATTTACAAACACAACTCTACACACATACACCTTCAAGTCACAGTGCTAATGTCCCTTCTATTCAACACACACAACACAACTCTAACAACTCAATATTTTCCTTTTTTACTCTGCAACTTATACATATACAACCACGGTGCAACAACCTCCCCAATACAACATAACACATACACAATACTTCAAAGTATACACTTCCTTGCCACTACACAACTCCAATTTGCATTGTAAACCATAAGTAATTGTAGCAACAAAATTCAAATTCAATTTACTTCACTAAATGCAACCTTCTCCACAAATGGTAAAAACAATTCAAATTCAAATAACACTTATTCAATGCTACTCAATAAATTGCTTCAAACTTAAAGAAGGTGTTTGAATTTCAAATATATGCTTATCCTTCCACACTTTCAAATCTTGAAATGGTAAAATTTTCTCCCCAACTCCGAAATCAACAATGGTCACACTTCTCTTTTTACCACAAATTATTGTATTTCCAATTCCACAATCAAACATTAGGAAATACACTTCTTACTTTTCCTTCCAAGTTCACGTCAACAATAAAATGATAAGGATTCACAATTGCTCCATGTCTACAACAACAAGCAACAACTACAACTCCTCAACAACACAATTAAACAATTCAAGCTTCATGTCAAATAAATTCAAATCAATGTGCTATTAAACAATTCCCTAACTTTCGAATTTAAATTGCAATCAATCCCTTCTCACAACCTCAAGCTCTGATGCCAAAAGATGATGTGCCTAAAACCAAGATTAAGCACATGCAAAACCAATTTGAAAGACAATTAGACAATGTCAATCAAACTAGTTTCCAATCACATGAACAATGGCGTCAATTCTCAAGATCTATAACCAATTCCATAACACCACATGATCAATATTGAAATGAACCAAGTATGTGCAGCTCTGATACCAAATTATGATGCGCCTAAAAAGGAGTTTAAGCACATGCAAATGAACCAATTAACAATCCCGAGAGGACAAGAACAAATCGGTTCAAATTGGAACAAAATGTTGTGTGAACCCAAATGTAAAAGATGATTTGAATGTTGTAGTTCAAGGTAATGAACATCACAATGATGAAATCCTCAATTGATATCACTAAATATACTTGAAATCCCACGAGAATACCAATCACAATAACAAGAACAATGATCGTGATCCACTTTCCCATAAATTGATTCACGGTTCAAGTGTGGCTAAATTGAAGGTTCAAAACCAATACTAAAAAGCCAATCAATTAAGCAATAATAATTTGATTACAAATGCAATCAAATCTATCCATGAAACATCCAATCCAACCCTAAATACAACTCACTAGAGATGCAATGGAAACACAACAAAAAGGAATTGATATTACTCACAATTTATCCTTGTTGCACTCGCTACAATTCAAATTCTTGGGATTGAAATTGATAAGAGCAATTGAACTAAGGAATAACCCTATTTCTCTCACGTAAAAAGGTGAAGTGTATTCTGAAAAATTCTCCCAAAAAACTTACTTAAGCAAGTATTTATACTTGCTCCCTTTAGGGTTAAAAAGTTCACAAAATTACAACTATGCCACTTTTAGAGTGGCCGGTCTTAAAAAAATGATTACATGCAAATAGAAAGTGTTCCAAAAACTTACAACATAAATAGTCTAAAGAAAATAAATTACAAGTAAAAATAGTCTTCAACATGCTAATTCTTTAATAAGATTCGTCGGCCTAGCTCATCGTCGATTTAGGTCAGTCCATGGATAACCTACAAGCTGAGTTTGAGTGAGTTTGTCTATCGCTTTATAAACCATGATAAGTGTTCCTATTGGAATCTACAATACATGAATAAGAGAAAAGAGGTTAGTAGACAAATAATTCTTGGGTTAATTTGCTCAAAATGGGCCCTCATTACCAAGATTTGAAATCCTTTGGTTCTTACTCTAATGATAGGTTTTGTTGGATTTTGATTCCTATCAATATTGCCACAACCACTAGTGGCAAATCCACAAGCACCCCCACCTCAGGTTGTCCATTAGCATGCTTGTAGGGAAGGAGCTATTGGAGGAAATATGGGTAGGAGGATGGAAGGATATTGTCATGCTTTTAGAGAGGAAAGGGATGATGATGCGTGTAACCTTAATTATGTTAAACCTAGAACCCGAATGATGCTAGTTGGTTTCAATTACCCCGATGATCGTTTTGAATAAGCGATGCGTAACTATACCCCAATCAAACCCGTTGACTGTAACCTAAGTTATCAAAAGTTATTCCTAGTAATTCAGTTAAGAATCTTATGGAAAAGTTCTTTTGCAAAAGAACAAAAAGTGGTATTTCGTATCTCACGAAAAAGATATGTTTTCATATATCAAAGTTGTCTCTTAGCTAGCCCCTAGCACGGTATATATAGCACATGAATACAATATGGAAAAAACCTAACACAATATGGAAATCCTAAGTTACCTATTCTATTTGTTACCTTATCCTCATGTAACTGAGTAAGCAACTAAATAATATAAATTACAAACAAAAAAAAATACTAAAAATCTTAAGTTGCCTATTCTATCCTTGTGTCACCAATTAGGCAGCTAAATAACATAAATAACAAACCAACAAATAAAAAGAAACATTAACAAAACCAAATGTATCCTCTAGTGTAACGGTCCACGCAAATATTTAATGTCCCTAAATTATTTCATCCTTCCATGGTCACGTAAATCAAGTTGACATATGTATGTGCTCCTTCAGTGCAGCTTGATTCCTTGGCTTGTAAGTCTATGACTAGTCCTTATAGAGCTTTGCTCATTCTTTTTGCTCTAGCTCTGGTCATCGGGCCTCCAATGCCATGTAATGGATTATAGAATTTTGGCTCCTTCCTTTTTCATGCTAGCTGATCCTCATCATTCCCTCCTTCCTCAAAAAGATTCGTCTTCAAATCAAGTGCATTACAAAAAGTAAGATTAGAAACATTACAATTGCACTTATATTACCATAGTGACTTAACAAATCAATCTTGTAGGTATTGTAATTGATGCGCTCTAAGACTTGGAAAAGTCCCTCTCTTCTAGGATGTAATTTAGGCTTTTGCTGTGGTGTAAATATTTCTTTTCTCAAATGCACCTAAACCTTTTCTCCTGGATGAAACACAATCCTGACACGTTCCTTTGGTATTGGCCACTTCCAAATCACATCCAATTTCCTCTCATCTACGGCTAGCTCATCTGTTCCTGTAACAAAGTCAAAAGAAAACACCATACTAGGTAACGGAAGATTAGTGTTAGTATAAGTAAAATAAACATCCTTGTACATAAGTACAAGTAGTTGTTTCCTCGCCAACATTGCACTCTCACACTTACTTTTTCTTACAATTTTCTCTCCTCTCAGTGCTTCAAACTCTCTTCCCTCATAGCTCACAAGTGTTTGTCTCTCACTCTTTTCTTTTTTCTCTCCTTGCTCTCACACACTCTCGTGTTTCGCTTTAACTTTTTTGGCAATTTTCACTTGGTCCTCGCAAGCTTCCCATGGTTTCTATGGAGTAAGAACCACCTTCCTTTTGTTTAAAACAAAAGAATATTGATTCTTGTACCCATCGTATATGTAAACACCCCATTTTTGCCCTAGGAGTCAATAATTTTCAATAATAATCAATTTTTAATTTTTCCTAATTTTTCCCAATTTTTCCCTAATTTAGCATAAAATAATAAAAATGTTCAAAAAATAAAAATAAATAGGAAAACGCTTCAATTTTGAAAAATGATTTCGGAAATAGCAATAATGAATAATAAACAATTTTTACAAATTTTTGAAATTTAAAAAAAATAAAAAAAAAATAGAAAAATCGCATTGCATATATGCAATTTGCGAAATTAGAAAAATCAGGAAAGTGGGCTAGCTCAGCTGGTCCGGACCATGGCTAGGCGCGCACGCAGGGGGGCTCGGTCAACGTTCGAATCGCGGAGGAAGCAGTTTTTCCCCATTTTGCAATTTTTTTTGACTTATCCAGGAACCGGGGAGCATCTGATTGGGTGGAAAAAACGCACGTGTCGGGGGTGGGGTCGTCTCCTACCCGAGCTCGAGATCGCCGGCGAAAAAAAATTCGTATTTCGGCCGTTTTTATTTTGTTTTTTTTTTCACAAATCCAACAGTCTTCAACAAAAATAAGATAAACATTATCTAATTAAAATCAAATCGCAACA